>CM017325.1:5561553-5615760 GCA_006937295.1 Carpinus fangiana
AAACTCTCTCTCGCTTGTGAGTCTTTCTACATTCCAAGGGTGACTCACGTCAAGAGTTGCAAAGCGGGACACAACTCTAAGCCTAACGCATCCAGACACCTATCCTAGGAAAGTAACCATGGCTTTGATACCAATTATTGTTATCGTGCACAACAATGATGAATAATATGGAATAAAAAAGAGAGAGATCAAGAGAGAGTTGAGACACAGATTTAACGTGGTTCGGTAATTTGCCTACGTCCACAGGAGAGTGCGGCTATATTTTTCTATTCAATGATGTAGGGTTACAACATAACATATTTATAGGCAAACCCTAATTATAAGTATTTTGAAAATCTCCAAAATACCCCCTACATCTTATTTGTTCCCCAGGCCCACATAAACTAATTACACCCAATGGGCCGTTAATAGAATATGAGCCACTTGTTCCAACATGCATGATGCTAGTTGTTTTCTCCTTTTTGAAAAAAAAATAATTCAAACATAAAATATTTTTTAAAAATAAAAATAACGTTGTCTTTATATGACATTAAAACACTTTTTCAGTTTTTCAAACCGTTGTATAACTTAATTTTATGAATATTAAGATACCATATTTTCTTTACCATCATATTAATTAAAATCATAGGGTTTTCATATAACAAATATAACATAAATCAGAATATTTAATATTTCAATTCATGCTCTTTCTTTTCCCATTTCGATCTATGAGCAAACAATTCAAGAATCGGTGTATATACTATTGGGGAATGTTTGATGCTTTTATGATGTTTTTCTGATGTCCTTCTAATTTATGTGTATATATTTTTTTTTAAAAAAAATTTGCTATAATTTTTTTCACTTGATGATACTGGAGAGCACTTAGCATTTTCTTAAGTGCTTTTATACTATATATGTTTATGTACTTCTGGGGAAGGTACCGGAGCCCCAAAAGTCTTAATGTATCTAATCTACATCTTGCTTTACTTGAATCTTGTTTACAGTACTTAGCATTTTAATTTAATTCAAGTCCTTTGATTTTCTTGGTCTTTCTTTATTTAATTCCAGTCCTCGACACTGGATTTTCTTGGTCTTTATTTAATCCAAGTCGACTATTCACTGCGAACAAAAAAAAAAAAAAAATCTCTAAATTTCCTTACAATTTTAAATATATTGTAAAAGTTTAAATTATAAAATTTAAACAATTTCTAAATATTGAAACGTTTAAAAATTAATACATATTAAAAAAAAAAAAGTGGCTTTGATAAGAGCACATTATTTGAGATGAGGAGTGTTGGACTTACAAGAAGTTTTACAAATTTTGTTTACAAAGTGACGTGGTACAATATAATTATGACGGAAATAATAACAAATTTTAAGAAATCTAATATATTATGCCACATCACTTTATAAAATTACTTTTTATAAAACTGTTTGCAAGCTAGCATTTTTCAATTGAGATACCAAACATTTAACAAGTTGCTGGTTTATTTAAAGGGTTTTTGTCACAAAGTCCACAATCGCAAGTAAGGTAGTGGAGGTCNTTTACAAATTTTGTTTACAAAGTGATTTGGTACAATATAATTATGACGGAAATAATAACAAATTTTAAGAAATCTAATATATTATGCCACATCACTTTATAAAATTACTTTTTATAAAACTGTTTGCAAGCTAGCATTTTTCAATTGAGATACCAAACATTTAACAAGTTGCTGGTTTATTTAAAGGGTTTTTGTCACAAAGTCCACAATCGCAAGTAAGGTAGTGGAGGTCGCCCGGACCCACCCAAGCCCAAAAAGTTTAGTTATATTTTGCAGTGGGCCTGCTGCCAGAATAGTAAGAATACCAGTATACCACCACCCTTTCTAGTTTTTTTTTAGAAGGAACCCTTTCTAGTTTCTGTAGTATTAATTATTAAACTACTAATCCAGACATAAATACTTTGGTGCTAAATGTGGACAAACTCATGAGATTCCAAGATCCACCAGACAATCCCAGGCGCACTGATCATAGTTCTATTTCGTACGTTTCACAACAGAAAATTGAGGGAAAAAAATTACAAAATCAGTTTATAGTTAATGTACTAAGCCTAAATTACATATTTCGAAATCTAACTCAAAATATTTTTGGGATATGCCAAAAGAAAATTTTAATCCCAGAGTTAAATTCTTTTAAAATATTTGAGGAATTCCATTTAAGTGTCACTTTAGTGCCAATAAAATGTAAACAAGTATAACATTTAATAAAACATATAAATATATAAAACTAAAAAATTATTATTATTATTATTTTAAATGGTAGCCTGCAAGCCACCCCAGAGGTGGCAGGGGTGGGTGGCTTGTGGTGGCTGCCCAACACCCCTTTGCTTTTTTTTAAAAAAAAAAAAAAATTATATTTTATAAACAATTTTTGAGTTTTATTTTGTTTTATATTTTTATTAAAAGTGATTTGCATCACCATTTTATTGGTACTGGCATGGCACCTAACAAAATTGGTCAAATGTTTTATCCACGAACTAAATTGTCTTTTTGGTATATCTAAGAGTAAAGATATAAGGGTCCTTAAGAGATATCTCAATTGGCTGGGTCTACGTTTAATGAAACGGAAGTCACTAGTTCGAATCACCCCCTCTTGTGCGGACATATAAAAAAAAGAGTAAAGATATAAGGAGGACTAGAGTACTCTCAAATGTGATGTGACATTTAAAATCACAATTAGATTAAAATTCAATAATTAATGATTATCTCAAATTTAATAGTGATTTTAAAAGGTACATCACATTTTGGGTAAAAGAATCATATCCATTTCCTTAATTTAGCGCATTTTGAAGAGTAGTGCATTTAATGCACTACTATCATTAAAACTTTTGGACAATACTACCCTTCAAAATACACTAACCGGAAAAAATTAAGGAGATTTGAAATGGAGAGGATCCTTTTTCACATTGGGAGAACTCTGATCCTCCTTATATCATTACTCATCTAAGAAACATTTGAGTTTAGGTAGTGCCCATGTGTTTTTCCATGCGTACGTCACAGTGTTCCCTAATTTTTATATCCATCTTAATTAGTGTCTATCAGATTCATCATCATTCCCAGCCAACCCTATAAAAGGAGGACAAGCTAATGTTCTCATTTGCCCAGTAACTAATAACTCTCCTCATCTCCTTATAGTAGCTGTATTAGTAGTCAGTTTCAAGATTTTACAGCTTAACTCATTTTTGTTTTTCTTCTAATTGTCTGATTTTCACTTTCCTCTTAATTTTAATGGATCAGAGATTGAAGGATGCTGCTCAGGAAGGAAACATTGATACCTTGTACGAGTTGATAAAAGAAGATGCAAATGTTTTGGATAAAATCGATAAAATTCCATTTGTTGAGACTCCTTTACACATAGCTGCATCTGTAGGGCACACCTTGTTTGCCATGGAGATCATGAGGTTAAAGCCTTCATTTGCTACGAAGCTTAACCAAAATGGCTTCACCCCCATGCACCTTGCTTTGCAAAAGTTCAATGAGCTTGAATATTACCGTGTTTTGCAAATAAACCAAGCCCAATTGGTGGAGCAGCTAATTGATGCTGATAGCGACATTGTCCGTGTCCCAGGAAGGGAGGGTGTGACTCCCTTTCATTACGTAGCTCAAATGGGAAACCTCGATCTTTTAACCAAATTTTCTAAAGGTTGTCCGAAGTCTTATGAAGATGTGACAATTCGAGGCGAGAATGTCCTGCATGTAGCCTTGAAATATGACAAGGTAGAAGCTTTTCGACTCATGATAGGATGGATTCGGCAAGCTTGCTTTAAAGATGCCTCTCATGGGAGTGGAAACTGCGATGTTGGAAGGATAAAGAACACAATACTCTGTTGCATGTTGCAGTATCCAAAAATCAACACGAGGCAAGTATTTTCCACTCAAGTTAATTTTATAGCAGAGTTGGTATAATGGAGGTCTATCATGTTGTGCAAATTAAGGATTCAATCTCCAAAATTTTACTTGAGCTTTTTTCCGTGTGATATTTGCTTTTTATTTTTGTGGGAATTCTAAAATTTTGTTTAGCAGTATTTGGGTTTTTATTTTTGCTTGGGCGGAGTGTTCTGATGAGTAATTATTATGTATCTCTACTTGTCTACATCTTGCAGGTAGTGTCGTTGTTACTGGATACAGGATTTTTTGATAATTTATACGCCAAGAATTTAGCAGGTGATACGGTCTTTAACATCTTGGAACGCCAAACACAGGAAGGCCGGCTGGACAACCGACTGATCAGGGAAATGCTCATGCCACGAAAACGTCCTCCCAAACGTTTAACAGAGGAGAGGCGTGGAAAGTCCTTCAAAATTTTTGATGAGTTATGCATAATAGTACGTCGTCGGCAAACAGCAATGACAGAGGAGAGGCGCAATGCCCTGTTGGTTGTTGCTGCACTACTAATAACGGTCACCTACCAAGTAGCACTCATCAGCCCCCCCAATAAGCAACCCAATGGGTTCAACTGCACAGCCCCAGTCAATCAGAATCCGATCAACATCAACGCTACCCGCGGTGCCAATCAGTACTTCAACTGCACTACCCGGTTCGACATTGGCAGTGAAGTCGACTTCGACGTAATGTTCGGTTTGTTGAACAGTGCAGCCTTTTACCTAACAAGCGTTACACTTTTAGTCCTCCTCCCTATTCGTAATACTTTTGGATTAGAGTTCTTCTCCCTCATTTTATACCTCTGTTTTTGCTATTACATTTCAACTTCGAAAATACATTTTGCTGTTGCAGTTGCTAATGTTTTTTGGTT
This sequence comes from Carpinus fangiana, assembly GCA_006937295.1. Lineage (NCBI taxonomy): Eukaryota > Viridiplantae > Streptophyta > Magnoliopsida > Fagales > Betulaceae > Carpinus > Carpinus fangiana. Next base: position 5,566,327 of record CM017325.1, read on the forward strand.
TAGTCTACTTCTTCTCTTTGTTACGCTAATTTCTCTTCATATGGGGTGGCGAGCCAAACATTTTTCTTCCGATATATAATAGAGTCAAAGTGTTTGTCACAACATTAACATATAGGATGGGTTGGTGGCATATATATAATTTAATTCCCCAACACAGTCATATATATATATATATATATAAGTGCCACCTCGATCGAATCTTCTCTTACTTACCCGCCATCCATCCTTTTCCTCTAATTAATTATATATTAATTATTGCTTGCTTTCTTTCTACACAATCTTAATTACCCCCTTCTCCACAAACCAAACCTTCGATCCCCACTGCTTCTCTCTACATTTATCTTCTCCTACAAAAGGACAAACCCTGGTGCATGCTACTATTATGCGTGAGAAATGAAGAAGAAGATGAAGTCGTGTGAGCTATTCCAGTTAGAATGCTACTTTATTTCTTTTGTCAAAGTCAAGTACATGGGGAGAGGGCAATTTGGTTTGATGATTGTTTTTTTCCTTTGCAAGAGATTGGTGTGATGTACTTCTTTTTTTTTTTTGGGTGAGATTGGTGTGTTGTATTTTTTTTTTTTTAAAATAAGATTGGTGTGTTGTATTAGTAAGCTTTAATGAATGTTTCTTGGGATATTACTATCTTCTCTCTCTTTTCTTTCTTCTTCTTCTTTTTTTTTTTTTTTTTCACCTTTTCAACCTGCTGAGTTCAGCAGTTATTTTAACAATTAATGTTACAGACACTCCATTTTTATTTTTATACTCCTTCATATGATTTTTAAAATTAGTAATAATTTCAAAAGCCACATAAGAAAGTGTTCAAATAAGAGTATAGAAGTGGCTAATGTGTAAATTCAGTTATTATGAAGCAAAAATTATGTCCACCAATTTGTCTTTTCCTTATTTTATTTTATTTTAGGGATAAATGTAAAATTGGTCCTTATGGTTGGCCTAAATTACATATCACTTCATGTGGTATAAAAAATAATTTATAAGTCCATGTAAGTACCCCAAATTACAAATAACTCCCTGTGGTGTAAAAAAAGAATTTATAGGTCCTCAAGGTATGCAAAAATAACAGTTTGCTTCATGAAATCAATTTCTGTTAAGTAATTAACAAAATATGTAAGTTTGCCACGTCATCCTCAACAAAAATGCGACACATGTTAGTATTAATTTCAAAATTTAAAAAATTTCATTTAGAATTTTTCACCTCATTTTATGACGCCAACTAAGATTACACATTAGCCATCACTCCACATCATACTGTTACAGTAAATTAACCTAATATTGCTATAGTAAATTAATTTAATCTCTTATATTCCTAAAATTTTACTCTGTGCGTAACCCTCCATTTTTTTTCGTCTTCTTGAGCCACTTCACAAAATGCAACCTTCAAATTCTATCAAAATGCTCTCAAATCATAGCGAGGATTGAGGAAGATGAAAATGACTGAGGGTTATGCATTAACAAAATTCCAAGGATAGAATAGATTAAGTTAACTTACTGTTGTAATATAACGTGACAAAATAATAGATTTTGTTAAGTTAATAGAAATTGATTTTAGGGAATAAATTGTTTTTTTGGCCTACCCTGATTAGGACTTATGAATTATTTTTATACCACATGAAGTGATTTTTAATTTAGGCCAACTAGTGGACTTATAAATTTTTTTTTATGCCACATTGAGTGATTTGTAATTTAGGCCAATCACATGGACCAATTTCTCATTTATCTCTTTATTTTATTTTGAAACCAGTCTTTTTCTTATTTAAAATACATATTTAGCTTTTTATTAGTTACTTCAGGGCAATCACTATAGTTTATCTATTTTTTTTCCCCATCATTTATCTCTCTTTTTTAGCTACAATCATTTCTCTCCCTTGTCTCTAGATGGTTTAAAAAAAGGAAATTTTTTTGAAAAATAATAGAGAATAATGCTTTTCTTTTTTTAATGAGGTAAAATGCATAACATTGTTGGAAATGTTCTTAAAACCAATTGGAAAAATAAATAATGAGTTTATGTGAAAATAGAAGGTACTAGGCTTCCACATTCCCCCCACCCCCTTCTCTTTTTTCTTCTTTTTTTTTTTTTTTTCTTTTTTTTTAAAATACATCTCTAACAAAATTCTTATGAAATTTTTGCGGCCATGAATTTATTCGTTTGAATTATGTTGAAGTCAAGAAAAGTGCCTGTATTTTACCCAAATATTTTGAAAAAAAAAAAAAAAAAACCAAAAATTATGATGCTATTAATTTTTTTAAAAGAGAATCATTCAAATCTCATTGAAAAGGATAACATCATAACGACCATAACCACTCTTATATTAGTGAGAAAAAGACTCAGAAAAACATTGTACTTTCTGTAGGCCACCGAGGAAGTCCCAATTAACTTCAATGTTTATTATCTTTAATTATCTTATATCATCAAAGCTGCGAAAGTATACAAATAGGGCTCTTAAGTGAGCAAAGCGCTTCGTGAGCAAGCTCGGGCTCGGCTTGCATAAGCTCGGCTTGTGCTCGACTCGAATATTAAATGAACCATTTCGTGAACACAAATTATGACTCAAATATTAAACGAAGCAAGTTTTGCTCGACTCAGTTAAGCTTGTGAATCAGCTCATATATATATATATTAAGAATTGCAATAATTAATTAATTATATGTTGAACCCATTTAATAGCCCAACCCAAACACTTAGGCTTGCTTTTATACTTAACAGTTTCCTCTAATTGAATTAAAGATACTCAACCTATTCAATAGCTCAGCCCATAATTTTATTCATTTAAATCTGGTGAAATTACTAAAATTATGTTGTTTTGTTGGTTGTGAATGAAAAATGCCCAATTAGTTAAGTCCATTGAGTAGTCCAAATAAGACTTGAGGCAAATCCTTAGTCTAAGCACTACAAGAAAACAGTCCTTTAGCGTCGACATTTTTTGGACACTAAAGGGCTCTTTGTCAATGCTAATAGTATTAGCGTCGACTTTTGGACGCTAATTGTCCGACTCTAATGGTATCATTAGCATCGACACCAAAGTGGACGCTAATAGTCGACTTATAGTGTCATGAGTCGATGCTAAAAGTCATGTACGGTAGACGCTAATGATGGAGAGGAAGGAAGGTAGAGTGGACACTAATAGTGGACACTAATAGTGGACTATTAGCGTCGACTCAAAGTCGACGCTAATAGTCCACTATTAGTGTCCACTCAAAGTCGACGCTAATAGTGTATAATAAAAAAATAAAAAACCATTAGCGTCGACCCATAGTCGACACTAATAGTCTAAAAATTAAAAAATAAAATAAAAAATCAACTATTAGTATACACTAAAGTGGATGCTAATAGTGTTAAAAAATAAAAATGAAAAATGAAAAACCATTAGCGTCGACTATGAGTCGACGCTAATGCTTTAAAATAAAATAAAAAATTAAAAAATCAACTATTAGCGTCCAAACCAAGTGGACGCTAATAGTGTTAAAAAAAATTAAAAAATAAAATAAAATAACCATTAGCGTCCACTGTAGTGGACGCTAATGGTCCTAAAAAACTAAAAATAAATAAAATATGATATTTTAGGGTCAATTCAATCCTAATAATTTTTTTTTTTTTTTTAAAAAAAAAGCAATTTTAAAACAAAAGGTCATATTCAAAAGATATATAAATGATCCTAATGAAAAATAATAATAAAAATATCATAACAAAAGAATACCAAAAATGTCATATTCAAAAGATATATAAATGGTCCTAATGAAAAATAATAATAAAAATGTCATGACTAAAAAATACCCTAATCCCATAATCTCTGTAACTAATTTTTCCAATCTACTATTCTTATTTCTCTCCCCATGTAGCATTTCTCACTTATTCTAAAACTATTGTTAGACTCCAAAATAAAAATTCAAATACTTTACTATCTTCATGTGACCTTAAAGTAACTTGTGCCTTATTTAGTTTTAGCCTAATTGATCAAGTCCCTAATGTGCTAATCCCTTTTTATAATGCCAACTCATCACAGCCATAATAATATTACTTCAACAAAAATCTCGTTTAATCAAAATCCAACTAAATAAAAATGTCAAACTTAAAAACAGACATGATGCCAAAACACAAATGTGTTGGACATTATTAAAATCAGGTCTTACCCCATTTGAAGAAAAATCATCCTCAATTGATGTCGAACCTGAAAATTGGGAGCCATTCATTAGTATCATATGAATAATAACAATACAAACACTTAATTGCCAAACCTTTAACAAAACTTTTATAGCATCCACAAGTGTTTGGAATAACCTAAGCCATACATGCATACATATGCGTGTGTGCACCCGCGCATACAAAAACACATACATTAACATTCTTTGTGACTAGTGGCCAAATAGAAAGAAATGGAACATAATCGATACAATATGCCATCAACAAGATAAAACATATGAAAGAATATGTATCATAGAAGATTTCCCTAAGCCATCTAATCCATCTCATGTATAAAGAAAGAGCATACAACATACTTTAAATCTTTCTAAAGAAAATAACATAAACTAATTTGTTGTCAAAACTATCATTTCCCAACCATGAAGGGGGAACTTGCATCTATCCCAGCTAATCATAAACATGCATAAACAACATACAACATGCTTCAAAACTTTCTTCAAAAAAACAAGAAACTAATTTGTTGCCACAACTATCATTTCCAACCATGAAGGGAGGGGCAAAACCAAAAGAAAGTTATCCTCCCTGGTGGAATATATTTCTCAACTTCCATCTATCCCCAATTAAACCTGACCATACCATCCATCAATCACACCAATCAGTCCAACATTTTACTCATCAATGAAACATGCATTTACAAGGCCAGTACATTTCAATGAATATGACCCTTTAGGATTCTTGATATGAACCACTTCATTTCTTAATAGAAAGTGAAAATAGAAACAAGGAGCTCCTCTATCTTTTCTCAATATAAAGAGAGGAACAATTCAGAGAACAAGTAAAAGTAAAATTTTGGTGACTTCACCTTGGCTGTATGTTGCTCAGTTGGTGAAACTTGCCTTGGTGTTGAAAACTCAAAAGAACAATAAGCTCAACATCTTTTTTAACTCACTGACATGGCTGGGATGATATATTGGAATTGGTAATTCAATATATCCGAAATGGCCTGAAACGAACAAAACTTTACCCTTTATAACATATACAAGTGAATGATTATCTGCATGTCATATAGTTGAAGACTTAATCATATCTAGTCATTTTTATACAAGATAACAAGGTGAGATGAAAACTTGCGCACCTTCACATTTCCCTTGTTCAGAAGTTCCACAAGACTCCAATTTTTACCAAATTCAAGGGCCAGGCCAAGAAAGGGATTTGCAAGTTGAGTTACATGGGTAATGGGGTAGTCACTGATGGATGCTGTACACTACAAAAACAATGCATAAACAAATTAATTAGCCAATGTATAAAAGCATTACTTTGACCTTTGGCAACCAACAGCTTCATCTAACAATAATAATAATCATAAGAAAGGCATTACAAGAGAAGTGCTCTACTCTTTGCTCCGTGAATTGTTGACACAAACACAAATTTGTACAAGAAACGAATTCAAACATAAGGCCCCAAAAAATTAATGTAAGCTTACATCTTTCAAAGGAAAGCCCTCAATGGTGGGTTCAAGCTCATCCTTGAATTAACTACTTCAAGCTTCAAGCTTCAAGCTTCAAATAAATATACAAAGGTTCAGGTTCGGCATCTAAAGGAAATTATTGTCATAAAGTAGCAACAGAGATACGTACCTCAACCTGGCGTTGCAACGACTGAATGTAATTAATTATCTCATCAAGGACAATTGCTTTTCCAATAACCTGGTCAGAGGGGAAGTACATGAAGTCAAGCAAAGCTGAATTTTGAACTTATACCTTCAGATTTTTAAAAGATATAATTAGGATATACCTACTACTAAAATAGGGAACTTGAAACATTACATTTAACACACGCAAATTCGGCAATTTTTTTAATATGCTAAATCATATAGCATTAACCGGTGTAATCAATAGTAATAGCACCTCTATGAAAGTAAAGTTTATGAGTCCCAAAAGAATAGCAAAAAGGCAACCAAAAGGACCAACAACCTTTGAATTGTTTTAGAAAGTATTTAGTGTCGTATTCGAGCTTAACTCACACCAAACCTGCAATAAGATCAATTAACACTTGATGAAGTTCCAATGGCAAACAGAAAAAGAAAGATCAACCGTGAGAAATACAGGGGAACTCGTTGTTCATATGATTCTCACCAATCAAGTTCAGTTGTAAAATTGACAACCTTAAGCAAATGAGTTGAAAACAGAAGTATATGTGACACCAAATCTCTAGTAATCGCCCTCTCCATATCTTCAAGAATGAACTCAGATAAACAAATAATTTATAAAATAGGTCAGATCTGAACATAATCAAACATTACACTTAAAGCTTGTAAAACAGGGCCTCCACCACTATTCTTACAGCCTATAATAATCAAATTGTGTATCTTCGCCTATCTTCAACAAAGAATTAGAGAAATGAAAATCATAAACCATATACGTATACAATAACATAGACCTAACAGAGAATGTAGTTGAAGGAACTAGTAAGATACCTCCTCAACAATGTCCAAGTTGAAGTGCTCCAAATGCTCTCGTAGAGTTTCAGAAATCCCTACTTCAAATATCTTGTTCACATGCAAAAGTGAGCAGACACTCTACAAGAAAAAATAAACTTCTATTTAGAATGTCTATTCCATTCAAGATCACATTGGTTAAGACCTAAAGAAGAGAAGTAATGATGTTTTATTAGTAGTTCATATAAAAGATAACATATCTGCAAGTATATCTTATGAATTGCTAAAGCTCCAAGCCAATATCTTATGACTCTCAGCCAATTGCCCTGTTGCTGCGCCAAACCCTGCATACATGTCATCCAAAACAACAGTAGAGGGATTAACAATAATGGGGTTAGGTTAGATAATAAGGTGTTACTCACCCTTTTCTAACAAGCAAATCAAAAGAATAATGCCTTTGTTAGATTTTGGGCTTGATGTTAAAAAAGGATGTTAAGGTATCTAACTTGAGTGAGAATCAGATCTCCATGTAATTCATGGGTTGAACTATATTAATGGCTCTCAATCAATAAGTGGGAAAGATTGATTTTGAAAGATTGATTTTTGAGTTCTCTAAGCTAATAAGGAAATTTGTGCATGTGGTCAAAAACTCCTTTAACCATAATTAAGTGGTTCAAGTGGTTTACAATGGGGTTTAGACAATGAGCACAAGTACTCAAAATGGTGGGGAGTAGTTGCACGGCTCAAGGGGTTGGTACAACCTCCACCACTTTACCTCATCTCTAGAACACATAATCAAGCCCTCAACACTTTCAAAGATGATGCTGAACTGAACCATCATCTATGTGTTTTACTTGTTTCCTAGTGCATCTAGTTATTCTAAGTCCCACAGTCAACAAGGGAGTTCCATACTTAATTGAAAACTACATAATTCGTCACTTTTAGTGCTTGTGTAAATGATCAGGGGCTTAGCTTGATACTTTACTGAATCAATGACACATCCAAAGAAAATAAAAAAGGCATATGAAGCTATATATGTTAAAACATAATTACAACGAAAAGATTACAAGGACGCAGATGATTTGAGTGAGATGAAACCAACCCAAAGTTCTTTTATTTCAATTATTAAAAAACACAATACCAATTCAATGGGGCTAAAAGAAATAGAATCCATTCCAAACAAAGACACTTGAAACTCATACCAAATAGAATCTCAGTTGCTCCGTTTCTCTCTCTCTCTGTCTCGCTCTTTGATGCTTGAACACAATCCCTGCAAAAACAATTTCCAAAACCCAATCAAAATTTAAAAAATAAAAAAGATTTCATCAAATTAACAACGAACAAAATCCACCCTCAATCTCTCTCTCGCTCAGACGGTGAGATTCGGCTATAAAAAAACCAAGAACAGAGAGAGAGAGAGAGAGAGAACGTGTGCTAGAGAAAGAAAAGGAAAACAAAGGAAGAAAGAGTGGCGATAAAAATGGGGGACTTGTCGGAAGGGTTCTTGGAGGGCTTGCTGAGAAAGATGTTGAGGAGAGAATGAAGGAGAACGAGGCGAAGAAGAAGAAAAAGGGGGAGATACAAAAAATATTTCACCCACCGCGCCAATGGATCCCGCCTTTTAATTTGGGCGCCTTTCAATTTTTTTTTTAATAAGAGTATTAGCGTAAAGTGGACACTAATAATCATATATATATATATATATGAAAATAAGGTATTAACGTCTACTAAAGTTGACGCTAATAATCGACTATCAACGTCTACTGTAGTCGATGACTACAGTAGGCGTTGATAGTCGATTATTAGCGTCGACTTTAGTGGACGCTGATAATCCTATATATATAATTTTTTTCTAATAAGAGTATAGTAATTGCTATATATATGTTATATATTAATTGGGTTATATATATAGTCATTAATATATATATATTTGAAGGTGTGAAGGGTTATATATATAATTTATTTTTTTAAAAAAAAACTATAGTAACGTGGCATTCAAATTAAGACCTATAGAAAAAAAGAAAATTAAGGGGAAATTAGATGTTATCCCCTGAAGTATTCACCCATTTTCACTNTTTTTATTTTTTTGAATTTTTTTTTTATTTTTATTTTTAAAAAAAAATGTGATGGGGGCATTTTGGGAATAAATGGGTTAAATTGCCACAATTTGAAAGTTTTGAGGGATAAAGTGCCACATTTTAAACTTTGGAGGCAAAAGTGAAAATTGGTGGATACTTCAAGGGGGTAAAATATAATTTCCCTATATATATATATATATGAAGGTATGCTTATGTAAACAACATCATCAAATTCATCACTATTTAGTACTCATCAGTCAATCTTATAAAAGGAGGATGAGCTATTCTTATCATTTGCCCATTAACTGATAACTCTCCTCATCTCTTCATAGTAGCCGCATTAGTATTCAGTTTAAACATTATACTGTCTAACAAATTTTCTTTGATTGCCTGACTATCATTCTCTTTTGAATTTTAATGGATCAATGTCAGAGTTTGATGGATGCTGCTCAACAAGGAAGCATTGATGCCTTATACGCATTAATACGAAGAGATGCAAATGTTTTGGATAGGATCGACGAGATTCCATTTGTTGACACCCCTTTACACATAGCTGCATTTGCCAGGCAAACCCAATTTGCTACGGAGATCATGAAGTTAAAGCCATCATTTGCTAGGAAGCTTAACCAAGATGGCTTCACCCCCATGCATCTTGCTTTGCAAAAGCATCATGATTCTGAAAATGACAAGGATTTGCAAAAAAACCTAATCCTATTGGTGGAGCGACTACTTGATGTTGACAAGAACCTTGTCCGTGTCCAAGGAAGGGAGGGTGCGACTCTTATGCATTACGCAGCTCAAACAGAAAACCTTCATCTTTTGGCCAAATTTATACAAATCTGCCCCAAGTACTCTCTCCAAGATATGACAACTCGAAAAGAGACTATCTTGCATGTAGCCTTGAAATATGACAAGGTCGAAGCTTTTCTGTTCCTGCTACAACGGCTTAGGTGGGCTTGGAACAACGAGGTGTTACCATGGATGGAGAAACTGTTATATCAGCAAGATGACGAAGGCAACACTGTGTTGCACATTGCAGTATCCAAAAATCAATCCCAAGTAAGTTATTTCCACTTAAGTTTTCTAGTAATTAAAAGAGAAGTATGTTTGATCATGTAGCGCCAGCTCTTCCATAATTAGACCAATTAGGTCCGATAAAATAAGGCTAGCTCCAAATAATAATAGTGTAATTAAGGCCTATTTTATATAAAAATACTTATAAATGCCATAATTATGACATAAAGTTTAGTCAATGCTTTCTAATTTTTTCAAAAAATAAAATTAGTTAATTAATATTAAAACAAAAGAGCTGATAAGAAAGAATTGCCTTGTCTCAAAGAAAAAACTACCCACTTTTCTCCGTGCTCTCTCCTGGAACGAAAAGTCCAGTAGCCGGTGCTAGAGGAGGAGGGGAACCCCCCCTCCTCCTCTTTCCCTTTGCTGTTTCTTCTGGTTCTTTGCTCTTCTTTTGCTGGGTTTGTCTCTTTTGGAGAGTACTCTAATCTCACTAGAGCTTGCTCTAGTTTTATTCTAACCCTCCCCAAACAGCTTCTGCTCCTCCCACCCCTTTCTGGCCGCTTCTCCCCCTTGGCTGAAACGCACTCCTCCACTAGCATCCCCGGTGATCCAGCTACCTGGCGTTGCTTTTTCGGCTCCTTCCGCCCCCGATGGGCCCACGAGTGGACCACACACGCCTGCGTGTGGATCTTACTCGCGGGTGTGTGATGCCCACACCCCGTGCAGTCCTACACCGACGACCTCCTCCTGAGCATACGCTGTTTTTTGAGTTAAAGCTATTACTTGTTGTAATTTTCTGTTGTTGTTGTGTTGCTTATTGGTTAACCCTAACTGGATGGGGCTCTTTGGAGTGGATCTTCGTTTTTGTTCCTTTTGGATTCTTTTTGGAAACCTTTTTTCCACAGTTACTTCACATCTAAACCTCGATGGTTTTTTCGGAAGTCTGTTTAGATGTTTGTATGGAGCATTCGTGCTCCCGATGGTTGTATCCATTACTAGTATGCGTCGTGGCAAGAGTTTACTCGGGCTACATTCGCATCTTTTTTTGCCTTTTTTTATCTCATTCATGTTTGAGATCTATCCGGTTAGGGTATTAATAAGCTTCTACTTCCCGTTCTGTCTTTGTAAGGCCTTTTTGCTGCCTTTCCGCTTGTACGTTTCTTTAATGCAGTTTGTCACCAAAAAAAAAAACAAAAACAAAAACAAAACAAAAGAGCTTACTCAAATTTGTTGCTTTAAGTCTCAAGACCTATCAAACTGACCTTTGGCTTTGTGATCAAGTTGTGAAAAGGGGTGACTCTTAGGATTCAATCATTCAATCTCCAAAAATTGTCTTGAAGATTTTTCTTAAGCTCTTGGTGTGATATTTGCTTTTATTTTTTCTTGAGCCGATTGTTAATTATAATTTGGATGAGTAAATATGTGTTTCTACTTGTATATATATATATATATCTTGCAGGTAGTGTCGTGGTTACTGCGTGTTGGTTTAGTTGATTTCGAGGCCAAGAATTTAAAGGGTCATACAGTGTTTGACATCTTCGTAGGCCAAACACAGGTGGACAACCAGATCATAGATATGCTGCTACGAGCCATCGACGTGTCAGAATATATTCAGAATATCTGATATTCTCCATAATTGCTGATTTGATATTATTTTCCTGTATTTATGTTGATATTATTCTGTAATATTATACATTAATTGTGTGATTGTATTTCTTAGTTTATCTGGCCTTATTCAACTATAAATATGCCCATTTGTATTTAGTTCAAAACACACAAAAATAAAATATTCAGTTATCCCTATATTTTTTAGTTTTTTTAACAAAGGTCGTGTCATAGCATCTAGAGTTGCATCTCTTTTCCAAATTGTTGAGGATCCTTACCAAATTACTGAGAATAACAGAGTAGTTATAACGGAGGAGAAGCGGAATACGCTGTTGGTTGTTGCAGCACTGCTAATAACGGTCACCTACCAAGCAGCACTCATCAGCACCCCCGATCAGCAACCCAACGACTTCAACTGCATAGCCCCCCGATCAACGCTACCGGTGCCAATCACTTCAACTGCCAGTTCATCGCTGGCAGGGACACAGTACTCGCCAATCCGTTCAACAGCACATACCTGATCAAACTTACTTCTCACGGCTACAAGTACATGAACAAGCAAATGAAAAAGCACATAGAAAAAGGAAATATTCCCTTCATGATTTTAAATACTATAACCTATGTCCTAACAAATGGTGCACTTTGCTAGCTCCTCCCTCATATTTTAGGATGCGCGCTCTTCTTACTCCTTGGACTCCTCTTTATTTGCTATTGCATTTCAACTCCAATAGTAAATGCTTTAGGCATTTCTACTCTATTTTCTCTTCTTCCAGTATTTGGTTACTTTGTTTATGGTTTCTTTGTTTAATAAGGGCAGGCCATTAGTCAATGATTTTTCTTTTAAGGGTAATAGTATACACTTCCTGCACTCATCAGCACCCCCGATCAGTAACCCAATGGCTTTAACTGCACAGCCCCCCCATCAACACTACCGATGCCAATCACTTCAACTGTCAGTTCATCGCTGGCAGGGACACAGTGATTTGGGCTTGTGTTTGGGAATGGGTACGGGGTCTCGCCAGAGGTAAAGCTACAGGATCTGTTTTCCTTAGCCTACCTATGGTGAATGTGAAGAGTGGTGATAGTAGGGTATTCGAGGTACCCTGGCCTCCCAAGCAACTATAAAAGTTGTGTAATATTTTCTCATCTCTTATTGATCAATATCCCTCTTTATATATAGAGGTTGCATAAAGAACTACATGTAGAAAGGAACCCTAATCCCATTGGGAATAGAAAATCCCTTATTGACCCAACTAAGGATTCTGCTTTAAAAGCCAAATCCTATTTTATTCTCCTACTAGAATCCTTTCTATAAAAGGACTCCTATTTCCTACCAAGGACCGTGCTTTATGAGCAACGAATCCCTTTTCCAACTTTCCATGTGAATTAGCCGCCACTTTGATATTCCTCTTGAACTCCAACTAAGTCTTCCGAATGGGTCCGTAACACTCCTCCCTCCTTAAAATTGCCCTTACCCTCAAGGGAAAAAGTAGGAAAACGCAACTAGAAGTCGGCAAGAGATTCCCATGAGGCATCGGTAGGAGAGAGACCATTCCAATGCACCAATACTTTAGGTATGCCCTGCTGAGTACGACGCTCCAGGACTGCTTGTGGGGTAAGTCGGCTGTCTTCCACAACTGATGGCAGATGGTCTTAGACTGGAACTCCTACGCCCACCCATTTCTTGAGAACAGAAATATGGAAGACATCATGAATTTTTGCTTTAGGCGGAAGGGCCAACCGGTAAGCAATAGGTCCTATCTTCTCAGAAATGCGGTAAGGCCCATAGAATTTAGGGGAGAGTTTCAGATTACTCCTTCTTTGGACAGAGTGTTGTCTATAGCCATGGAGTCGTAAGTACACCTATTCGCCCATAGAAAATTCTCATTCAAAATGGCCCTTGTCATATACTTGTTTCATCTGATTTTGTGCTCCCCATAATTGCTTTCGAACCTCCCTTAAAATCTGATCACGGGCAATCATGGCATCTTCAACTGCACCTAAGCGTGTAGTCCCTGGAATGTAGGAGAGGAGGGTGGGTAGTGAACGGCCATAAACTATTTCGAAAGGAGTGTGTTTAGTAGCCAAATGGAAGTCGGTGTTGTAGCAATATTCCACCCATGGCAGCCATTTCACCCACTGTTTGGGCGTAGCACTTGTGAAGCATCTCAAGTACATCTCAATAGTCCGGTTGACAACCTCCATTTGGCCATCAGTTTATGGGTGATAGGCCGAACTGAATCTGAATTTCGTTCCATTGAGGCGAAAGAGCTCACGCCAAAAAAGTCCCATGAATACAGGGTCCTTATCACTTACGATGGAAGTGGGAATCCCATGCAGGCGAAAGATAGCTTCAAAGAATATTTGAGGGACTTGAGGGGCGGTATAGGGGTGCTTGATGGGGGTGAAGTGACCATACTTGGAAAGCCTATCAACGATCACAAAGATGGTAGTTTTTCCATAAGAGTTAGGGATGCCATCTATGAAATCCATCGAGATATCCGACCAAACATGCTCGGGGATGGGTAATGGTTGTAACAAGCCAGCTGGTTTGGTGGAGTCAACTTTATGTCGTTGACATGTGTCACAGTTTTTTATGAATTTTCGAAGCTGTTGTTTCATCCCGGCCCAGTAAAAAACTGACCTAATTCTCTGGAGCCCTTTGTGATACCCCTCATGGGTGTTGTTGTGAAACTCAGCTATGATTGCTTCGGTAAGGGGAGACTCAGCCTTGAGATAGATTCTGTTCTTAAAATAAATGAGACCAGCATGAATGTGCCATGGTCCCACACCTTCATCCTTCCTAATTTTTTCCTCTAAAGCTTGTAGGACGGGATCTTGTTGAACTTCACTTTGGATGGGTTCTATCCAATGAGGTATTGGTTGGGAGAGGGCCATGAGAGTACCTTCCATGTGTCGAGATAATGCATTAGCTACCCGATTGTCTTGTCCCTTCTTGTACTCGATCGTGAAATCATACCCCATGAGTTTGATGAGCCACTTCTGTTGAGCCTCGGTTGCTATTGTTTGATCCCATAAATATTTGAGACTACGATGGTCGGTTCGCACCACGAACTATTGACCCAAAAGGTAGGGGCGCCACTTTTGAATGGCGGTGACAAGTGCTAGCATTTCCTTCTCATAAGTGGAGAGGGCAAGGTTACGGCCGTTGAGAGCTTGACTAAAAAATGCAATTGGCCGACGATCTTGCATTAAAACTGCCCATATGCCTAACCCGGACGCATCACACTCAATGACAAATGGCCTTGAAAAATCCGGCAAAGCTAACACTAGTGCTTGGGTCATAGCTTCTTTAAGGTGGAGAAAGGCCGCGTCTGCTTCATTGTTCCAAATAAAGGCGTCCTTCTTCAAAAGCTGGGTCAGGGGTTGAGCAATAGTGCCATAACTTTGGATAAACTTTCGATAGTAACCGGTAAGGCCAAGGAAGCCTCGGAGTGCCTTAAATGTTGTAGGTTTAGGCCAATCCAACATTGCTTGAATTTTGTCGAGGTCCACCGCTACCCCGTTTCTTTCAATAATGTGGCCCAAATAATTCACCCGTTGTTGCCCAAAACTGCACTTATCTTTTCTTACATACAAGCGATGAGTCTTTAAAATCTTGAAAACGGTGGTCAAATGGCTCAAATGATCCTCCCATGACTTACTATAGATTAAAATATCATCAAAGAAGACAAGAACAAACTTACGTAAAAGGCCACGAAAAATATCATTCATCAAAGATTGAAAAGTTGACGGGGCATTAGTGAGCCCAAATGGCATCACCAAAAATTCATAGTGCCCATGGTGTGTGCGGAATGCCGTTTTTTTGACATCTTGGCCTTGCATTCGAATTTGGTGGTAGCCGGAGCGAAGATCCAGCTTCGAGAAATATTGGGCCCCATACAATTCATCCAATAGTTCATCAATTACCGGAATGGGAAACTTATCCTTGATGGTGATTCGATTAAGAGCTTGGTAATCCACACATAATCTCCAAGACCCATCATGTTTCTTTACCAGCAAAACTGGTGAGGAATATGGACTAGTACTAGCTCGTATAACTCCATCATTTAGCAAGCCCACAACGATTTTTTGTATTTCATTTTTTTGGTAGTGAGGATACCTGTATAGGCGGACGTTCACCGGGGATGAGCCCTCAATGAGTGGAATTTTGTGATCCTGGGGTCGCACTGGTGGCAAGCCTTGTGGTTCCGCAAATAATTCCTGAAAAACTTCCAGTAACTGCTGTAAATCTGATGCTTCCACGGCTGGGCATTGTTGGTCCACTCCTAACTGAACCATAAAAAGTTGCAGCAAAATTCCTTCGTTGTGTCGACATATTTCCTTCATCATCTTCGGTCCTTTTACAAGTTGATTCTTTGGTACAGACAAGCCTACCAACATCACCTCCTTCCATTGCCACGTGAAACTCATACAGAGTTTGGAAAAATCCCAGAGGATGGGGCCAAGAGTTCTTAGCCATTGGGCTCCGAAAACCGAGTTGTAGCCCCTTAAATCAATTAAGAAAAATTCAAGGGTAAGTCAAACGCTTTGTGCTTGTCCGGCTCTAATCCCAGCTGCTCCGCCAAGTGCGTACCTAAGAAGTTGTGTGTACTTCCCGTGTCTGCGAGCATAACCACCCGTGCCCTCTTAATGGCGTCGGCTATGCGCATCGTCTGTGGTGATTGTACGCCTGAGATAGCATGAAAGGAGATTTCGGGGATCTCGAGTTCATCCTCCTCCCACGGGCCTTGGACCTCCTCACAGGCTGGTGTTTCGAGGTCTTCTTCATAGACTCCTTCAATCAAAAAAAGTTTCTTGCAACGGTGCCCTGGAGAAAATTTGTCATCACAATTGAAACAGAGTCCTTTGTCTCTACGGTCCTTCAACTCGGCTGGGCTTAATTTCCTGACCGGGGGTGAACGATGTCTCGCTAAATTCACTGAAGGCAAGGGCGGATTTGCTGGACCTGCGATTTTCTTGAATTCAGAAAAATTGGTGACTTGTCGTTGCGCTTGTAGCCGCGCCTCATACAACCTAGCAAGTCCTACTGCTGCCGTTAGTGAAGCAGGTCTGGAGGCTTGAACTTCAGGTCGTATATTATTCTTCAATCCACTGATGAACCCTCCAATTTGCTGGGTCACCGATAGTTTGCCAGCCCTGCTTAATAAGTGCTCGTACTGCCCTTGATATTTACGTACAGTCCCTGTTTGACGCAGCTTTGTTAAGTCTCCAAAGAAATCATCAAATTGCGTAGGGCCGTATCTTACGTGAAGGCCTTCTTTTATTGTCTCCCACGACACAATCTCTTCGCTCTCCTTAAATAGCTGATACCATAATTGCGCCTCTCCCTCAAGATGATAGGCTGCCAACGCCACCTTATCTTCCTCCTCCGTGCCTTGAAAGTCGAAGAATTGCTCTGCACAACATACCCAACTGGTTGGGTCTTCTGAGCCATCATATCGGGGAAAATTCAATTTAGCAAGCTTGGGAAACGGGGTGCCAGACTCCGTCCGGATAGACCTCTTGCCTGTTTTGCTTTTGGACGAACTTGCATGGTTTGCTGCATCATCCGCACGTGATTGCTGGAACTGAATGGGCAGAGCTGCCATCATCTCATCTATGTGTTTGGTGAGTCGTGCCTCCATAGAAACTATCTCCTGTTGCATATGTTCAAACCGAGGGTCCGCCATCTCTGGCTCTGATACCAAGTTGATGTGGGCTTGTGTTTGGGAACGGGTGCGGGGTCTCGCCAGAGGTAAAGCTGCAGGATTTGTTTTCCTTAGCCTACCTATGGTGAATGTGAAGAGTGGTGATAGTAGGGTATTCAAGGTACCCTGGCCTCCCAAGCAACTATAAAAGTTGTGTAATATTTTCTCATCTCTTATTGATCAATATCCCTCTTTATATATAGAGGTTGCATAAAGAACTACATGTAGAAAGAAACCCTAATCCCATTGGGAATAGAAAATCCCTTATTGACCCAACTAAGGATTATGCTTTAAAAGCCAAATCCTATTTTATTCTCCTACTAGAATCCTTTCTATAAAAGGACTCCTATTTCCTACCAAGGACCGTGCTTTATGAGCAACGAATCCCTTTTCCAACTTTCCATGTGAATTAGCCGCCACTTTGATATTCCTCTTGAACTCCAACTAGGTCTTCCGAATGGGTCCGTAACACACAGTACTCGCCAATCCGTTCAACAGCACATACCTGATCGAACTTACTTCTCACGGCTACAAGTACATGAACAAGCAAATGAAAAAGCACATAGAAAAGGGAAATATTCCCTTCATGATTTTAAATACTATAACCTATGTCCTAACAAACGGTGCACTTTGCTAGCTCCTCCCTCCTCATATTTTAGGATGCGCGCTCTTCTTACTCCTTGGACTCCTCTTTATTTGCTATTGCATTTCAACTCCAATAGTAAATGCTTTAGGCATTTCTGCTATATTTTCTCTTCTTCCAGTATTTGGTTACTTTGTTTATGGTTTCTTTGTTTAATAAGGGCAGGCCATTAGTCAATGATTTTTCTTTCGAGGGTAATAGTATACACTTCGTGGAATTTCAACTTTTTGTAAAGACAATCGTAGGAGAAATGCTAGGAGACAATAAGTTTTTTATATTTGGTCAGGGCCAGCCTAATGGCTAGGCCACTAAGGCTGTCACCTAGGGCCCCAATTAATAAGGTCCAAAAAAATTTTAATAAAGCCCCAAAAAAATTTTAATAAGGCCTAAAATTTTTTATTTTTATTATTATTTTTTTTAACTTAAGGCCCAATTTTTTTTAAATAAGGCCCAAAATTTTTTTCCATAAAAACTTAAGTCTTCTAAAATAAGGCCCCAATATAATAAGCCCATTGTAAAATAAGACCAATTAACCAAAAAAAAAAAAATATGCCACATCATTTTTTTTTTCTCTTTTTAATCATTCTCTCTCTCCTCTATCGGCAAAGAAGAGAGCATGGTTAATTTTTCTCAAAAAATGAGGAATACTAGCCTCTCTCCTTTGTTGCCCTTTGCTCTCACTCTCTCTCTCCTTCCTCTTCTTCAATTCCTTTTCTTCTCTTCTTTTCTTCCTCTCCTCCTCCGCGGTACATCCCTGCCAATTTTCAAACAAGTTTTATTATTCTATTTTGTAATTTATTTTATTATAATCCAAATATTTTATTATAAATCATATTTGTTTAATTTGTTAATATTTTTAATCAAACATGTATACTAGAAAATATGCATCTAGATATAAAATATTTAAAAGGGAAAAATATAAAAACTGATTGAATTTCAAATAGGGCTTTAAATAAATTTGTTATTAACAATAAAGAAAATATTGAAGATAATTTAGGTGAAAAACTCATAAATGAATAATAAATTCATCAAAAAATTATCTTATTAGAAGATAATGAAAATATTATTGATGTCTCTAACTCTATTGTTATAAATATTTATGACCCTAATAGAATGCAACTAGCTAATTAAGGAAATTAAAAAATAAACTTAAAAGTCATGAAATAACAATGAACATATTACTAACATGAATGAAAATAATGATAATATTATAAAAATAAATATTATTTAATTAATATTTAAATATTAAAAAAAATAAGGCCTAACTCCAAAATTTTGCCTAAGGCCTCTAAATACATTGAGCCGGCCCTGTATTTGGCCCATATTCCCTTACAACCAATCATTGAATTTGTAGACTTAAGTAGATCACACATAAGTTAATGGTGGATCTCACAAATTTAATGACTAATTGTAAATAATATGTGCTAAATATTATAAACTTATTGATCCATAGTATTTCTCTGTTGCAAAATAGAGTGCAAGTGCTATTTGTCCCAGCTTTTACGTACATATATATATAGGATCGATCGGTGGCATGACTTTTCGTCTATTGCTGCTTTCTTTCTGCCCGCCCTTCTCCACAAACGAGCCTTCCTCACGGTTTCTCTCTACATTATTCTTCTCATACCCACTAAAAGGAGTGCCTGACATGGCTTCTAAATGAAGGGTTTTCCATCATCACTAAAATCGGCGACAACGCTCATTTGATTGCCTATAAAAGGAGACACCATGCTGCTACCATTATGAGTGAGAAGCGAGAGGAAGAAGATGAAGTGGTGTGGGCTATTCTAGTGAGAATGATATTTTATTTCTTTTGTGGAAGTCAAGTACCGAGTTTAGGGTGATATGTACTTTTTTTTTGTTTTTCTTGCAATAGATTGGTGTGAAGTACCTCTTTTTTCTAAGCGATTGGTGTAATGCACTTATGTGTTGTATTACTTTTTTGCTGGGACGATTTCTCTTTCATTACTATAATAATTAAATGGGACAAATTGCTTACTCAGTACAATGACAAAGATATAATTTGAAATTTCAACGGCCCAAACATTATCTATGATACGGAAAATAGCCTCTCGGGCTATTGTAAGACAATATATTAATTGAATATCACCATCTCAATCAATTTCAGATCTGCGGCAAATTTTGGCAAATCATGTCTCTAATCGCTACCCAATCATTGATTTCCGAGCTTTTTCATCTCCACTACAAGTGCATTTCCAAATGCAATCCCTTATATTGCCTCTAGCATGGCGACAATTCTTCTATATGCATGAAAAATTCCTTCGCATCGGTCAATAATTTACTCCTAGAAAATAACCAAAAAAAAAAACAAAAGATAGACCAAAATCCCAATAATGTCAGTCTTAATGTGATTCGTATAAACAAAACTTTAGAAAACGAATCTAGAGAGAGACAAACAAACCAAAACAAAAAACTACATGAGAAAATGAGCTTTAATGATTTTTTTTCTTTTTTAGTTATTATCATTATTATTTGACTTTTTCCACCAACAGAGCTAAGCAGATAATTTAGTGAGTATTGCTACAAGCACTCTTACACCCTCATTCTTATACTCTCTAAAGTCAAAAGTCCTCGAGAGATAACCCAATCGGCTAAGAATTATACCTCACGAAATGGAGACACTAGTTTGAATACCCTTCCTCCTCTTTGTATGGATATGTCAAAAAAAAAAAAAAAAAACTTGCAGTATGTGAGTGAGTGAGAGTGTGTTGCATGATTCTAGTTTAATTCTTTTGTGTGGAAATCTAATCTCCATGTCAATATTACAATATAAGATGAACATAACAGGCTTTATTAACCTAAATGGGGGCCGTCCCTACATTGTATTACAAGAGAGCCTAAAGACATCTTATAGTTTGAAAGTTACTCTCCTCTTCAAACCACGATGCTTACCTTCTTCTTTTTTCTTCTTTTTGTTCTTTTGTTACGGTGGTGTTATGGTTATTATTCCATGGTTTGAAGTTTTTTCAACTTTAATTTGCCCAAGGAAAAGAAGAAGAAAAAAAGAAGCTAAGCACAATATGCACATTGCACATATTAAAGGACACATCATGAAAGAAGCTGATTGTACTTTCAAATAGATATTTGTAAAAAATAAATAAATAAATAAAATATTTGTAATTGAATACTTTATCAAATAGATGTACTTTTTTTCTATATTCAACCAATTTTGCTAACAAAATACTTATAAAAAATATTAATTATACTACCAAAAAAAAAAAAAACTCTCCCATGGAGAGCCATGGAGCCCATTCCAATGGACCATAAGGAGCCATGGAGGTTGAGGTTGGCGAGAAATTGAGGGAAAATGAATAGGAAAAATGCTTGGTATATATATAGTTGGTTCAGTCTAATAATTTTCTCAGCCGAGCCTTGATTTAAAAAGGGCCTTACTTGGCCGAGTTGCCAGGTTTTAAATAAATGTCTGCTACACTGCTAGCTAGGCCCTAAATAAAGGCCTGGCTTGGTCCAAGTTATTACTCCAACAATGAATACCGTACTTGGACCAATAAGTCTTTCAATTTAATTATAAATAAATCAAAGTATATTAACCACAAACTTGGAATACTTTATACTCATAAAATTTTTATATAGTTTTAGAAAATTAAAAATTAATATAAAAGGTTTAAGAGAATACTTAAACTTTGCTAATCCTAATATAAATAATTTGGTGCTTTCCCAGATTAAACAAATCTGCAAAAAACAAAAAAAAAATGGTACTGTCATGAGAAATTGGGTCAAAAAAATCACTGAAAAGGATTCCTTCATAAACAAACCAAATTTATTTCTTGGGACCCTCCTATGGAGTATAGTATTCCCTCGCGAAACCCACTTTTGTTTCCCCTGTGCCACGATGCTTACCTTCTTCTTTTTGTTCTTTTGTTAGTGCTCTAGCAGTCTAGGTAAAATGGGAGAAATAACTATATTTAGTTAATTTGATTTTTTTTTTCCAACAATATAGCTTTGGATTAGCTATTATACATTAATTGCTACAGTGAATAACTATTTGTAGCTATTCACTGTAGCACACTAGATTGAATATAATATTATTTTTAATATAATATAAGATTATTTTTAATATTACTTTTTCTTTGATCTAATGTTCAATATCCTCCTTCTGCAGCTATCATTCGCAAAAAAAAAAAAAAAAAAAAAAAAAAAAGGGTGTCCAAGCCGAAACACGACTAGCCAAAAATTCCCTAGTGACCATTGTCGACGACTTCCCATTGCCGAAGACCCGAGCCTAGACCCACATCGTTGTTGATCCTCCAAACCGGACTGCCGGAGACCCACAGGACCACCGTTTGAAACAAGTCAGACCTGTAGAGCCACGTCGTCGACCCACCACAGCCAGAGACCCAAGCACGTCGCAATCCACCACTGCCTGAGCAAGCCTAGTGATCGCTATTGCAGGACAGCCCAGCCACCTATAGAGGTAAGCTTTTCTCTCTCTGTTTTTTCCCTTTCGCTTTTACCTTTTCTCTCTCTTTCCATTTTCAATATTGTCTTTTTATGGGTGTTTTGAAGTGAGAAGATGATGGGTAATTTTGTTAAATGTCAGATTATTATTGTGTTTTTGAGTAATTTTGTTTTTTCCTTTAATTAAGTATTGACAATAATATAATAAAAAAGATAAAAAATAATATTTTAAAGTGAGTAGCTAATAAAATAGATAATTTATTAAAGTTGACAATAAAAAATAAGTAACTAAAATAAAAAATTATATTTTTTAATTATTTATAATAACTATCACCGTTAGAGGTAGTCTTAAAGTCGTGTGTTATGGCTATTAGTTATTCTATGGTTCGATCCTTTTTCAACTTTGCCCAAGGAAAAGAAGAAGCTAAGTACAATAGCCACCAGATCGAGACAATCCCATGCAGGGCCCCGCAGATATCATTCATTCTGAAAGAAAGAGCTCCATCTCCGATTCTCCATCCAGCAAACAACGTTAAACACACACGCAAGTTGCTTCAGTGACGTGTAGATCTAGCTCATTCATCCAAATCTGTTGTGTACGGAATTAAAATATAGGATCCCAAAGAAGTAGAAAATAGTAGAATAAAAAATATATCAATCACACACGACACTAAGATTTAAGTGGTTCGGCTTAACAAGCTTATATTTACTGGGGGAGACGATCTGAAGGAAATTCATTATCAAAAAGATAGAGTACAAAAATAATAGTGAGAAAACCACTCAAAGCCCAAAACCCCAATATACCCAAATTTCACTCTCACACAAAAGAGAATTAACAACAAAAAGATTTATTGGAGGCTGTTTTCTTCCACTAGTCACTATTGAAACAACTGACAAAGAGAAACACCTAAAACCGTATGGCTTTCTCTCTGAGGCGATGCTTTTCGCTCTACATCCAAAGGCCGTAGCACTGCTCCTTATATAAGCTCAAGAGTCGGTCAAGGAGTACTTCTCCGTGTAGGAGAAGTAAACGTGGCCTCCAAAACAAAACAGAATAAGAAGAATATAAAAGGATTCGGCTGAAGCACTTCCACAACTCAATAGAACTAAAAAGGACATGAGCCCCACGTGAAGGACATGAGATATTCAAGGCAATACCAACAAAATCCTATAAATACATTACTACTACTGTAAGAACAATCGTCTCATCATTTAAAGCCATTTTCTTCAACCGTCTGTCTATTTGATTTGACAGGAGGGATGCAAATGCTTATTAATTATACATAGGAATACTTCCTGTCTCTCCTCTCAAGTCTCCCTTAGGTTCCCCTTTTCTTTTCATTTTTGTAGGTCTGGTGACTGTGGAGAGGTTCTTCTGTTCTTTTCATCTTTCTTTTTTTTTTCTTCATTTTTGTACGTCATCTGGATTCTCTGTATTGATTAACCGATCAACTTTGTTGATCTAATGGATTTGGGGGAGTTTTTTCTTTAAAAATATGCCATTTATTATTTTATTTCTTGAACTAGTGCATGTCTTATGCTGCAGCCTGCATGAGTGTCAAAAAGAAAACAAAGAAAATGTTATATATATTGAATATAATATTAAAAAAAAACAGAGAATAATTGTGAAAGATGATAACTTCTATATATATATATATATATATATATAATGTCTTAACACAGACCAAATTTTGTCACATTTTATTGATGAGAGATGGCACATTAGCATATAAGACAATAATTAAGAGTGAGTGTTATAAAAATACATAAGATATTATAAAATAATATTCACTTAAAACGAGAAGGATACAAAGAAAACACCTAGCATTTCTCTTTTCGTTTATCACTCCCTCAATTTTTCCTTTATCATTCCCTCATTGGCAAAGGAAATAACTCGTTAAATTAAAAACAAATAAAAAATTAGATTCTAAACAGTTTGGTTTGAAAAGCGCGTTTCTTGTCTTAAATTTGACATGCATTTTTTTTTTTTAGGATGTCACCACGCGGTGTTCATGTGTCAATTAAGAACGGTCTTAAATTAGAAGATAAAAATAAAATTAAAAATGCATTATAGTGAGAAACGTTTCTATAAATAGCATTGCCTTACCAAAAAAAAACTTAATTTGTTAAGAGGATCCGAAGTCTCTTCACTGGGAAAAAAAAAGGATTTCTATCGTTTTCATTAATCATCTCAGTCAGACTTAATTTACTGATTATATATACAATAATAAATTATATAGCAGATTAGTTTTTGCCGACAAAGACACTAAAAAGAACCAAACAAAAACTAATTAATGTGGACAAACCCATAAGATTCCAATTAAGATGTAAAAAAAAAATAAAGCACACGAGACGTCCTTTACGCTTCAGTGTTGGGAAAGGGAAACAATGTAAAACTCGTTGCTTGAGTGACGTGTGCAGATGTACGTGATCCAAACCCTAGAAATATATATCGAGGTGGACGCCCAATCTGGTCATTTCTGTATTATAAAGCTTTAAAGCCATCTCCTTTAACTATCACTATTACTATCACTATCACTATCTTATCTTGGGAATGGATGAGCATTTGAGGGATGCTGCTTGGCAAGGATGTATTGATGCCTTGCACTCATTGATGCAGATGGATGTTACTGAGAAAGAAAGAATAAAAAGAATGGATGAGCGTTTGACGCATGCTGCTAAGCAAGGAAGCATTGGTGCATTGTATGCATTGATACAAGAAGATGCAAATGTTTTGGACAGAATCGATAAGATTTCATTTGTTGAGACTCCTTTACACATAGCTGCATTTGAAGGGCACATCTGGTTTACTACGGAGATCGTGAAGTTAAAGCCGTCATTTGCTAGGAAGCTTAATCAAGATGGCTTCTCCCCCATGCACCTTGCTTTGCAAAAGCTCCATGAGCTTGAAAATAACCCCGATTTGCAAAGAAACCAGGCCCAATTGGTGGACCGGCTACTTGATGTTGATAGCGACATTGTCTGTGTTCCAGGAAGGGAGGGTGTGACTCCTTTTCATTACGTAGCTCAAATGGGACACCTCGATCTTTTAACCAAATTTTCTGAAGGCTGCCCAAAGGCTTATGAAGATGTGACAATTCGAAGCGAGAATGTCCTGCATGTAGCCTTGAAATATGACAAGGTCGAAGCTTTTCGACTCCTGCTACGATGGATTCAGCAAGCTTGCTTTAAAGATGCCTTATCGTGGGAGATGAAACTGCTACGTTGGAAGGATGAAGAACACAACACTCTGTTGCACATTGCCGTATCCAAAAATCAGCACAAGGCGAGTCCTTTCCACTCAATTTTTCTAGAGTTGGTATAGTGGAGGTCTATCATATACATGTTGTACAAAGGATTCATTCTCCAAAAATGGTCTTCAAAATTTTTACTTAAGCTTACGGTGGTGTGATATTTGCTTAATTTTATTTTTGTTCCTGGGGCGAGTCATGTTTGGATGACTAATTATTATGTATCTCCACTTGTCTACGTACATCTTGCAGGTAGTGTCGTTGTTACTAGATAGAGTACTATATGTTGATTTAAAGACCAAGAATTTAGAGGGTGATACGGTCTTTAACATCTTGGAACGCCAAACACAGGCCAACGTGGACAACATCCAACTGATCAGTGATATGCTCATGCGACGAGAACGTTATTCCGGACGTTTAGCTACACTTAGATATTACTTAATATCTCCTCTCAAACTTATGCGACAACAACATCTTGTCAGACGTGGAATTGTAAATTTCTCCCAAATTCTTAAGATGTGTTCCATAGTAACACGTCGTCGGCAAACAGTTATAACAGAGGAGAAGCGAAATGCCCTGTTGGTTGTTGCGGCACTGCTAATAACGGTCACCTACCAGGTAGCACTAAGCCCTGACAAGCAACCCAATCAATTCAACTGCACAGCCCCAATCAACGCTACCGGTGCTAATCAGTACTTCAACTGCACTGCCCGCTTCAACGCTAGCACTAGTGAAGTTAATTCATCAATTTCATCCCAACACCATATTTATGAATTTTTGTTCCTTTTTTATAATACTTCAGCCTTTTTCCTAACAAGCGCTGTACTTTTCTTCCTCCTCCCTCCTGATGATTTACTTGGATTCTTTCTCTTCTTCCTCCTTCTATACCTCTCTATTTGCTATTACGCATCAACTCCGATAGTAAATGCTCCTTCCTTAGTACGCTTTTTTAGTTTATTGTTTTTTATTCCACTTTATTTTCTTACTTTGATTGGTTATGTAGAGGCGTGTAAAACATTTTTCTCCCAAAAACTGTTTAAATATTAATTGTTGCTTTCTTTCTTTCTACACAATCTTACCCCCCTTCTCCACAAACCAAACCTTTCCCACGCCTTCTCTCCTCTCTACATTAATCTTCTCGTGTCTTCCGACTCGTCCCCACTAAAAGGAGAACTCACATTTGATTGCCTATAAAAGGAGGCAGACACCCTGGTGCTTACTATTCTGCGTGAGGAGCGAAGAAGAAGATGAAGTCGTGTGAGCTACTCCAGTGAGAATGATACTTTATTTCTTTTGTCAAAGTCAAGTATATGGGAAAGGGCAATTTGGTGTACGTGAAGAGTGTTTGTTTTTGCCTTTGCAAGAGATCGATTGGTGTGATGTACTTTTTCTTTTTTTGTGAGATTGGTGTGGTGTGTTTCTTTTTTTTTTTAGTGAGATTGGTGTGTTGTATTACTGAGCTTTAATGAATGTTTCTTGGGTTATTATTTTCTTTTTTCACTTTTTCAACCTACTGGCATGGGTAAGCAGATATTTTAATGACTACCGTTAATTACAAACACTATTTTTATTCTTATCCTTTTGACCTGATTTTTAAAATTATTATTAGAATTAATAATAATTTTAAAGGCCACTTAAAAAAGTGTTACAATATATAAGAGTATAGGAGTGAGAAATATTTATTACTCTATTTTATTTCTTTTGTGTGGAAAGATTATCTCCTTTGTCAACAAATATCTTAGATGAACATAACAACATAACAGGCTTTATTTTATCTCTTCGTCCCTAAATGGACAAGAGGCAATTCATAAAATGAGAAATGAACATAGATGCGCAGACTAAGCTTTCTTTACACAATAAAAAATACCGACTATAGGGGCACATGGCTGGCCATGCAGCGGTGGAGCATGGAACGCGTGAGGTTGTGTTGGATTTTTGTTATTGTATTTTCGTTGTTTTTAAATAAGAATGTATTCTTTCTAGATCTGCTTTTAGTAGCGATCTATAAGATGAAGTTTTATTTGTTTTCTTAGGTTTTGTTTTCACGAGCCCTTAAGAATAACATAATTGGTTTTCGGTCAGTCTTTTGGTTTTTTATGGTTCATTTTCTGGAACCATAGACCGATGACAGAGAATATATCAAGCATAAAGAAGAATTGTTACAATGATAAAGGTAGCGAAGAGGATTGCGATAATAAAACACTAGTAGCAGAGATAAAAAAATAAAATTTAAAAAAAGTCAGGGAATCAAGGACCTAGAAACGAATAGACGTGATTCACCAGAATTTGTTGTAGATCTGAAACTGATTAAGATAGTGGCTTTTTATACATATTGTCTTATAATAATCTGAAAGACTATTGTATATGTCATAGATAATATTTGAGTAGTGAAAATTCCAAATTATATTCTTGGCATTGTTCGGAGCATTTTTTCCCTATTTGATTGTTATATCAATGAAGAGATAATTTGTTCAAAACAAATACCAATTATATGGACTAGATTTGACATTATTTTCATTACTTCACAAGCAATGGACATTAAAACTAGGGGTGTCAATGCGGTTACGGTTAGCGGTTAGTGGCAATAACCGCTAACCGTAACCGCCTTAGCGGTTAGTAAATTTCACTAACCGCAACCGCTAACCGCCTAACGGTTAACGGTTAGTGGTTAACCACCGATTAGCGATTAGTGAAATAGGTAACCGCCCGCTAACCGCTTTTTCAAAATTGAGCTTTTTTTGGGCCTTTTGGGCTTTTATTATTACTGTAACATTTTGTACACTAATTTGTTTTTTGTATTTTTAGTATCTTTTTTGTCCCAGTTGCTATAAAAAGAGCCTATATTGAAAAATCAAAAATATTTTACCCCAAACACAACATATTTAAAAAATTCAACACAACATATAAAAGAAGTTCAAATAAAACATTAAATGATACAAATAAAACATTAAAACTTCATCAATCCTCTCATTTGGTCCTCTATCAAATCACTAGGGGTAAAACGACGCCGTGTGATGCAGTTTTTAAAAAAAATGTTCAAACTTCAACAAATGGTTAAAAAAGTTTTCATAAAATTGTTCAAAAAATGGTTCAATTTATTTTTAAAAAACTTTGTCAAAACATTGTTTAAAAAATACATTAATACTTCAATTATTGTTATAAGTATCATATTGTTGAATCTAATATCAATTACTTAATTTGATATTATATAGTCATATGATCTCATTAATTAAATTAGATAATATGATTAATGATTTAAATTATGATCATATTTACTTATAATCTTTTTTTTAATTGAACTTATTATCTAATGGTAATGCTCAAACTCCTAAATCCTAAATTCCTAATAATCTAATGGTCATACACTCATACTATGATACTAAGATGGGTAAGTTTATAAATGGTCTCACTCTTTATGAAATTATTGTCATATTTACTTATAAACTTTTTTTAATTGAACTTATTATCTAATGGTAATGCTCAAACTCTTAAGTCATAAATTCTTAATGATCTAATGGTCATATACTCATACTTAAATTATATGATCATATTATCTCACAAATCATAATTCATATTAATATAATATAATTATTTTAGATCAAAGAATCTAAGATAATGTGATATGTTTTATAAGTATAAAGTATCTAATAATGTTTTGATTCAATTGTGGTTATAAGTAACACATTGCTTAATGAATTTAATATTAATTAATTAATTTAATATTATACGAATCACATTATCATTGTACATTAATAATATGATTAACTTGAATAAAATATTTGAATTGTCATTGAATCTTATGATTAAGTATTGATCTTAAACATTTATATTATTCAATAGGCACAATTGCATATATGTATAATTACTTAATATATACTAAATTATAAAATATTAGAATAAGAATGTATGATATAAATACTTACAAAGCTAGTTAATATGTAACTATAAACTAATTAATAATTATGTTATTTATGTAGTTTATGTTATGTAGTTGATAACATACATTGGAACTAAGTCTCTAGATACTTAATTGTTCATTGTTATATTAGTATGAACTTGCATACTTATAACTTATGACTTATGAATATGTATGTATAATTTTTTATTATATAATTAAATGATTTTATGATTAATTGATCATGTAACATAATCATATAAATTATAGTAATAATATATTAATACTCAAATTGTGATTTAATTATCTAAAACAAGAATGTGATTTAATTATTATAATTATAATTATAATTATAAAAATATAGTATATAAAAAGCGGTTAGCGGTTGCGGTTATAACGGTTAGGCGGTTGGTGGTTATGGTTATAACGGTTAGGCGGTTGGCGGTTATAACGGTTTGCAATTGGCGGGCGGTTAATAACCGCCCGCATTGACACGCCTAATTAAAACATTTGTGATAAAAGACAAATGATTTGCGCCAATATTTTTTTCATCTCATTTTATAAACTTAATAAATCAACCATAAAATTTGTAGACTCATGTGGACTCATTCATTCATTCTATAAACTTAATAAATCAATAATTTAATGGTAGATTCATTCATTCACTATGAAAATGGTTAAAAGATGGTTAAGATGAGAATATATATATATTGTATCATTTCTCATGATAAAAATGCCCATTAGCAAAGGAAATTCCTAGAGAATATAAGAGAACTATTTTCGAAAGCTAAGAGCATTCAGATACAACTCAACAAATATTTAGCTAAATGATTATCTACTTTGTCCATCTTTTCTATTTTGTCCATCTACTTTTTCAAAGCACCTATATCTTATATCTTACTTAGTATTTTAGCTATTAAATTTATTTTTTATTTAAAATATTATTTATTTATCTACTTTCCTTATTCCCAAAGAAGAAAGAGAATAAGATTGATTTTTTATTTTTTATTTTTATTTTTATTTTTATTTTTTTTAGGGTTAATACCCTTAAGCCCATGTGGTTTTACAACTTTATTTTTTGCCCCCTAAGATTCGAGTTACGCACCTCGAGTTTACATAAATATGGGGGAATTTATATCAGAGAGGCTTGGGTTAGCAGTCCAAAATTTTTAAATCCTTAAGTTTTTTTTTTTTTTTTGACAAATTACTCATTCGGTACATCAAAAATCTACAATAAATACACCCGTCAAATTTTGTTAATTGTCTTTATCTTACTTGAAACGCACCGTTTTTTACCCATTAAAATATTAATTTTTTTAATTTAATTTTAAAAATTAAATCTATTAAAAAAACAAAAAACAGGGGTGCCCTGTAGTGACCCAAATTATTAACTAGGTGTAAGTAGCTTAGTTGGGGGGATTAATTTAGGCTTTGGGTCACTAAGGACGCCAAAATGGTAATTTGGGCCTTTGGGCGGACGTACGCTGTTGTCTGTAGTGTGGACGTACGTGGGGGGACCACTGGACATACGCTCTGCAAACTGTACAAGCGGACGTACGTGGGACCACCGGATATACGCTACTTTTTGAATACCCTCTGGTTAATACCCAGACGTACGAGGCAGCCATAAAACCGTTGGGCAAGAACCTTCGGACGTACACCCCTTGGCCGAACATCCGCTGCTTTCTAAGCCTATAAATAGCACCCTACCCCCTTCGTGTTTTTCATAACTTCATAACGCCCCCAGGCTGCCAGAGTGATTCCAGAGTGTTTCCAAGTGTTTGTGAGTGTTTGGTGAGCGTGTGTGTGCAACGTTTGCGAGTCTCGGAACGTTCGTGAGGTGAAACTCTTGCGGTTTTGTTTCAAGGAGGTAACTTTCGATTCTTAGCTTCTAATTACGTCGTCATGCTGCCCGTTTTATGTTTAGTCGTAGTTGTTAGCTTAGTTGTACTTTAAGACCCGTTGGGTTAGCATTTTCATTAACTTAGCGTTTTCATTAGCTTAGCGTTGTTACGTTGTATGGAGGCTATTAACTGGACTATAAGGCTTTAGGTTGTCCCCAGAAGCCCTAGGAGTCGAAGAATAGGTGGACAGTGGGAGAGAAAATGAGATTCTCCCTGAGGACCCATACAGCGGACGTACGGTATCACGACCGGACATACGGCTTGTCGTTACACAGCGGACGTACGCTCTCAAGCCCGGACGTACGCTCACTGAGTGACAGGGAAACCTTATTTTCATCAACCGTCCCGTAGCTCTTGTTTTCTTTACTTTAGAGTCGTTTAGTAGAATTCGGACTAATAGAAGGTTTTCCACAGATTTGGAGAATCCGGATCTTTTGGAGTTTTCAGAGACGCGTATCGATCCAGGTGAGTTTTAACTCACATAATGCGCACTGTTATTTTCCATGCATTGCACGTCTATTTTGAGTACTGAGCAAACATGCATATTTTACAACTCTCACATTTTGTACGTATTGCACATGAACTCTGTTTTTGGGAAAAACGTTGTGCTGAACATGTTAATCAAATGAGACTTGTTAAATGACATGCATGTAAAATACAGACAAGATAATTGCATCATATGACATGGTACACCGGTACGTGCGGTAGTAATGGCCATGGGCTTACTATACATGTTAGCTTTATGGTCAAATATGTGCGTTATGTGAGGGCTGTGGATCCATTGGTTTCGTGACCTTGATGCAACCATTCCCAATAGTTCGATTACTACAGGACGGACGTCATTAGTTGGTGTGGGCCACTCGGGGTCAGACCCGATCGTGCCACTAATGTTACGTACGGTATATTGTACAATGGCTGGGGCACTAGCAATGTACTATAGGTCCCTCAAGACAACATCAACCCTGCTAATAATGGGTAATATCTCGGGTAGACTATATTGTTGAACTATGACTATTGTTTACATCATATGCATATATCATTACTATATATATATCGCGCATAATTAAACTGTTATGATGGAACTACTTTTGTTTATTAAATACCTGAGTTCATTACTAAAACTGGCATGGACATTATCTGTGTTAAAAATCACTAAGTCTTAGACTTACCCCCTTTATTTTATGTCTTTCCCCATCATTACGAATAATTGCACGGTTTAGCTGCTTTAGACGAGGATGCCGTCGGAGCATACTTGGGTGATCGCACATGATTTGATTCGGGTGATTTTTGAGGATATGAATCCGGTCTGGCTTAGGATAATGTGGGAGGATGGAGGATTTGCCCGTGCAGACATGATAGAGATTCTAATCTCATTAGCTTTGTTGAAGCTCAAGTCTAGGTTTTGATCTGTTGATCTTTTGTGAACAATGTTGTAGTATCTTATTTTGGGAATGTACCTATTTGACGGTCTGATGACCGATACATTTGGTGACTTTTATATATTATGGATGTAGTACTTATCTCTGGTATCGCTGTGTGATGTTTCATTTATCATCTCTTGATCCCGTAGTCTTTGGTAAAGTCTTCCGCTGCAGTTTTCTCGTTACGACGAGAAAGGTGTTTTCTCGGAGGTCGTGTCTCGGAGGGACATGGCTGGGATGGCACGCCATAGGATCAATTACTAGTTAATTGATATTCCCATCGGGCGGGGCGTCACATGGCCGAACCACCCCAACAGGCCACCCCCAGTTAAAATAATAATAATAAAAAAAAAATACAGGGGTGGCCAACCACCCCCTATGGGGTGGTTCGGCCACCCTTGTATTTTTTTTTAACAAGAGGGCCGAACCACCCCTATGGCCTAAGGGGTGGCCAGCCACCCCCCTATGGGGTGGTTCGGCCTTTTTTTTTTTTTTTAATAGATTTAATTTTTAAAATTTAATTTTTTTAAAAAAATATTTTAATGGGTCAAAAACGGTGCATTTCAAGTAAGATAACAGCAGTTAACAAAATTTGACTGGTGGATTTTATTGTAGGATTCGACATACCCAAGGAGTAATTTGTCAAAATAAAAAGCTTAAAGATTTAAAAATTTTGGATTGCTGACCCAAGCCTTTCTAATATAAATTCCCTAAATACGGAAATTGTACCTTTGTCTAAATTCCGTAAAAAATTTGACAAAAAATCACGTCAGTACCAATAAGAAATTGACATGTGTCCATATACCTAATTAAAAATATATTTTTTTATTAAAAACATATAAAATTATATTTAATTAATTTTTTTTAAAAAAAAAAAATTGAGGGTGACCGTAGCCACCCCTTTGGCCATGGGGGTGCCACCCCCAATTAGGCCATTTGGGGGTGGATTGGCCACCCCTGGCCGAGGCACCCCCAAAGCCACCCTCATTTGGCCCCAAGCCACCCCCAATCCTATTAGATGGGGGTGGCCAAGGGCCCCAATGGGTGGCCAAGGCACCCCCAAAGTCACCCTCATTTGGCCCCATGGGGGTGGCCGAACCAACCCCATGGGCCATGGGGTGGCTTGCCACTCCCAATCCTACTAGATGGGGGTGGCCTGGTGGCCATCCCAATATATATATAAATTTAATTAAATATAATTGTTTAGTTTTTTAATTTAGAACAAATATTTTTTTATTTTTAATTAAGTATATAAACACGTGTCAATTTTTTACTAATGTTGATGTGATTTTCTATCAAATTTTGGACGAAATTTAAATGAAGGTATCATATATTTTCATCTTTATGTAAATCCAAAGTACCTCTTGTGATAAACTAAACCCTATGGAGCAAAACATAAAGTTTTTAAACCACATGGGTCAAAAACAGATTATTAAATTATCATGCTCATCAAATTTGATGAGTACTATAATAACTTAACAAACTCTTAGCTAGCCACTTTGGCTAGCCAGATGTAAGGTGTTTTTTGCTACATGGCTCAACAAACAAGCTATTTTGTTGAGCAAGATATGAATCCTCTAACGTGTAATTTGTAATTCATGCCCTATAATATAATTTTTGTTTTACTATCCCAATCGAGTTACGCGTTCATAACATCTCTAACATATTGTGTACATTTAGTTACTATGAAGCAAAAATTATGTCCACCCATTTGTATTTTCCTTATTTTTTTTTAAAGCAGTCCTTTCCTTATTTAAAATTCATATTTAGCTTTTTATTAGTTACTTTAGGGCAATCGCTATAGTTAATCTATATTCCTTTTTGTCATCATTTATCTCTGTTTTTTAAGAGTTTGTATCGAATAAATAGAAGGTAAAATAGAGAATAATGCTTTTTTTTTTAATGAGCTAAAATGCATAACATTGTTGGAAATGTTCTTAAAACCAATTGGAAAATAAATAATGAGATCACGTGAAATAGAAGGTGCTAGGCTTCCCGCTTCCCCATCCCCCCCTCCCCTTTTTATTTTTTAATTTCTAATTTTCTTTTCATATTTCCCCTTTTTATTTTTTTAATTTCTAATTTTCTTTTCATATTTGAAATAGAAGGTACTAGGCTTCCCCATACCCCNCTTTTTTATTTTTATTTTTTAATTTCTAATTTTCTTTTCATATTTATACATCTCTAACACAATTCTTATGAAATTATTTTATGGCCGTGAATTTATCTGTTTGGAATTACGTTGAAGTCAAGAAACGTGGCTGACGCAACGGGGGGCCGGGATTACCAGGCCACCGACGGGGATTCCCCAATTAACTCCAATGTCATCTTAATCTTGTCATCGAAGCTGCGAAAGTATTTAAAGTAGAAACCAATAATTTGGCCATTTCTGAGGCTGAGGAAAGGATAGCCCAAATCCGTAACCCTCCTTCCATCCAAAGATTCCAAACCATGTCCATTTCCATGGCCTTGTTTTCTCCGCCAACCCACCCTCCATCCCTTTCTCCCTCTGTATCTCCCAAAACCCATCTCACTCTCAAACCTCACTTCTCACTCAGATCGCCCAAGACGCCTTTCTTCCTCCTCTCCACCACCAGGGCCTCAGCAGACAATGGAGCTGGAACTTCAGCCTCAGCTGCAACTGCACTTCAACCAGAAGCAGGCCAGAAGGTAGCTGAACCTCCGCAGCCGGTAATTGAGAAGGATGAGAGCTCTGCTGGGGCCAATGCGTCTGCGGGGGCAGCGGAAGCGGTAGAAATTAAGGTGGTGAGTAAGTTTGAGGATCCCAGATGGGTTCAAGGGACTTGGGACTTGAAGCAGTTTGAGAAAGATGGAAAGCCTGACTGGGATGCTGTTATTGATGCTGGTGAGGTTTTGGGTTTGTGTTAATTTGGCTTCAAAGTAGTTTCTTTTGCTTTATGGTCTAGGATTTCGTTTGTTTCGAATCTTAGTTTGAGTTTGTTTCTTCCACACTTCTGCACAGCTTGGGTGTACCGATGTTGTTTGTTGTTTTGGTTATTATAATTTTTTTTCTATGGAAACTAGACACATCCGACTTGAAAATTATAAATTTTAGTGAGCTATTTGTATCTTTTCTCATGATCTGTAATGAAAGCGTTCACAAGAACTCATAATAGGAACACTTAATTGAGATACAAGTTATTCTTTTTTTTTTTTTTTTGGTTTGGCACCGGGTGTCCGGAGCTTTGCTCCGGCTAATCCTGGGGTTCACAGGCCCTCGGCAAGGAGTTTGCCGTAAGTGCAATAGCCCCAAGAAGCAGTTTGCAGACTTAAACCTTGAGGAGCATACTCAAAGTCCTAAACTGTCGAACCTATGAGCCAACCCCTTGGGGTTTAAAAGTTATTCTTTTGACAAATGGAACCAATATATTGTGGAATATAGAAATACTATGCAACAATTTCAGAATTAGCTACTGTGTGACTGCAACTCTGCCAAAACAAAACCAATCAATATAATTTAGTCTAGAACTTAAAAGGTGCTACTACCATAATGTGAATAGCGGGGATTCGAATTCCCCTGGGGGTAGGTGTACTATGTAGCCAAGCATTGCCCTTTGGCTCTATTCCCAATTCATAACTAGATAGCTGCTCTGGCCCTTTGCTAATCGGGACTAAAACTCCCGAAATTAGAAATGCCAAAATAGGAATAACGAAAAATAATAATAATAAAAATCTATACGCCTGGGGTATGATTCTGGTGCATGCATTTTCTTGTGATAGCTTGTAGGTTTAAAACTGAATTTAATTCATAAACTTTAAGATTAAAAACTAATTTTGTTTCATCGTCAAAATACCCAACTGGAAAGCCAAGAACTGATGTTGGTTTTGAGAAAGAAGTCAATAGCTTGTAATTCTATAAAAGATGTTAACCTATTTCAAAACATGGTTCTAGGGTGGTTTTTGGAAGCTTCTTTGCTAGAGCAACCTAGATTCGGTGAACGAATCTTCATTTCTTTGATTTCAGATCAAATGCATGTCTTGCTTAAATTGGTCTCGGCCAATTACCAAAATTGACTAGACCACGCAGCAAGTGGCATCTAGAAGGATGAGAAATTCCCATTCTTGTTATACTGTGAGGTTTTCCTTGTACCCGACCTTTGTGGTCATTGTCTAGACTTGATATATGTGATCAGAGTAATTGGAATCAATAATAATTGACACATGTGATTGACACTGGTTACCATCATATAAAGCTATGTAACCTCATGGTTGTGATTGGAGAATTGAAATTATTTAGCACATCCACTACTTATGAGTGCAGAGGGAGTCCTCCATCATTTTCCACATAAGCTAAGCTCTATGTTTGTTATTCCCATCTACTAACAAGGAGATCATAATTTTGAGCTGAGATTAAAATTTATGGCCGGACTTGAAACCCAAACTCAAAGTAGATGTCACTCTACAATCAAAGGTGCTTTACTTTATTGTGCTGTTGATCTCTTGTAGCTGGTCCTATGTGCTCAACCGTTCATGGTGCAACACCAGGACATCAAGTGCCCTCCTTATTTTCCGCAATGTAGTAAACCATAAAATCAGGCTTTACTTGATTCTTGGAAACAATGAAGGAAAGGAAAACTGTAAGCATGCTTAATACTTAAGTTTGGATCTTGCAAAACAAGGAGAAAAATAATTTGTCAGGTTTAGGGTTTCTATTTTAAAGCACTTTTACAGATTCCATCTTCCCTTCTTTCAAGTTCTTCCTATCTGAAAGTAGGTGTAATATTTTCTAATGTTTTGCGGGTTCAGAGGTGATAATAGATGTGTAAGCATGACTTATTTCCTATCGCTTTAGAGAACATCATGTCTATTTGTTTGTTTAGTTCCTTTTTGTTTTTATGCATCTATGTTATTTTAGCATTACATCAATTAAACTTGTTTTATTTTATTATCATCAATGTCCAATTTTATGTTGGTTAAGTTTGATAGAGCTACTTGTGTATCAATTTCTGTCTGAGATAGAATTGAATGATGCATTTTCCAAAATATACTGAAGACCCACTATATATGTATTAGCTTTCTCCTTGAGCCATATGGTAGAGATCTCTGTAATTTTACTTCAAATTTGGATTCTTGCTATCTTTTCTGTGTCTAATTATGGAGAAGAGTGGAGAGGATAGGATGAGGTGAAGATGGAATTAGTTATAATTACTTTTTAGTGTATTCATTATTCCTCTAGATACCTCAGATTACTTGATTTCTAATGGACCTCCTTGGATAATCATTTCAGAGGCTAAGAGGAGAAAATGGCTTGAGGGTAATCCTGAATCATCCAGTAATGATGACCCTATAGTGTTTGACACATCCATCATACCTTGGTGGGCATGGACGAAAAGGTTCCATCTACCTGAAGCTGAGCTACTTAATGGTTTGTTCTATCTATTTGTTTTTCTCTAAAATGAAACATTGATCAGAAAAGAGCACTACTGTCTCATGCTGATCCATCTATGCTGTTCAATGGGTTTTATGCAGGCCGTGCTGCAATGATAGGCTTTTTCATGGCTTATCTGGTTGATAGCTTGACTGGGGTAGGCCTGGTTGATCAAATGGGCAACTTCTTTTGCAAAACTCTATTGTTTGTAGCCGTTGTTGGAGTTCTTGTG
This sequence comes from Carpinus fangiana, assembly GCA_006937295.1. Lineage (NCBI taxonomy): Eukaryota > Viridiplantae > Streptophyta > Magnoliopsida > Fagales > Betulaceae > Carpinus > Carpinus fangiana. The sequence continues at coordinate 5,604,506 of CM017325.1, forward strand.
ATCCGGAAGAATGAGGATATAGAGAACTTAAAGAAGCTGCTGGAAGAGACAACCTTTTATGACAAGCAATGGCAAGCAACCTGGCAGGATGAGACCCCTGGCGGTTCCAAGAATTAATGAAATTGCTATTCTTGAGTTTGCCCCTTCAAATTTAATCTGCATCTTTCTTGAATTATCAAAAAAAGAAGTAAAAGAAAAATTAATGAGCTCCTTTTTAGTTACCTGTTATTGTAATTACTTTGTTCTAGTGGAGAATGATGATTTAAATTCCCATCAGTCATTGTATTTTAGTTTTCCAATAATTAGTTCTTTCGCATTTGCAATTGCAAGCTTCTTCTTTTCTGAATTCCTCTGAACGTGTTTTATTTTTGATGGGGTTCTATGGAAAGACTTTTGGGGTGGGACTCAGTAGCCTGTAGCATATATGTTTTCAAAATGGAATGCTCTGAGACGCTTGTGGTTTTTTTTTATTGGGGGCCATATCTCCATTCTCTCCAGTTAGTTTCATCAGATTAGAAAAAAAAAAAAAAAGGTTTAGTTTCATCAAATGTACTTGTATTTTATTTCTATCATATAATTAAAAGGTTCTCCGAGAATTATTCATTAGTAAATAAACTGAAGCTTTGATGTCAATAATACATGCATCTAATCATTGGGACAACACAAATCCATTTAATAAAGTGGCATGACATGTTCTTTCAAGAACATGTGCTTCTCATATGTTAAGGGACGCATGTTACGTTAAATAATGAATTAATTACAAACCAGTTTATAGTAAATTTCTGTCTTAGGAAAGCACGCAATATTATAAGTAAAGAAACAAACTTTCAAAGATAGTACTTCATTTCTATAAATAGCTAATTAGCTGAACTTGAATTTGTTCTTTCTGTGCCTCCACCCAGAGAGTAATGAACCCCTCAAAAGCAACACATTTCATGGCTGAATTCCATTATTAAACAGAAAGATACTAGAAAAGGAGCACAAAGAAAGAAGAAAAAATATCAAGGCTAGTAACTTTTTCTTGGATGATAACATGCGAATGCATCTGATGTGCAAAGAACGGCAGGAATAAGAGATTGGCTCATGCTCCCCAACCCCTCAAGAGGGTAGCACGTGCAACCCGGTTGACGCCCAAACTGAAGGCACCCATTCGCAGGTTGCAATCATGAAGTTTACACATTGCCTTGATCTCATGGAAAGCCTTTGTCATGTACTTCTTCAGCTCAAAGTTCACTTCCTCTTCTTCCCACATGAATCCTTGAATGTTCTGCAGCAGAGAGAGAGATTAAAGGAAAAAGGAATGATAATTGTGCATTGGAGGGAAGGTAGTTTTATAGCAGTTGCATTCACCTGTACCCATTCAAAGTAGCTCACAGTCACACCACCAGAGTTTGCATATATGTCGGGGAGTATAACAACTCCTTTCTTAGATAAGATCTGCAGAGGAGAAATTTTTTTCATATAATGTTTGAGCTTAGTAAATTATGCCTCCCTTGCCAATTTGGAAGAAACACTATCTGCATTATTACCTCATCTGCTTCTGGATCAGTGGGATGGTTTGCACCTTCTATTATGAATTTTGCCTTAATGTCAGCAGCATTTTCCCTTCAAATGAGAAATACAAGTAACCCAGATTGAGTTAGCTTGTATTTATTCCAAATAAGCAATATAGAGGCAATACAAAAATGGAAAATGAAAAATGTTTTTATTCTTCATGTCCATTAAGAAGTTGTAGTGCACTGAAACGGAAATTGTTGAACATATGATCAACAAGTTCTTTATGGGATAGATCTATAAAGCAAAAGATAGATGGCTCGATTGCTATTTTTTTTAGGACTGTAAAAACATTAACAAATTACTCGACACTTCAAACACTTAGAGCTACTTTCACTTTTATATCACATCACAACTAAAAAGTAAAAATTACCATTTAAAAAGCATTACCAAACGAGGCCAGACTCTCCGTAGTCTAACAGTAATATAATTATTTGGCAGCAAAGCAGACTACATACTTGTTGAGAACTCCACCCAAGGCACATGGGATGAGAACATCACATTCATGAACAAGCAAGTCATTTGGATCCATAAAATTTGCGCCTTGGAAATCCTTGAGAGTTCCAGTGATCTCTGTGTGTTTCAGAAGAGCTGGGATATCAATTCCATTTGGGTTTTTAACTGCACCTGTGATGTCACTAACAGCAACGACCTTGCCTCCCTTCTCATGAATAATTTTTGCTGCCCAGGAGCCCACATTTCCAAAACCCTGAAAGTATTACTGAAGAAAAATTACTAAAATGTATATTTACATGGATTTTTTTCAGATGAAATCCATGTTACTTGTGATGTTGGTGTTACCTGTAGAGCAAACTTCGTATCAGTAATTGACTTCCCATACTCCGCAAGTAAAGCCTCTGTTGCAAAAACCACTCCAAGCCCTGTTGCAGCCTCCCTTCCCAATGAACCCCCAAGATCCTAAAATGGCAACAAAAAAGAACTTTTCAGTTCCATACGCCCTTAATAAGAATTAGCCACAATTTTTGCATCTCTCTCTCTCTCTCTATTACGAACAATAGGTTTTCCTGTCACCACTGCAGGTGAATGCCCATGAAACTTGGAGTACTCATCAAGAATCCATGCCATTGTCTGTACAATATGACAATTAATAAGTATGTCTACCAAACAAAAAATGATGGAACCGGTGTTTTCCAACCAAGAAGACCACAATAAAAAATTCATCTGGTCACTTGATGGAAATGGGATACCTGTGCATTAGTTCCCATATCAGGGGCAGGAACATCCCTGTGAATTCCAATGAGATCATGGATCTTCTGAGTGAAAACACGAGTCAGACGTTCTAACTCACTAATACTTAAGTCCCTTGGGTTGCAGCCAATCCCACCCTTGGCTCCACCGTATGGAAGGTCTGCTACAGCTGTCTTCCATGTCATTAGTTGAGCCAGAGCATTCACTTCATCTGGGTCAACCTTGCACCAGAGAATTTGAAAGTTTAGTACTTGATACAGCTTAACAAAACTTGCAAAAGCAAAGGGAACTTTTTAGGGAAACCTATAAGTAGAGTCCCAAAGCAATAATTTTCATGACAGGTCTTAGTTTCATTATTCTAAGCATCAGTTTCTGTTTCGGTTGTACAATAAACTTGTGAAATGTGTGCCTAAAGCTCATTGATATGCTCCTGTGATTTTCCTATCATGACAACATACAATAAAGGAAATTTGAAAACATGTAATAAAAATGCTGACACATCAGCATTCACATCCAACTCAACAAATGTTTAACTAAAATTTAGCTAGAACACATTTTTTTACTATTATAACTACTCACTTTTAACTTAAAAAAAAAAAAAAAAAAAATTTAAAAAGAACTCACTTTTTCAAAGCATTTACATACAACTCAGCATTTTAGCTAACGACTTTAAACCAGAACGTTAATTACTTGATTTCTAGTAAGAAATGTTGGAACCAGATGCAGATATTACCATATTACCATCACACTTAATGGTTATCAAACTTGATTTGACTGAAACTAATTTACATCCCCATGCTGTATAGTATCATCTGTAAATTTTATTTTATTTTTTGCACTCGGTGGAACTTGAACCCACGAACTCACCCTCCATTTGCTACAAAGGGGGGAAGTACCATTTTAACTACAGATTAATTAGACAAAAACATGAGTTTTATTGTCCCTTTGTGCTTGATCATGCACAAGTTCAAACACTAGGAGTTCACATCACAAAGAAAATAGTCTAACCATCAACCAGCCATTTAAGCATACATCTATTTTATAGAGATGAAGAATTGAACTGTAACAAACCCAAAATCCCCAAATCAAAACAGATTCAACATGCATGATATATTATATTATCAATATGAACATACATTTCAATCATGAAAACAAATAAAATGAGAGCAATAGTAACAAAGATAACCTCAGGGTGGTAACGGATTCCGCCTTTCATCGGCCCACGAGCGTTGTCATGTTGAACTCTAAATCCCACATAGGAAGCCAAACTCCCATCGTCCTTCGGGATCGTACACTCAACCTGACACATCAAATATATCAAACAGCGAACATATTTATACAGTCGACCACTACAACAACATCAACAACACAGAGAGAGAGAGAGAGAGAAAAAAGAAAAAGATTTAATACTTTGATTTCTCTGAAGGGGATGAGAAGGCTCTTTTCAAGCTTGGAATCCAAGCCAAGAAGGCGAGCTGCAAGGCGAAAGTTGCGGTTGGTTGCTGCAAGTGCGTTCATGGCTGCCCAATTAAACCCAATGAAACAGAGAAGATAACAAGGTTGAAGAAAACAAGGTTGATGAACGGTGTGGGGACAGGCCAAAATCTGAGGGATCACATAGATATCAAGAAATAGGCTTATTAATTTATAGACAAATTTATTTCTCTTTGGCACTGCTTCTTAACGAGTGCAAAATGGGAAAAAAGTGGACTTTTGGGACATTGACACTCTGACTGAAGAATCTACGCCCATAGATTTGGGGAATGCTTAGCTTTGGTCGTGGCTATCCTTAACGTCTAACTCCCACGTTAATGTTCTTCAAACCCATTCGTGCATGCGCGCCATATGGAATATGGTGTTCGTAGATTCGCCTTGGCTCGCGATTTTATAGGATATCTTAAATATTTAAAAAATGACCGTTTTTAAATAAATATTGTGAAATCATTATTTTAAAACCACTAAACTAAACGGACATTTTATCTTATAATAAAATGTAAACAGACAATTTGCCTAATTGAACAATTTGAGTGGGTTGGAGATCAAATTGGTGCTTGGGTGGTGCTATGATTGTTGCCGTCAACAAATTCACATTTCGTGGAGGACGAGGAGGATGAGTTTATCGTTGAGCAGACGCAATTTCAACGGATGGAGGTAAGGTGGCTTGATGCTCATTCTTATTTGCTTGACCTTTTTGAGATGGATGATGATTTAACATGATATTAATAGTAATATATGCTTTGACTTTGAACCCTAACGCCATGATTTACTTTCTGTTTCAGTTAAATATTTTTCATGTTGAGCCAACCTTATTATGGAGGAGTTTGAACCTATATATGAAGAAAGTGTTAAAATTTAATTAAATGGAGAAATTTACCATTTTTTTAGTTTAAATTTTTGGAGCAACTGATGATGATTTAATAGCTCCGCAAAAAATTTGTAATACCAATAATATTGAAGGGGTCAACAGTTGTGGAATAATCAACATGTTAAAAAGATCAAGACCAATCCCTAAAAGAAAACAAAAAGAAAATTACCAATAGTGTAATTAATTAACTCTCCGCCCTAACACTACAAGAATCTCAGCCCACTTCATATTTTCCATGGTGTTCAAGCCAGGCCCATTCACAATGGTCTTCTTTTTGTCTAAACATCAGAATATAGTATAGATTTAGCCAAAATGCATGAAGCAAAGCCCATTTCTTCCCCCCAATTACTTCAGCCCATAATCTTTCACGCTAAGATGGGGATCCTATTTCAGATCCAAGTAAAAATCAGATTGCAGAGCCACTTATCTCCCACCCAACTTGGTCAGCTTCTTTGATCTAAACTCAAAGTCCATCCTTTGAGTTTAAGGCCTGCAATTTTAAAGGAGTGATAAATTCTCAAATTATGGAATTAAGGCCGTTTTTAAACATCGAAACTCTTAAAAAATAGTACCTATTAAAAATATGTCATGTTATGAAGGCTGTCAAAAAAATTTTCATTTCAAAATGTTTTTTCTTCACTTTTGCAGAGATGCTTCTTTTTAAGAAAATCGAAAGACAGTTTTTGACTCAAAGTTTGTTTACAAAATAGACAACAAGAGCATAATGAAAATACACTCAATTCTCAATTGAACGTGACACATTTTTAATAGGTGGCCTATTTCAAGAGATCCTAATCCGTTCGAAGGGGCGTGTTAAGGAACTTTGACAGCAAGACTCATACTCCTGCCCCTCAAAGAACTCAAACAACAGATGAAGATAAAGTCAAATCAAGCAAGACTCCTACTGCATCTCAAAGAACTTATTCAACAACATATGAAAATAAAGCCAAATCTTGACAAGACAGAATCTGTATTTCAAACATATAGTCATACGTTGTAGATGTACTCAAATGATCACATTCTATAAATGAAACTAGAGACAGCCACATTATCCACTCGCATTCATAGATAGTTGCTATCTATACGTGGTAAATCTCACAAAGTCTTTGTATTAGAATACAATCCAAGGTTCCGACATGTTAAACTTAATACCAACAAATATATATAATCACGCCGGCCGGCAGTCTCTGACATAATAACACTAGAATTTGAGATATAACTCGCTCATCGTCTACAATTGGTTTATTGAATTGCAGCCGGCCGATGAATTTGGAAGTAGTGAAACTGCATGCAACTACTGAATCTTGTTACTAGAATCAACAAGAAAGAGAAAGAAGAGGCCATGGATCTACCCATTTTGTCCCTGCACGTTTGTTTTGTTTGTATCGTAAAGGTCTTAAGTTCAAACTTTGTTTCCGTTATTCATCTTGCATTCCAATTAAATATTGTACGTGTTAAATATTTTAAATATTTTATGTGTTACGGCTCATTTATTAAAAGAACTAAAATAAGTGATGATTTAGTGCACCGATTATATATTTCGAGCTCTCTTTACATGTAGACACGAGTTTTGTTTCGATCTAACCAATGGTATCATGTTGACCGTCTCTTTTTGGCCTGACGTTTCCATCTGCATCTGCTATTACTAGGCCTGCATGATACCTTGTGTATATATATATATATATATATATGGCTTCCTGTATCTATTAAGCCCCTTCTCACTCTCTCAACAAAAATGGTAAACATCAACTGTCTTTTCTCTTTCTCTCTGTATCTCACTCTTAACGTATCTTGTATGTTGACATGGTATTTTAGGCGACATGCTGCAAAGAGAAGGCGGTGTTGGTGATGGTGTATGTAGAGCGTGTTAAATATATTGTAGAGAGCGGAAGAAAGGAGAGATAGAAGAGAGAAAGCAGAAACATATAATAGACTACATTGTATTGAGTAGCATATTTGGAATAGATACAAGAGCCTCCTTATATAGGAGGGAGAGAGGAGCCTTAGCTTCCAATCTTACCAATGTGGGACAAGCCCCACATATACACTAACATCCCCCCTCAAACTCAATGTGTCTAAACATTGAGGTTGGAAAACAAAAGCATGAATAAAAACATAAAAGAAGGGAAAGAAAAATGAAAAATAACCTAACATAAAATAATATTCTTAACATCCCCCCTCAAACTCAATGTATAAACTTGAGTTTGGATAAAAGAAAAGGGAAAGAAAAATGAATTCGTCGAAAAAGCTGCTTGTTCCAAAAGAGTTGCCGAAGTAACGCCATAAAAGAAGAGCTTGGTTCACTTGGTTGTAATTTGACTTTGAAAACCAAATACTAGTAATGAAGAAACTTGCATGTCTGAAACCCATGGACCATCTCGCATGGTGGGTTGAGCTAAAGTTTGACCCAAAAATTCTAACTAGTAGATTGACTCGGCCGGTTGAAGAGGCTAATCATGCCTGAAACCCATGGACCGCCTCGCCTGGTGGGCTGAGCTAAAGTCTGACCCAAAAATTCTAACTAGTAGATTGACTCGGTCGGTTGAAGAGGCTAATCAGTAGGGAGAAAAAGGGCCGGTTAAAAGAGGCTAAACACGCCTAAAACCCTTGGACTGTCTTGCCTGGTGGGCTGAGCTAAAGTCTAACTCAAAAAAAAAAAAAAATTATCACTAGTAATGGATCAATGGCCTAGGAGAGGCTACAGTGTCCGGTGATGGCGGCATTTGACAAGGCATAAGTGGGCCAGTTGAAAGGGGCTTCTTTTGCCCAAAAAATCATCTGACCCTAGAGTGCCTACCGCAAGAAGAATGAACCGGATTAAACTGTGCCAAAGAAAAAGGCGGTTGAACCAAATTGAACCACATAAAACAAATGCCTAAATTTGGAGAAAAATCTTGTTTTCTGCCACATAGAGATGCCAAAAGCAGAAATAGACCATAAATTTGAAATCAGTACGAAAAATTAAGTCGAAAACACCTGGTCATCTTTTGGAGTCCCAGTCAAAGTCAACGGTCAACTATATAAAAGTCAACAGTCAACGGTACTGGTGTGGCAGGTTGCTGACGTGGCATAAACGCTTACTTGGTAGTCTGCTAACATGGCGTTAGGGCAGATGTGGCACTCAGAAGGCCAGGCGCGTGTATTACACGAGCGAAAGAGCTAGCGGCGCCGGAGGCGTGTGGATCCCACACGTATGAGCTTCCACTGGCGTGTGGAGGCACGTGCGGTATCTGATGGGGGCGTTCTTGGCGGAGATATGACCATCGTCATTGGATCTATAAGGTGGACCGGCAACCTTCCTGATTGGGCCGACGTGGCGGCGCGTGGAGGTGCTGAAGCGGCGCGTGGGCAAATGGCAACAACTTCGAGCCGCGCGTGGAGATTCCGATAAGGTTGTGCTCAATGGATCTAGACTTGTCTGGCCCGGATCTATTGATTGGCGCGATTACCGAGGCTATTGGCAGCAGTAGGGTGACAAAACTAAAATTTGACAAAAAGAAAAACGCTAGAAAAGCGTTTATTAAAGGCCACATAAAAGTGGCTATGATACCATGTTAAATATGGGTTTGGGCCTAACTCAACCCAAAAGCTAGCTCAAGAGTTGAGGTTTCCCCTCATCCTTATAAATGGCCCATCTCCTTAATACCCAAGCAATGTGGGACTTCCAACACGCCCCCTCACGTGTGGCGGGAGAACATCCAAGCCAACACGTGCAAACAAATGGGAGACGGTGGGCCACAGCCAATTGGGTCAGGCTCTGATACCATGTTAAATATATTGTTGAATATATTATAGAGAGCGGAAGGAGAGAGAGAAGAGAGAGAGCGGAAACATATAATAGACTACATTGTATTGAGTAGCTTATTTGGAATAGATACAAGAGCCTCCTTATATAGGAGGGAGAGAGGAGCCTTAGCTTCCAATCTTACCAATGTGGGACAAGCCCCACATATACACTAACACTAGGATTGGAGATCTTTTACCCCACAGAGAAGAAACAGAGAAGGGGGATCGGAAGGGGTGTTTATATCGAAACCTTATGGTTAGAAGGCAATGCTTGAGAGNAGAAAAGTCAACAGTCAACGGTACTGGTGTGGCAGGTTGCTGACGTGGCAGAAACGCTTACTTGGTAGTCTTCTAACATGGCGTTAGGGCTGATGTGGCACGTAGAAGGCCAGGCGCGTGTATTACACGAGCGAAAGAGCTAGCGGCGCCGGAGGCGCGTGGATCCCACACGTATGAGCTTCCACTGGCGCGTGGAGGCACGTGCGGTATCTGATGGGGGCGTTCTTGGCGGAGATATGACCATCGTCATTGGATCTATAAGGTGGACCGGCAACCTTCCTGATCGGGCCGACGTGGCGGCGCGTGGAGGTGCTGAAGCGGCGCGTGGGCAAATGGCAACAACTTCGAACCGCGCGTGGAGGTTCCGATAAGGTTGTGCTCAATGGATCTAGACTCGTCTGGCCCGGATCTATTGATTGGCGCGATTACCGAGGCTATTGGCAGCAGTAGGGTGACAAAACTAAAATTTGACAAAAAGAAAAACGCTAGAAAAGCGTTTATTAAAGGCCACATAAAAGTGGCTCTGATACCATGTTAAATATATTGTAGAGAGCAAAAGAAAGAGAGAGAAGAGAGAGAAAGCAGAAGCATATAATAGACTACATTGTATTGAGTAGCATATTTGAAATAGATACAAGAGCCTTCTTATATAGGAGGGAGAGAGGAGCCTTAGCTTCCAATCTTACCAATGTGGGACAAGCCCTACATATACACTAACAGAGCGTCCAAGGAAGAAGAGGGTGTCACAAAATCACCACCATCACCATCATCATCATCTTCGTCAAACCATCAAACGAGAGGTAATCCTCCATAACCGACGCCCTTCTTGTAAAGGGTATGATAGGAGAGCCCAGCTTCTTCAGTATTCTCTGCATCTTCGGCAATCTACTCGATCAGCATCACGACCACCCTCACCCTCACCATTAAAGTCAAGTTCTTTGGGCAGCCAGAAACCTACAAGCCAAGTAATTATATTTCATACAGAAAATGAAAAGATCAATCTGTGTTAATTATGGTGGTTTTCCATTTTCTTTTGCGTACAATTTTTTGTTTAATTAGGAAGATCCTACACATTTTATGTGATACAATTGATATTGATGTTGGTCTCTTGATTAATTTGTTAGATTGTAGCTGTCCAAAGAAAATCAAAAAGTTCTAGAACTCCAGCTTGCCTTGGCAGCCGGAAAATCCTGATTCCGATCTTCTTCAGATCATTGACAAGTTCCCAAGCTAAGAAAGAGAGAAAGAAGAAGAAACATAGTGGATCGATAAGCAATACGATTAAAGCCGCCACGAAAAGTTTAGAGGTAATTCATGTGATTTAAATCAAAGCATGTTATTATGCTCTTAGGCTCCGTTTACTTCGACGTAAAATGGTTTCCAGGAAAATGATTTCCGTATTTTACGGTGTTTACTTAGACGTAAAATAATAGTCAACGGAAAACATTTTCCCTTTGACCGAAAATTCTTCTTTAATTTTCAGAAAATGGTTTACGGTTTTGAAAACCGTAAACCAATTTCCGATTTTGAGCATCTCATTCTCAAATTGACGTATCCTATCGGACTTGACCGGGACCCGCCCGGGACTTGACTGGGACCTGCCCGGGACTTGACTAGGTCCCGCCCTGGACTTGTTCGGGACTTGACCGGGACTCGCTCGGGACATGACCGAGACCTACCTAGGACTTGACCGGGACCTTCTCGAGACTTGCCCAAAATCTGCCTAGGACCCAATCGGGACTTGACTGAGACCCGCCCAGGACTTGTCCGGGACCCGCCCGGGACCTGCCCAGGACTTGACCGGGATCCGCCCGGGACTTGTCTGAGACCCGCCCGGGACTTGACCGGGACCCGCCCGAGACTTGTCTAGGACCTGCCCGGGACTTGCTCGGAACATGATCGGGACCCGTTCGGGACTTGTCCGGGACTTGCCCAGGACTTGACCGGGATTTGTTCGGGACCTACCCGGGACTTGTTCGGGACCTACCCGGGACTTGACCGGGACCCGTCCGGGACTTGTTCGGGACCTGCCCAGGACCCGCCTGGGACTTGACCGGGACCC
>CM017325.1:5616831-5698506 GCA_006937295.1 Carpinus fangiana
CAGGCAGGTCTTAAACAGGTCCCAGGCAGGTCTCAAACAGGTCCCAATAAAGTCCTGCGATGGTCCAGGTCAAGTGCTGAGCAAGTCCCTGATGCCTAGGCAACTGTCGGTCATGTCTCGGGCGGGTCCCATTAAAGTTTCAGATAGGTCCTGGTCAAGTCTTGACGAGTCCCGGGCAAGTCTCGGGACTTACCCGTAAATTTAAAGTTTAATATGATTTAATGAATATATATATAAATTTTGTGATTTTCCGTACGCGCGGTAAACACCGTAAAATGTTTTTGGCAGAAAACATTTTCAGGGAAAATGATTTCTCTGAAAATATTTTCCGACGGAAACCATTTTACGTCGAAGTAAACGGAGCCTTAATCTTTCATATTTTAATTCCCACTAAAATTCTTTTCAGATGAAAAAAGGAAGCGGGGGTTCATTTCAAACTGTTTTTCAGCATTTCAAAAGATTAGGTGAAGAAGCTTCAATATTTGGCTAACTTCAGGTCTTCAACAGTTACGAAAAAAAGATTATCTCAGATAAGAAGTTACATTATATATATATTTACAGGTGTATATGACCCTTGATAAACAGTTCGAATTCTCCTTCCCCTGTTGTGTGGACATGTCAAAAAAAAAAAAAAAATAAACAAATAAACAAATAAAATAAATATTTTCTTTCTTATATTGTAACTGATCTTTTTATGGTGACTGTATACTATATATATGTTGAGATAGAGAAAGAGAGGATGTTAAATTTTGTCAAGTGAATTCTTGGCCTACCATATCGCCTATGAAGTGAAAATCAATTTCCACGTGCTTACTACGAGCATAAAACCAGATTGGATGATAAGTAAGTGGCAAGCACGTGGATCTCACGTGCCCACCAAACACCTCCAACCGCCTCTCCTCTGCCGGTGCCGTTATTTTGTGTTGTTTTTTCTTGTTGTAATTTCTCATAAGTTTTTTTTGTATTTTGTATTTCCCCTTTTTTTGCTGTATTTCTTGTTTTATGTGGGTCATTATCTCCCTGCCATGAAGTGGTTTGATCTTGTGGATAAGATTTTTGTTGTTGGTGGTTGTCCTTCAACGGCTCCAACCCTGTTATCTATGGTACCTTCCCTGCAACAATCACTTAATAGTGGTTGTTGTCTTTACCGCATGAAACTTTTCACTGAGTTCTTTTGCCATTTGTCACTGCTTTGTGCTGCCCTTGGAGGCCCGGCTTGTTTATAATTCCTCTAGGATTATGAATGAAACCATTGTATACTATTTGGTTCAGTACCTATTTTTGTGCTATATGTTTCACTTAGGCTTTGTTATTAGGGTACCTACCCCTATATCGTTGTTTGATTTCCTGTAATCCGCTTCCATTATTTGAATTAAAAAAAAAACTTAAATTGGTTATGCATTTATATTATTGGATGTATGAAACAGAAGTTTAATTTGGCAAATTGCAAGCATAAGATCGAAATATTAGGCTTCCTTGGGAAGCTATTTTTCCCAACTTTTGTACTTTTTTTTTAATTATTTTTTTTGGATTTGATATCTACTTTTCTCAACTCAAAATTTTTCAACTTAGAGAGCCACCACAGCTAGCTGCTCCATAGAGTTGGTTCTAAACCACCCAATTTTTTTTTTTTTTAATTATATTTTTTATAGTTTTATTTTATATTCTTTAAACCATCCAAACATAATCTCAAGTCTTTTTTCTCCTCGTTCACCATTTTGAGTTGAGTTGAAAAGAATTCCCATCTTATTTGTCAACAGAAAAAAGACAAAGAATGAGATAGTTTGATTATAGGATATTCACAAATGAATGTAATACAAATACAACAGAGTTTGTGGCCTGTAAATCATTTGCAACTGAGGTATTGAATCAAGATTCCTGAGTATTGTTGAAAGACAAAAATGTGTATAAAAGATCTATTTGGATCTTTGCTGCCGAGTATACTCCCAGACAGCAATGGCACCACTGACATGAACATTGAGAGATCTAACAACCCCCAGTTGTGGGATCTCAACGCAAGCGTCCAAGATATGTATTATATCCACAGGTATACCCTCCTTTTCACGTCCGAGGACTAGGACCTGGCAAAATGATGAATTAGGCAGATCAATTGATATGCAGATGACTTAACCAAAAAGATGAACATAAAAAAGATTACAGATAGAATTGGATAAAATTTTCCAAGTTTCCGGTAAATGAATTGGAATCACTTCCATCAATAGACAATTGAAACAGAAAAATGCGAGGCCAGCTAGGACTGTGCACCGACTCCGACAGATTTAGAAAGGCATCTTCTGGTTTCCGCCTCTGTTGAAGTCAAAAAAGTCGGAAGTTTTTCCGAGCCACTTCCGCCTTCAAAAATTAAGAGTTAGAATCGGTCGGAATAGTCGATGGGTTAAAGATGAAAAGATCTCATATCTTTGTCTTTATTGGACAAAGATGAAGAGATCTAACAAAGATCTCTTTGCCTTCTTTTGAAGTAGATGCCCCATTTGCATCCTCGTTTGACAAAGACAATCATCGAAGATGGGTTTTTTTTCTGACAAATAGTTGAAGATCGAAGACAAGCATCCCATCTTGCTCAAGCTTGTAAAAATAGAAAATTCAGGAGATGGATTCAAGCAAAGACGAAGACCCAGGGTAAAACAAAGATGCTTGTAAATGGTTTTCCTTTCTTTTTTTTTTTTTTTTTAAATAAAACTAGTCAGGCCGGGTCGGAATTTATCGACAACCAACTTGGATTCCCAACTTCAGTCAGAAATCCATATTGATTTCTGACATCTGATCCTCTTTTGTAGAAAGCCGACCCACACGGGTTAGAAACGGGTAGGTGCTGGATCGGAAATCAGTTGAGCAGGTTTTTGCCTACCCCTAAGGCCAGTACCCAAGCAGGTAGAAGAAATAGGGAAAAACAAGTAGTCAGCTAAAAACAATTCTTGGGCAGAAGAAGTTAGCTAGTTGAGAAATTGCAAATTCCCTCTCTTTTCCTCACTGACCAGCAAGCCTATGTGATCTTTTTTAACAAAAGAAAAAAATAATTTCCTTTTTTTTTTCTCTCTTTTATGTGTAGCTCTGGTGAACCTTTCTTAACTACGCATTACAGTAAGAATGGAATACAACTACAGATATAAATAATGTATTGCATTAATTTCCACTGATTTTACATTTTTTTTTTTCAATATTAAAAGAACTGGAAGGCCTGAGTTTGTAGAACTTACCGTCTTTGTGGGAAAGACAAACTGGTCAAGAGGTATACTATTTGCAGTTTGCTCTAATCCCAATATAGAGAACCCTTCTCGTTTCTTTTTCTCTAGGAAAACCTTCACACTACTCACGGGAACTTCTATGATAGGAACCCACTTCTCTGCTGTCACACTGGAAAACAACACAATGGTTTTGAATTACTGACATAGCCCAAATATTACCTAGAACTTATAAATAGTAAATTGGGAAAACTTCAGTTAACTCTCATAAACTTTCCTTGCTTTTGCAATCACTTCCTAAAGTTTAAAAATTTTCAATTTTTTAAAGTTGGATACGCTAAATTAAGAGTTTTTGAACTTTAAGGGGTATTACAAAAGCAATGAGAAAGTTCATAGAAGTTAAGTGGAGTTTCCCCTGACATATAATATATAGAAAAATTGATGTGACAGGGAAGAAAACACCAAAATGTGTGGATTTTCGAATGGTCTTTGAACACTTTTTTCTTTTATAGGTAAAAGTTTGGTGGCACAGTGGGGTCTTTATACTCGCTCTTTAAAGCTAGACAATTAGTTTGTACCTCAAACTACAGAGAGGTGCAATCAATTTCTGATTCATAACATAAATATTCAACAGAAATGACCAGATAACTATGAATCTTCAATATTAGGTGATACTTCTGTTCTGAAACTGCTACCATGCTTCTTCATATTACTTATTTAAGTTTCATATTCTTTTGTCATAGAGCATAACTTCCATTAAGATCAACTTGTTGAGGCAAATTCAAATGCCGAAGGTAATTAAACCTCTAATTTTCAAATAAGTTTATATGGGAAGAAACATAATGGAGTCTTTTTTCTAGGTACGTAAAACATGATGTAGCCATAAAAATGTTCTATATAAACATGATATCAAGGAAGTATATAGGGATCCAATGATTATATTTCAGATCCAACAGTAACTAAGATTTAGAGAAGGTATAGAATGTAAAGAGCTTAAAACAGAGGGTAGTGAGCTATTATCAAGACCTGATGAGTTGGAACTGTTTATCACGTAATATGTTTGCATCCGCAATGGCCAATCCTGATGCCTTAAAAACCTGCCAGTAACAATGACCAGGAAAAACAAGCCAATAATATTGCCAAAACCATGAAATGCAAAAAAGAAAAAGAAAAACCCAACAAAAACAATTATTATAACCACCTACAACATACCTCACATGTCCGTGCTAATCCAGCAAGGTTAGGTATACGATCAAGCAGTGATGCTACTAGGATAAGAGGTTGCTGACTAGCTCTTATTCTTTCCATAGCTAGACTTCTAGACTGAAAGAACTGATCTAGAAGCTGATCATCCTTCTCCATTTCTGCTTCACATGGTGCAAGTATAAATTTATTAGAAGAGTCAGAAAACAATTTTCATTTGCCATTCAGTAGTGACAACACTAAGTTTTCAATGTGAAGGAATCAGTATCACACCTTTCAACCACATAATGATTAAGGTACAAAGAGAAATGGGACCGAAACCCAGTGCTCATATTTGAGTGTCATCAAGGTAAAAGGTATGACTCTAGCTGTTTTAGATTTTCTTTCCCACAAAGATGAGGTGGAGCAGAATATAAGCTTCATAGTTGTTAAATCATCAGTTATCCGAAAATAGTTAAGTGGATAGAAAAGGATAATCATTTCATTAACAATTTAACACTTCCCCTCATATGAGTGACCAAACAACACATGGAATATTTTAATTGAAATGAGGAATAAACCATGGAATAAGGGTTCAAACACAAGATCTCTACTATGATACTATATTAAATCACCCATAATCTAAAAGCTTAAACCAGTAGGAAATGACAAGTTTAATTTTTAATCAATATTCTAACGCTCCCCTCACATGTGGGTTCAAATTTTTCATCAACAAGTTGGACTCAACATGTGGAATATTTAACTTCAACAGGATAAATTACAAAGTCAATGTTCAAACTCAGGACCACTATGATGTCTACGACACAGGAAATAGATAACATGTGCTTTTGCTTGAATCAATGAGTATTCACAATATAGTATGGTACAATTAGCTGCTTCCTATTCATCTCTAATTAACTTCATTAATTTATACATACCAACAAGTTGTTTGTAAGATTCTTTGTTGCCGAAGAAGGAACTAGCATCGTTTTCTTTCTTCTCATGTTTAGAGAGAGTAACCTTCTTTTGAAAATCCAAGCAAGCATCTTTGGGCAGCTGGCTAAGCAATTTTTCTTCTTTGGCATTACATGACGGCTCCATGCAGTCAGGATCTTCATCAATTCTCATGCTCTCATTCTTTATAGTCACCACATCCCTTGCCATTGAACATCTAAGGTCTTCCCTGGCGTCCTGCAACACTGAAAATGAGATACAAGCCCCGAAAAAGAATGCAGTAAAAAGTGATCAAGTTCTTACATTTAGAAAGGTGAGCACTCGCTCCATAAGGGATATGGGTACGCATTCAAACTCAAGTTCCTTCAACAAACCAAATAAATAAATAAATAAGATACATAAAGTATCAAAAAAAATCATCACTTAGTGCTGGTCCCCACCGATTGAACTAAAGCTCATTGGTCTAACAGACTCTCAAAGATTAATATAAACATGGAAGTGATTGCACAAATTCTTACATGCATGAGGTAAAACAACTTTTTATTTCCAAACGATATCAAATCTATTTTTAGAAAGAATAATATATTTACAATATCAACTGATTATAGACAACCCTTGAACAAAACTTTGTAGTTCATACCAAAACATGTCCATAGACCATTTGTACTATCAGGAGAAAAATGTCATTTTCAGTAGTATTTTACAAAAAAAGACTTTTAAGTGACAACAAAGAATATTTTTGCATTTCTTTTTTATGATAAAATGTCCTTCAAATTTAAACTATGTCAGAAATTTAAATAAGGAAAACAAGAAAGTATTCATGACACAAAAATATGCCAGAAGTTAAAAATCTAGGATAGAGGCCTTATTGTTGGGTTTTCTAACCATATTTTGGTACATATATATTACTTGGGTAACTCGAATATTTTAGCTGATATGGTTTTAAGAACCAGAAAAATTATTACCAATTACTGTTAGGAAAGAAGTATTCCCATTATTGCTTGCACCATAACTCAAGCAAAGTGCATATATGCAGTACTTCGCTTTCCATTAGTCTTTAAAGTTTTTGAGTATTTAACGCATGCAACTCTTGCCCAAGTCCTCATATTAGTACATATATGGATAATGGAGGCTATTCATTTTATGCTATTTCCTAGAACGTGACTATGATACTCTGATAGTATTATTATTGTAAATGGATAAAAATTCTCTGTGCTTCCTATCTATTATCTTTATTCCAAAAAGGCTAAACTTGTAAACTAGATTGAGTTCAACAAAGAAGTCCCAGACCTCAACACGATTGATGAAAATTCCAGCTGGAGTGACAGAACTTTTGGGATTATAGGCATCAAGATATCCTTCCATTGATGCTCGTAAGCTGAAATAGGATCAAATAAAACTACCGTGTTAAGAACTTTCTACAAACCATATGCATAAAAGAAGGCATGAAATCAAGAGAATCTATCAGATATGCTTTTTTTTATTAGAAAAAAAAAAAGGTAAAAACGAAAAACCTAGACATATTAATTAGGCTCATGTTCTGCTTTACAGCCTGTTACCAGTGAAAAACTTGTTCAAACTACAATATACAAGAGAAACGTCCCCAAGAGTTAGCTTAATCGGCTAAGAACCACGCCTTATGAAGCAGAAGTCGCTAGTTCGAATCCTCCCTCCCCCTCTTGTGTGGACATGTCAAATATATATATATATACAAGAGAGACAACCACCCTACAGGTGTCTAAAATCTAAAAACATTTTCAGAACTATTCAATGATAGTACAAATTAATGACTTGATATCTTCCATTAATAAATGTGAAAGTATCATAATATGAGAAGCAATAAGAAATGGGTGAGACACTTGGTTTGCCCATTTATTTAATACGAGCTTATAACCCACGCTATGCGTGGGATTCTTCATTATAATTTAATTTTAAAATTTAAACACATCATTTTTCATTATAAGTTAAAAAGACGTATAAAAATATATCTCACCTATTTAAATAAAAAAATTAAATCTTTGTTTCTATAAGTATATATGATTTAAAATAAATAGAATAAAAAAAATTAGCAAGAAGAATACATAGATTATAATATAATTAACGTAATTAATGACATATGGAATGTACTGAAATATAATTAACTTAATTAGTGACATCATATGGATATATAGATATAATTAACGCAATTAATCACGCTAATTAATGACTAATTTTTTTTAAAAAAATCGGTTTTATATATATATGACGTCTTTTTTTTTAGAATCCTAAACGTATTATTACATAATAATTTGATTTATATTATTTGTTTCCTTATTTGATTCGGGCATTAATAATACTTAACTTATTGAATAATTTAAATATGATAAACTCTTAAAATATAATTAATGCAATTAATGACGCTAATTAATGACCAGTTTTTTAAGAGAAAACCGATTCATTCATAAAAAACCGGTTAAAAAAAATTATGCCTTAAAAAATCGGTTTAGCCTTTAAAAAAATTGGTTCACGCCACATGTCGCAATATTAAGGCACTTCTGAGAATGATTAAGCTTTTATATATATATATGATATATGATTCCTACCCGTAAAGATGGCCTTGCTCAGAGTTCTTTAAAACATAGGTGCTACCATTGTGTTTCAAAAATTACAATCAATAAAGGCAATACCATGTCTTATGAACTGACATTATATTATATAAAACTTCGAATACTTATTTTTTTAAGAATAATAATTTATTAGAAGAAGAAAAGCTCACAAACACGAAAAGTATACAAGGGAAGCGATCACCCTATTGGGGTTGAAAATCTAAAAAGTTAACAAGATCTACAAGATTACACGAAGATAAAAATTTTATAACTAATTGAGATATCATTAAAAGCGTAAGTCGGTCCCATGTGCACAAGAAGTATACAAGAGAAGCCACTTAACTAATAAGGACAAAAAAAAAAGAAAATTATGGTAATTAATCACCACAGTAGAAACATAAGTAGCTGTCCAGAGATACGCAGTGTTGAAAAATAAAGACTTGATCTCCTTTAAAATCCTCTCACAGCTCTCAAAATTTCTATAATTTATTTCCTTCCATAGACACTACAAAAGGCACAAAAACACAATTTTCCACACCGCAGCACTTTGAGTGTTGCCGGAAGTCCACTAACAAGCATACAAATCAAATACTTGTCTAGGCATAACCCAAGACAACCCAAATCGATTGAGGAAAACATTCCAAATGCTCCACACTTGAATAATATACATATGTGTGTGTGTACATATACATAATTTATACTACATACAAGTGGATCTGCAGTTCTGGCGGATACATAATGATTGTACTTCCATTCTCAAAATCTTAGACATCATTCTCACCGACCCTCACCAAACTGTATTATCCACATTGGAAACCTGGTTTTATTTGTCCAAAATAACCCAAAACATGTTGAAACGTTAAATTTGGTCTTTCTACTAGGGTCCCCTGTTTCTGATGTTGAAACAGAACTATTTCATGCATTTTCAAGAAAAATAAACAAAATATTTCTCCATAGGTCCTAGTTCCTGTATTTGACTTCCCAACTACATCAGAATGGGAGTACGATAGTTCAAAGAGCATCTCAATTGGATTATTGCATATTTTACAATACTATCGTTTGGAAAATTCGGGCAAACCTCTTCTCCTTTTTGATAAGTAAATCAATCTTATTGCACACAGGGAGTATACATGAGAAACACTCACTAAGGGAGAGGGAATGGAACACATTCAGAAACTCTACAAAGTTAGCAAAGTGAGAACTATTGATAGCAACTATCCACCCATAGAGAATTTTGAACAATATATCTTTTAATACTACCACCGTTCTCTCACTATCTTCAAAATTTCAGAAATTGTGTTCTCTCCAAATGCACCACATCACGGAATAGGGACCCATCCTCTAAGCCTCTAAGTTACGATGACTACCAAACTGAGCATTCCAACTAGCCAAGAACTCCACCACCCCGATTGGGCATTACCCCCTTTACCCCGAAAAGACAGAAAAGTGATACCCATAATTCTCTAGCAACTCCGCAATGGAGGAAAAGATGATCTATGGATGGATTCCCCACTGTTCCTGCACATGCAAGACCCATCACTAGTAAGTGCCTCTTTCTTAGATTATCCAAGGTCAGTATCCTTCCTAATGCTTCTGTCCATATAAACAAAGCCACTCTTGTAGGCCCCTTATTTTTCCATATGCTCTTCCAAGGAAAGATAAACCAGCATGGGGGCTAAGCAAAGCAGGCTCTTTTCCATTAACACCAAACAGGCACAAGTGGTTATTTCCAATTCATGATGGTCAACAACAAAACTTGAAATGCAAAATTTTCCCCACCATATATCTAGAATCCTTACCATACCTAAGAATTAAAAAAAAAAAAAAAAAAAAAAAAAATCACTAGCAAGAAGCTTCTGAAAAGCATTCACCACAAAAAGCAACAACCTTATCGGTATTTCAAATTACAGACACAGACCAAAAACATTAAAATTAGACGGGCATTACTAGATCAAATGAAATGATATCATACAACAACTCTAATTTCAATTGACAAGCATGGTATATTTTCATTCTGTCATGAGATCCTTTACAAATAAACACTTATACAGTTCATGGCATTAACAAATTATAATGATCTCAGAAACATGATATGTAAAAACTGTTAGTAAAATCATACCGCACACAATCAGAGTTTTTTGCCAGGTATGCTTTCAAATCCTCAAAACATCTTTTCTCTAAAGGTATTATCAGAGACGCTCCAGAATCCAATGTAGGAAACAGTTTGCACATAACTTGGTATACTAGCAACTACCAAAAAAGAAAAAAGAACATGACTCATATAAATGAGAAAAAATATAGATTAGAAAGCAAGTAAAACTACAGGGTTTATCAGCACTGACCTGGGTGAAACCACGTAAGCTGTGATGATGTGATGTTAAAAATGGAACTATAGGAGGAAGTAATTCATTTAAATGCCTGGCTTCAGATGTGTGGAGGATGACATTAGCTGCTATAAATACATAAGAAGAGAGCGCCTGCATTTGATGACCAAAGTTACACAGCAATGTGGAGTACTACATTATATGTGGACTACCACATATCATGCAATTAGTGAACTTCTAGCAAAGACAGTGGCAGGTTAGCCCACAATTTTAATATTAAGCTCAGCCAGGATCGATGGTCTGTTCCAACCAGAGCAGAAAACCATAATTGAATAAGACAAACCCAGCACATATCATTCTAAAAATCAATGCTGCTAAAACTCATTTCTTCAATATTTTAATTGCAAAATGAAGTATCTAATAAAGTATGCAATCAAAGGATAAAAAAAAAAAAAAAAAAAAAAAAAACATGCATACACTATCCATTTATAGTATCTACCCAACTCCAAACTGTTGGGATTAAAAATTGATTGATCAGAGTTTAAGCCATATCTGGAGGTCATTGTGATGCAGCCTACTACCGTTCAACCACTAAGAATATTACATTCATAACCATACAGTTTATGCTCAAAATTGTCTTTAGAACTTTGTTGGCATCACTTTCCCATACAATTATCCTTTCACAGACTCTCCTTGATTTGAAGAACAAAAATGGAAAAACAAAGGAAAGGCATCGTATGTCCATACTGTAAACAGTCAGATGGCACCACTTACCCATTCAACACATCATAATTGTAGAGAACTTTAAGGAAGACCTTTTTTCCTACAAACTATCTAATATCCAAAGAAGAGCCTAAAGAGGGGGCTGGATGTATTGTAGAAGGCTGAGTTTCTGATTTGTCTTCTAATATTACACTTGTTGGCCATTTTATTTCCTTTATGGAAAATTTTTTTATAAATAAATTTACCAAGAAGAAATCAGGATTGCAACCAAAGTACAGAAGAACTATACAAGAGAGAATCAAATAAGAAAAGGAAAGAGATAAAGATTACACTCAAGGAATGAAGATCAGAAAAGGTAGATTAGGCCATCCAACCATGTAAACTGGCAAAGGAAATTTTGCTTTATGGTCAAGAAAAGAACATTCCAACACAATATTTACCTGAGGCCTCACGTCATAATCTCTTAATATAGGAACTAATTGCTCCCCCACCTGTCGTTTAAGCAAAATATAAGAAATGATGTGAGAAGCTACAAGCAGTGGTAATAATAACTAGAAGTGCCCCCAAAATTGTCCATAAAACCATATAAGAACAAAACTCCAGAATCCAAGCAGGCATGAGAGTCACAGCCATAGGTCAAGTCATAGACACAAATTGTTAAAAGATGGCACTCACACGGAGTTGCAAGGGTTATGCCTCGTAGGGTGAACGAGTTGTTGGCAAGTTGGAGGGAACAATTGGGACACCATCCTGTTTTGAAAAAGTGGAGGTTGGCTCCTTTGTATTTTATATGGGGTATTTGGAGAGAGCCAAACAAGGAGCTTTGAAGATCGTGAGACTATGATGTTAGAGTTGAAGAAGATGATGTTCCAATCCCTTTATACATGGAGAGTAGCACAGAGTAGTTGGCGTTAAATACGGTGTTCTCATGGATAGTGACTTGGCCTCACTAGCATGAGTCCACTGTTTCTGATTTTTTAGAACTTTGTAATTCTTTTTCACATCACTAGAGTTCTTTTGTATACTCTGTGTACATGGGTTGTGCCCCTCCGCGAGTTTGTCAATATACTTATTACTTATCAAAAAAAAAAAAGTTTCGAATTTTTCTGAGTTTTGAAGTTTTGTTCTTCTTTTCCTGCACTTGGGGTTATCTTTGTGTATTTACTGTGTACTAAGGTTGTACTCATCTGTGCTTTGAATGAATTTGCATTACTTATCAACAATAAAAAACAAAAATTACACATTGTTGTGGTAATAACTATGAGAACTGAGATACATTGTCCCCATTCCATGATAGATTATAAAACCTATGTCAAAACAAACCACTCCACTAGCTTCATAATTATCATTCTAGCACTTCGCCGCTTCAATTTAAGTGTGTGAATGCCAAACATTATCCTAAGAGTTGAACCAACTACCTAGTCAAAGCAATCCAACTCTACCTCCATAAAAGCAACAAGAATATACCCAGTTACGTTGGACAGCAGAGTTGTGTAAACCTGGTTAGAGCCAGATTGTGAAATTGTTCGGGCATGGTAAGATAATTTATGTGTTTCCTCTGTTTCTATTATTATTAATGTCAAAACTGACGCAAACTTTCTTAATATTCCAAGTCAAAACTGGCCAATGGGCAGTAGTCCAACAGGCACTTCCACCCCTTTAAACACGAGGTGGTGAGTGAGAGGGTGTGACTTCTAATCCTGTTGGGTGTGTGAGTCAACTTACCGAGCAAAAATCTTTCCAAGTCAAAACTGAACAACCATAAAAACGGCCGGCTGTATTTGCCCTGTAAATTCAATAAAACTATCCTTACCAATGATGGAAACTTCAAGTAAATATTAATTGCAAATGTCTCCAGGTATTGGCGGACAGCAGGTAAGTTGTTTCTCTGCAGAAATCAAAAGGAGAATAGAGGCAAATTATTACAGTACAGAAATTCAACATACTCAATTGTGCATGAGCATTGTAGCACCCACCAAAGGTTGGATATGTAATTAACATTTTTTTATAAGATATGTAATGAATATTATGCTTAGACATATATCAACAAGGTTTCCTCCTCCTCACTTCATTGTGATTGCATTTTAGGGGATTACAATTCCAATTATGTGGCGTTATTCCCAATAATGTGATGCTTGGGAGTCTAGATTACAAGTAACTAAAAATTGAAATGGTTCTTCCAGAAGAAAGGCTAAATTAAAAAAAAACAAACAAACAAAACAAAACAAAACAAAAAACAAAAAAACAAATTATTTAAAGGAGAGAACAAGAAAATTTTGTTAAGCAAAAATTTACTCACACTGAGGGATATATGCAAGCTTCGTGTAACATGCCCAACTATGTCTTGACGAGCAAATCGTGATAAGACACATATCATCTGCCAAGCACGTATTTTGCGCCTATGGATCTGTCAAAAGTAGAAGTAAAAACGATATTTCATAAGTATAGCAAAGAAGTATAAACATAAGTAGAACTTATAATCAATGGTATGTGAACTGATTCAACTATGCAAAACTTCTGAATGTAAAATTTCCAAATGCTCCATTAATATTTTGCTTAAGTGAAAAAATGAATTTCCATATATTTCTCATAAAATATTGAAGGATTTTGCAAGTTTTACCATTCAAGCTCTGAATAATTCTCAACTCCCAATTCTTTTTTTTTTTTTAAAAAAAAAAAAAGTAAACTCCCTATTCTAATGAGTTAAAAGGAAAAGGATGCTCACCGCACTGTACTTTTTATACAAATCCTTCGCAAGGTCCTTGTCATTTACCTACATTAATAAATGATCAACACTAACAATGCCATAATAATAGATATGTACTTTTCTGTAAAAGGAAACTCATATGCACTGGAAAAGTGAAATGAAAACACCCCAAAAGTGACAAAAAAACCCATAGTAACTTTATCAGTCCATCTATACTTTATTGTAGCTGAGCGCTTAGAGTATCAGTCATAATTGAGCCTAAAACATATATGCAACTAGGGAAAGTAAAAAAAAAGTCATAAAACCAATGACCATTGAGGATTAAATTGTATCTGGTTTTTTTTTTTTTTTTTTCTTCCTGAGGAACCATGTAATTGAAAAAAGCACAAAGATAAGGCGTAACCCTACATGGGTAGTATACACGGATCATATGGGGTGGTATGGAAAATTATCAAGAGGGGTTGGGGAAAATTTCTAGGCATACTAGATTTTAGGTGGGCTACAGCTCTATGATCAGATTTTAGTATGACGCGTGGTGTGGTGATCAAACCCTTAAGGTAGCTTTTCAGGAACTATTCAGTATTGCTCGTTTTTTTTTTGATAAGTCAAAATGTATTAAAAGAGCGCAAAAGGGGCGCAACCCATAGTACACAGGACGTATACAAGGGAAAGCCTAAAAAGAAGAAGATAAGCGGGAAAGAAAATCCGGAAAACTAATTACAAGCGGATCAAGCCAACCGGCTGTCCAGGTGTAGAGCGTAAAGAGAAAATAATGCAAAATGTCCTCAAAAGCCCTCACGGAGTCTTCAAAACATCTAGCATTACGTTCCCTCCAAATACACCACATAAGACATAAAGGAATCATCTTCCAAACCACCGCACTCCTTGTGCGACCCCCCGAACACCAACAGGCCATCAACTCCTTAACCGATCTAGGCATAACCCAACTAAGACCCAAGCGGCTAAGAATGGCATTCCACAGAGCGTTCGTCACTTTGCAATGAAGGAGAAGATGATCCACCGATTCCCCATCCGACTCGCAAAGCCAACATCTGTTAACCACTATCATGCCTCTCCAACGAAGATTATCGATGGTGAGAATCTTACCTCTAGCAGCTGTCCAAGCAAAAAACGCCACTCTAGGCGGAGCCTTCATCCTCCAAATGCCTTTCCAAGGGAAAGAAATGTGCCCATGGGAAGAGAGCACCCGATAATAAGATCTCACCTCAAAGGCTCCTTTGCTCGAAGGAATCCACCATAGCTTGTCCTCCCCATCCCCTCTTAACTTGAAAGAATACAAGCAATTATAAAATGAAGCCAAAGTTTCCACCTCCCAATCATGTAACAACCGGGTGAACACAATGTTCCACTGGATGGTACCATTGACGCGCTCCATATTATCCGCAATGGAAGCTTCCCTGAACCTGGCAATACTAAACAGTCCAGGGAAAGTATCTTTAAGGGAGCTAACCCCACACCAAATATCCTCCCAAAAGCTTATCTTGGAGCCCACCCCTGGGTCAAATTTGAAATGACATTTAAACTTACACCATCCCATACATATATACTTCCAAAGTCCCACCCCATGTGGCTCAGTAATCTCACTAGAACGCCACCCATCCAGAGAAGACCCATACTTAGCCTCCAAAATTGATCTCCACCAAGCCCCTTCCTCATGAGCATACCTCCAAAGCCATTTCCCCAAAAGAGCTTGATTGAAATTTCGCACATGTCGGATGCCTAAACCACCTTCGGAGATGGGAGAACACACCATGTCCCAGTCTACTAAATGAAACTTGACCTCATCATTCAATCCCCCCCAAAGGAAGTCCCGTTGAATTTTCTCAATACGTTTTGCCACATCAACTGGAATAGGGAATAACGAAAGCATATAAGTGGGCAAGTTAGAGAGAGTACTTTTGATCAAAGCAACCCTCCCCCCCTTGGAGAGATACGTCCGTTTCCAAGGGGCCAACCGCCTAGCCATCAAATCCTCCAAATCCCTCCAAATAGACTTGAGCTTGAACGACGCCCCTTGCGGAAGGCCCAGATATTTCATAGGCAAATCAGCGATGCCACAACCCAGGCTACCAGCCAGCTGATCTATATCAACCAAAGTGCCAACCGGGATCAAAGAAGACTTAGTCAAATTCACTTTAAGCCCAGAAACCGCTTCAAAGCAAACTAGAAGAGCACCCATGTAACTGATTTGGCTAGCATC
Source organism: Carpinus fangiana (assembly GCA_006937295.1). Taxonomy (NCBI): domain Eukaryota; kingdom Viridiplantae; phylum Streptophyta; class Magnoliopsida; order Fagales; family Betulaceae; genus Carpinus; species Carpinus fangiana. Next base: position 5,632,731 of record CM017325.1, read on the forward strand.
CGCTCCACAAAACACCAAGGTGTCATATGCAAATAAAAGGTGAGAGACTTCCACTTGCCCATGATCCCTAGGACCCACAAAGAAACCTGAAATCAGCCCCCTCGAGTAAACAGCACCAATCATCCTACTAAAAGCCTCCATAACCAAGACAAATAAGAACGGGGAAAGCGGATCACCTTGCCTCACCCCTCGAGAACTTCCAAAAAAACCGGAAGGGGAACCATTTATCAAAACTGAGAACCGGACTGCGGAAATACAGTGTTTGATCCAAGAACACCATCTCTCCCCAAAACCGCATCTTTTCAAAAGATATAGCAGAAAGTTCCAATCCACATGGTCATAAGCCTTTTCCATATCCAACTTGCACAAAACCCCCGGGACCCCGGATTTAATCCAGCTATCCAAACATTCATTGGCTATGAGAACCGAGTCTAAAATTTGTCTACCTTTTACAAATGCATTTTGAGGCTTCGAAATCACCCTATCCATGACCCTCCTCATTCTATTCGCCAACACCTTTGCAATAATCTTATATATGCCACTAACAAGGCTAATCGGACGGAAGTCCTTAATCTCCTTAGCACCATGCCTCTTCGGGATGATAGCAATGAAAGTGGAATTTATGCATTTGACAAATTTACCTCGCTCATGGAATTCAGAGAATACCGCCATAAAGTCCCCCTTGATCACCTCCCAACAATCCTTAAAAAAAGCCATAGAGAACCCATCTGGACCGGGAGCCTTGTCTCCATCCATGCCTTTGATCACCTCCCACACCTCCCTTTCCTCAAAAGGTTCTTCTAAGCTTGAGGCGTCAGAGTTCGAAAGCATGTCAAACTCGAGATTATCCAAGCGGGGTCTCCAATTAAGAGGCTCCGTGAACAAGGAATCATAGTAATTAACAATGTGATTGCTAATAATAGTAGGATCTGAGGTGGGCGTACCATTCACAACCAAGGACTCAATGGAGTTATTTCTGCGATTCGCATTTGCCACCTGATGAAAAAACTTGGTGCATTTGTCCCCCTCCTTTAACCACCGAATCCTCGATTTTTGTCTCCAACTAATTTCCTCTAGAAGAAGGGAAGCTTCCAGCTCTCTAGAAACCTGGCGCTTTCTCTCCTTCTCCTCCTCAGTTAAAAGTCTCACTTCTTCGGTTCTGTCCAGCACCTTCAGCTCCTCAATACTAGCTTTATTCTTTTCCCTAACATCACCAAACTCCTCCAAATTCCGTCTCTTGATCTCCCACTTGAGAGCTTTCAATTTTTTAGCCAACACAAAGCAGGATAGCCAGAAAACTGAAAAGAATCCCACCACCCTCTTACTTTCGCCCCAAATCCCTCCTCTTTTAACCACATATTTTCAAATTTAAAGGCTCTCTTTCCATACTGCGTACAGCCACTGGAAAGAAAAATGGGGGCATGGTCCGAACAAACCCGAAGCAGCTTTTTCTGCAAGAGACCCAGGTAACAAAATTCCCAATCCGGAGAGACCAGAAAACGATCCAATCTAGACCAAGTCAAATTGTTTGACCATGTAGACTCCCCTCCAGCCATAGGTAAATCCATAAGGCCTTGTTCCGCCACAAAATCCGCAAAATCAGCCACCGCCGATCTATGAGTGTCACCCCTAAGCCTTTCATCATAGAACAAGGTAACATTGAAGTCTCCCCCAATACACCAAGGTGCTTCCCATAGGCTCATCAACCCCGCTAATTCCTCCCACAATCGCCTTCTAGCATGATCTCTGTTTGGGCCATACACACCCGCAAAAGCCCACAACAACCCATCCTCCACATTTCTAAAAAGACAAGCCACCACAAAATTGCCTAAACAATAATCAATTTTGGAGACTACCCTCCTGTCCCACATTAGTAAAATACCACCTGAAGCACCTCTAGAGTCTACATGACACCAATCCACATAAGGGCAATCCCAAAGGCTATGCACTAAACAATTCGAAATACTCACCAATTTGGTCTCCTGGAAGCAAACGATGTCAACCTTCCAAGACCTAAGCAAATTGCTGATTTTCAGACGCTTGCCCCTGTTGTTCAAGCCTCTGACATTCCAAGAGAGAATTCTATGCTTCATAATCACTGCAATTTCCCCAATCACTGCCCTGTCTGTCTTCCTCTTGCTGAAAATCAGAACTAACACTGCCTCCCCCTCTCCTCATCTCATGCTTCTCAATAACAATCCGCCTTAAGCAGTCCTCTTTCAGCCCTTCCTGCCCATCACAAGACAGACCAGCTACGGTACTGACTTCCAAAGTCATCTTCATATTGTTCTTAACAGAGGGATCCTCCATCTCATCGCTCACCAGACCCGCCCCAGAGTCCTTGGTCATATCTTCCAAAACAGACTCCTCCATATCACCCTCTGGAACCACGCCACTACCACTTTCAGAGCCCTTTGAAAACCCCTGAGACAAGCCGTCCCTCCTTCGGTATACCTCCGTAACAACGATGGGTTCCTTCGGAATAACTACCTGGACAGTCACGTCCACCCCAGCCGGAATATCCTCTTCTGCTCTGTCTACTGCCGAAATTGACTCATCCTGCTCTGAAGCCGCCAAAACAGAAGGAGCCACTCCCGTCTCAGAGAACGCAGCCGGATCGAACATGCTCGTAGCCTTCTCAGCGTTTGCCGGACCAAACCCAGTTCTACCGGCAACCCACGAGCATACTGGTCGGTTCTGAATATCTTTATCGACGCGAAAGGTTCCAGTCCCCCTTACCGGTGCTACGTAGTGTGAACCGGAGCTGTCCGTACATCCGATCGGCAACGTCTGTGCATAGTCCGAGTGAACCCGCCGGAATCCCCCCTCTCGCTGCGCCTCCTCCACCAAACTGACGTTCTTATCGTCACCGCATCCAGACACAGAAAGCTTTTCGGTAAAGTTCTCGTCTTCACCACAGCTTTTCTTGTCGCCGGCATAAGAGGTCACCGGCCCTGGCAATTCCAAACCTACCTTCAAGCCCAAATCCCCTGTTTTCCCATCCTCAGCTTTTTTGAGCCCAACCGGGTCAGGATCCAAGCCTACTTCCTTACCAGCCCCAACTGATAACATCGACTTGGGCTTTGAGATCAGCCCTTTAAGAGGGCCCATGCCTGCAGACGAGCCAGCCCCATCATCCATGTGCGCCCTGGGCTTTAAGATGACCTGCACCGTATTTGGACCTAGATTCGAGCCCAATTGCTTTTTCTTATGCCATAGCTTCCTCTTGGGCTTAGGAATCCAAACAACATTCTTTTTCACCTGACCCGGCCCCTTATTTTCCAGCAAATTGAGCACCACGTCTACCCTCACTAGGCTTGCCTCCACCTCTCCTCTCAACTGACTTAGCCACTCCCTAAGATTTCCTAGCTCCTGTTTTGCATTACATTGACTCTCCTTACGTCCCTTCAACAGACTCGTATTTCCTTGGCACGCTTCCCCTTCTGTACTGCCGCGTGTGTTGCCATCCCCAATGTTCTGCATCGTCGCCGGCAATTCACGCCTCTGGTGCACAGCCCCCACTTCCACTAACGCGTGATTTATCCCCTGCAATTTCTGGATGCATCCCCCTGACTTCACAGAGACCTGCGTCGTCTCCGGCGTTAACTGGGTCTTCAACAGAGCCAACTCACAACCAGGGTGTTCACTCGTCGGAGCACCCACAATAGGTGGACCCAACCCAGCGAACGATTCTATGCTAACATGGAAGCCCTTCTCCTCCGTCGTCTTCGAAGTACCTACCACCTCCGCAAAACTCCGGCTTCCAAACTTTACCTTCACCGACTTATCTTCCCTACTCCCTCGACCCACCTTCAAGGATGAACATGCCCGTCTTAGCTCCGAGATCATTCTGGCCCAACCTTGACCGGTCCACCCCTCCGGAACTAATATTGAACCACTACGCCTTCTTCCATCGTATTCCTCAATGATCAAGAACCTACCATGTCTGTTAGCACATCTCTGTGTTGTTAGACGTATGTATCTTGCTCTCGATTGGTCCCAGAAGACCTCCGAGGTATCCATTTCTGCCGCCACCTCCAAAGCTCCCACCAGCCATGATATCTCATCCCTGTGGACAAATATGGACCTCCGTTTATTGTTCCTTGCTTCTACAATCCTTGCTCGTTTAAAGGATGCTTTTGTGGCAGATCATTTGGAGTTTTCTAGTGACCCTGTCATGACTGGAAGTTGGATTTCTTTACCCCATTTTTCAATCTGTTGTACTCCTTCAGACTGAAATAGGGCAGTGAAGACAAGATTTGTTAGACCTCTTCCAAGAGATTGCTCGATGTCAAATTGTTCTATAATGTCCTAATTCCCCATGATAGTACTCCTTTCCGATGGGGGAGCATTTGGCAGAGTAAGGTTCATTTGAGAGTGACGTTTTCTGGTTGGTCAGCCGCTTTGGGGAAGATCCACTATGGATAACCTGAGGAAGCAACATGATACTGATGAGTTTGCTAGTGCCTTATGGAAGACCATATTTTCAGTCTTTTCGATTGGAGACCTCTTTGCCTATTGGAGAGAACTTGGTAGTTTTCATAGTGCAACAATGTGGAAGATGGTTTCATCTGACCTAATGTTTTACCAGCAGAAGTGTTGGCTCCGCCTCCAACTACAAAATTTTCCTTCAACAAAATTAAATATTCAATATTCAAAAACATAAGAAATAATCAAAATAAATCTCCTAGTACATCTCTCATAAAAATGTAAACTACCGCAGTCACAAGATTGTCAAAAAACTAACGGCATTCAATCCTAGAACCTAAATGTTCTAATGCTAAGCCTCAACTCAATGGGTTACCACTAGGCTCTCAAAACCATAATAAAAATATGTGTTAATGCCCAATAAGTAGAGCAAATAATGGGGTTCAACCCTTTTTAGGATCTTTTCACACCAGATACAAGTCTAAGGAACCTTCAGACCTCTAGTTCCTATCAAGCTTCATAGAAAGAACAAAGTTGTAGATCCAAGTTCGTCTTCTTGCAATCATCAAAGCTTCGAGCATTCTTTTCTCTCTAGATACCACATTAAAAAGGAAGGGATTATATTCCATACAAAATTGGCATCATTCCGAATGACCCTTCCATTCCAACACGCAAGAAGATCCGCCAACCGTCTAATAACTCCTAATCTTGATTTGGTCACATGAAAATAATATCACGTTCGAATTCCATCACCCAATATACCTATTTAAGAGGCAACACCATTTGTATCCTCAGATAGGATAAATCAAAAAGTATACAATCTTCAGTGGACATGTCTGAAATAGTACTTGCACTTACTATATCATGGAAAGGCATGCTAGCCTACAGAAGATATGAAACACCACCAATAATGCAAATCAAAAGTCAGAGTTGTTGACTAATTAAGATCACAAAAACAATTTAAGCCACATGATAAGTGATGCACCTCCTAAGCTACATATATTGCCATATAGATGAGAAGAAACCACAAGACACTGGAAGTGGCAATGCTAGCAATATCTTCCATTCCCTTGATATCAAGGATCCAGTCTTTGACCATGTTATAGTATCAAAATGTCATTTTGCATTTCCTAAATTCATAGACCTAAGTGTCAATAGATCAAAGTGTCAAACATTGACCATAATAAAAATAGAGGCAAAGTTCAAAAATATAATTTAGCTTTATAAATAATATTTCTAAGAGACTGGGAAGATTCATGATTACAAAATTATGGAGGGTTAGACAACACAAAACCTTAGCAATTCCAATATGCAAATATATAACACATCGCTATACTTTTGTAATTTTTATCATTTCAGTCAAAAACATTTAGCCTTTGGGCGAGAATTTGAAACTTTAATGCCAATCAAAATGGATAATACAGCATAATGAAAAAGCTACCGCAGAATCAAGAAGCTCCTGCAAAAATAATTTTCCTGACTCCAAAGCAGCATGGCAATCTTCAGTTTCATTCTTCGATCCCACCATATCAGCCAAGTCAGCTAGCTTGTAAAACAGAACAGCAACCGAAACACGTCCATACAACTCCGTGTTGATAAATGCCTGACAAGAGAAACTACCAAGTTATATTGCAAATATGAATAGTTCTATAATGTAATCTAAACTTAATAATTAAGTACTTGCAATATGTAACTAACAGCATTAGCAAACCATGAGCAATGAACCATTCAGCAAGCAGTCGCAATATTTTCCAGACAAAGCCTAACTTCAGCTATTACTAACGGGAAACCAAAAGCCATTTTTGTGAGCTAATTCACCAGGAAAATCAAAACTAATTAAAGAGAACTCATTGGTAAATTGTCTTTTGATTAATTCCACTTGGATAAAAAGTAACACACAATTACGCTAGACCTTTGATTGATTGCAAGAATACTTGGTCTTTGTCAAGGAGTTGCAAAATTAAGAATTGATTGAGGCATAATATAAGAAACCATTCAAGCAAGAATGAACCACCAATAGACACATATGCATGATGCCAAGACTGACTAGAAAAGGAAGAGGCTTATGTTTCACATTCTTACCCATGAAAAGAATTTTTTTTTTTTTTCCTTATCAACAGAATATAGAAGTCTTCCACAAATTGTAACCAAACATAAATTTCTATCTCTATGCCTTAAGCATGGCCTATATATATATATGGTAAGAAAGGGTCTCTTCTTAGTTTTTATTTTGCCTAGCCAGAAGACTTGCTCGCTTAGCTGAAGATGAAGTTTTTCATAACATCACCCAGTTGTCCCAAAGCAACTATGTACTCAACATGTAACGAATTGTGTCAGATAACCACATAAGCTTTATATATTAGATGAATAATGCTACACATACTCTCATTCTCTCACTCCTACTCTCATACACCCTTAGGTGGCACCCACTCCCATCATTGGATTTGGGATAGAATATTATTGGATTTTGATCCAATGGTGAGAGTGATAGCCACCTAAGGGTGTGTGAGAGTGGGAGTGTGTGTAGCATTACTCATATTAGATAGCTTACTTCACTCAGCTCAGGGCTAGTGCTTTTTGCCAATAATGACACTTCAGACCTTGCATCAAGATTGTCTGCCAATTCACCTTCAAAATCCTCATCAAAAGCAACTGCAAAAGAAATATCACAGCTGACTAGCAATTGTATATGAAAGGGCAAGGATAACCAAATAATTATGGAAATAATGCGTGAAAAAAGAAGAAGCATGAAACACACCAGAACCATAGAGAGATAGCAGTTTGAGCTCTTTCATGTAGTACTTAATAGTCCTGGGATTTGAGAGCCAGAGCCCTGTCAAGTGTAATGCTGCAAGACGGATTGTGCGAGGACTTTTTTTGCCTTCCTCAATAACGTTTTCAATGAACTGCAAAAAATACAAGATATCATTCGCTAAAATTCTGTAGGTAATTAGCACATAAACATGTGCGCGCACACACACACAAGAGACAGAGAGACCACATACCCACTTGAGAGGCCCAGGTTCACTGTTAGCTACATGCATTTTCTCATCACCAAAGACTGAGCAATGCAAAACAGAAGACAGAAGGGCAGCAATAGGTGCAACCCTCCGCTTGTTGCAGCTGACATGCAATATCCAAGAGGAACGAACCAAATGCCACATCATCTGAATCATATAATTGAGAATCACTAAAAGATTTGTGAATAAGTTAAGCATTTTCATTTGGAGAAACATAATCTGCAACAAAGATTACAATGATAAAACTTATAGATGGACATTGGAAAGTCATGGATATTATCTTTTATTACTGATGAAATGCAGCAATTTTATTGAGAGAGAGAAAAGCCAAAGGACCATGTCTCTAGACACAAGTGAACTAAGATGTGAAAAGAGTAAAAACTGTAAACAAAATAACGAACACAAGCAATCAGTGGAAGCATCCTCAAAAGTCCTCGAGAAGTTGCTCTATCTTTGACACCATTAGAAATAAAACTCTTGCAATCAAAGAGAAGCAAATATCATGAGCATAAGAGATCTCTCCTACCGCCATCAACCACCCTCAAAGTCTCAACCATGACAGCCAGACTCATTGTAGCATCAAAAAGTTCAAAATAATAACCCGAATGGGTCATAAATGTTACTGGATGTAGCAGGCATTGTATATTCTATGCAATTTGACTAGTCAAAAAGAAATACTCTATGCAATTTTCTTTTTCTTTTTTAAAGAGAAAAGGAAGCAATTTTCTTAATCAAACAAGTATTTCCTAATCTTATGCCTGCTGTAGTTTCCAGTGGAAGAAGTGAAGAACAATGGGGATTTGGAAATGGTTATGATGTTATAGTGAGGAGGGGGATCACCTTTGGAGACTTTTTTTGAAGTAAAATATGGAGAGTTTGAGGTGTATAGACATTAGAAGTGGTTCATAGACCTCATATTTGCAGTCTTTTTTAGAAGTATTAAGGCAGAGGATAGATTTGTAGCTTTTGTTTCCCTTAGGATAAGGAATGATTGTGCTTGTTTGGGTGTTATAGATATGCATTCAACCTCCTGAATGGCCTCTCTCTCTCTCTCTCAGGTCGGCCCGTAATAGCACCTACCGATGCCCTCCTTTAGTCTATTTATCTATCCTGGTGTCTTCCTGGGTATTTGTCTTTGATTTCCAGTGATGGATTCTCTGAGCTGGTTTTACATTGAAGCGATCTTTCAGTTCTGGAGGGGCAGTCAGAATTGCATTTTGTGGAAAGGAGCAGAGGGGTTTCCAGAGCAGTGTACATGGCAAGGTTACTGTGGAGTTGTTGGCTAGTGTGGAGGCAGTGGTCCAAGGAAAGGGTCAATGTAGAGCTTTCAGACGGTGAATGAGCAGTATTGGTAGGGGCATCTAGGCCAACTGGCAATCCCAAATTCTCGCCTGCTCCGTCATTACAGGGGAAACAAAGGTTGTTTTGGGTGACAACTTGGATATGCGCAACTGGAGACAACTGCTGATTTGACTTCAAATGGCTGCAGAACATTGAATAGTGTTTAGAGATGAGCCATGATTTCAATGGGATCGGGATAGAGGCAGGCCATGCTAAAGAATCTGACCCGAAGCCCAAGTCAAAGGGGGAAGGCCCTGCTCACTTCACCAACTTGCTCAAGTGATTTAATCCCGGGCCCAAGTGATTATAAGTCCACTGCTTTTAAGTTATCTAGGCCCAGGTATTTGGGAAAGGGGGTCTCTCTTAATGTTTCGGGATTTACGAAGGAATTGAAGCCCACTGCTAAAGGGAGGGCCCTTCTGTCATTGTATTAACCCCGTGTACGAGTTTCCTCTCAAATCAATAACATCTTTTACTACTCATCAAAAGAATATGCATAAACATAAAAACATCATGCCTTGTAAGTCAGAATACCGTCAGACTGAAGTAGTGGGTCTGTGTTGACTTAAAAGGAAAACATAGTTCATGATGTAACTGCATTGACTGGCAGCTAGAAACAATGAAACATCACCCATCGCAGCACACTAGCCCGCTCCAGAAAAACAAAACAATAATTAAACCTAACCTAGAGTGACATCAATAGTTGTACGACTAGAAATTTACCCTGTCTGCATCAACATAATCACAAACATATCCTACCTTGCATCACAGATACACAAAGCACGCACACAACCATATCCATCCAGAATAATGCATAAATTACAGATAAGCATGCATATAAAGACAAGCTGAGTGTGGAAGTTGAGTAGTGGACCTGGGCATCCACACCATTGCATGAGGGAATAGAACGAAATGTTCCTTTAGCAAATAGCCCCAAAGCCAATCTGACTGATCTCAGCATGGATAAAACAGAGACTTCCCCAGCATTCTCAAGGCTGCCAATTTATTTGGAGACGGAGATTAAAAACACAGAAAAACAAAATTTTAAAAAATAAAATCCATTAGCAGTCTAGCCATAATTGTAACTACAAGTTTCATCTAGAAGCCAAATTTGGACATTAACTGACAGAAGATGCAGACCAGTTCTCCATTAATGTGTGAAGCCAAATCAAGAGATCTCAAGTGAGGGTAAAGCACAGTTAATCTCAATTCCTTAAAATTTAGAAAGAAAAAATAAAATAAAATAACCTATAGACAAAATTTCAATGTGTGATTGAAGTTAGAGAGAGAGAGTTGATTAAGAAGAAATATACATAAATACTGAAATTGGACGTGATTAATGCCCAGATAACTGCTCCCTAAATAAAAAAGTTTAAAAATAAAAAGAAAATAAATTTGATGAATTAAAAAAAAAAAGGAGGGGTGGTGGGAGGAATGGCGGCTTTGAGGGGAGGCTACCCCTCATAGGAGAGGGGCAACCACCACTCATTTGGTGAAAGGTAATTGGCCGTGCAACGACCTAGGAAAAAGCGCTAGCCACATATACGCTATCATCCCAAAATGACTAGTCAATTTGGAGCTTCCCTAGAATTCATTATAAAGCCCAGTTTCACCTAGTAACTAAATAATGTGAGACTTAGCACTCATGACTATCTTTATAAATCACCCACTCTATGTGAGCTTTTTCTCATCTTCCTAATATGGGATTGGAGAGTTACAGGAAGCCTCTCAATAAGAGGAGGGAGGCCTCACATAAAAAATGCAAATCTTTTTTGTTTAACATTTTATTAAGGGTAAATTTGTAATTTAGGGTAAAATTTCTTATGGAATGTATGATTGGCATATGGCATGTCAAACGCAAGCCATATGCCATCAACTAAATGACCTGAAATGGCATGTCATTAATTAATTGATCGGTAGGTTGACAGATGACCTTATTTGAAATTGGGATAAAAGCTAAAAACCTAATTATCAAACTTGGAAACCCATGGGCTAAATTGAAATTGCTTGAAAACCTAAAGACTAAATTTGATTTTTCCCTAGCCTAAACCTAAAGTACAAATATTTAATAGAAGATAAAGTATTAACAGTAACACAAGTAATCTCACCTCTCAACAAGGTCTGTAAAAATCAATCTGAGAATCGCATCTGAGAAAAAACCATTAGTGTCCTCTAAATGAAGCCCACTCACATGAGCATAGCTTGGAATCGACAAAAGAGATTCTAGGCACAGCCACTGAATAAATCGCGATAAACAAACAGTTAGGATCTTTTCACCAATTTATCATCAACATATCCACAGATGGAGAAATCTAATCATTGGTGCAGACTAATTAAACTTAGACAAACGAATGATACTAATAGAAGTTCATAATATATGCATGGCATTGAAAAATGGAAAAGAATCTTAAAAATAGAAGGGGGTGCCTATCTGATAATCTTTTATTTAATTCTTCATTTATTTTTCGATAAATGGTGCACCATCTGATCACATAATTACGGCAAAAACAAGTTAATGAACTACTACTGCAAGTCTAACACAAACTAAAACAATATGGCCATATTACACCCCTTTCAAAAAAAAAAAAAAATCAATTTCCACCGCTTTGACTAGCAGTTTTAGGACTGAAAAAGAAATAAACACGAAAGAACGAAAGAAATCATCAACAAAAATATTTTAAAATAAGACAGATCCATAACCTTTGCATTCATTAGAACTGCACGGCGTCCCCTTGCCAAAACTCCAACATTAAGGAGATTATTGATGTTTTGAAGAAACAAAAGAGCCAAGGAATCTAATAGAGGCGTGCCTTCTACTTTAGGCAGCAGGACTTTATCATTTTCCCTGATGGTATCCAAAACTTGAAGAGAAAAGACGGACACTAATACTCTGAGAACAGGAGCTAATGCTTCATATGCTGCAAGACAGATTTCTGCTCCAGCCTGCTTTGGAGCTTACAGATTATCACAAGTAGTTCATAAGAGACTAACAAATCTTTATGACATAAACCTGCACAAGTTGGGAATTTATATAATCTGAGACATACCTCTGAATCGGAAAATGGAGATGTAATAGTCTTCAAGAAGAACTTCCACAAAAAGCTGAAAGTAAAATCTACTGAAACATCACTTTTAAACTGTGCACACCATGATAAGATAGCTGCAACAGACTTCATGGCTGTTTCCTGTTTACACATATAGAAGGAAGACAAAAAGAAATCATAATAATAAATAAATTACCAATTAAGGAATACCCAATAAAAGCAACATGGATAAATGAAGAGGCAATGGACTCAACAATTAACAAAAAACAGATAACAGATAAAGACGAGGGCACATCCAAAACTGAGAGCAAACCAATTCCTATAGGACAGCATAAGTAGCAATCACATAACAAAAGGAAAGACGTTAGAAGCAGAAATATCAAACAAAAATGAAGGGGAAAAAAAAAAAAAAAACTAGGCATTGATAGAGGAATTTTTCTTTGGCAAAACAATACCGACCTGACAGAGATTATTATTAAAAAATACAGAATTTATCAAAATAGATATAAATTTAGAACCGATTATAAAAATTAAAAAAAAAAAAAAAAAAAAAAACTATATTAAAGCTACCAACAAATAGTACATAAAATAGAAATGTGATAATACTTTTCTTTAATAGGTAATACTGAATTTTATTTCAAAAGAGGAGATACTTTAAGAATACGGGGTAGTATACAAAAGGTTCACCTAAAATACACAATCTGAAAATTATAAAATTTATAATATGGCTAATAACAAAAGAATGCCCACTTAGAAGTAAATTGTGCAAAAATAGACAAAATTAATGATAAAAGAAGACTGTAAAAAAGAAAAGTTCAGATTAGGATGCATCTGATATGAGTATGTGTAAATGTATGCGTACATGAAATGCGCACTTATCTTTGCAAGTAAATACATGTAACAATACATTCTTTTCCATCCTAGATCTAGTTCATAAACCAGAGAAAAGTGAAGTGACGAATGATTCATACTGCTTGCAGTACGGCAGCGGTGGTGGAAGATGACAACCGGCGTTGACTAGGGCCTCCAAGTTTTCCTCTCACAGAACTAGGCAGAGCCTTGTCCTCCATCCCAGTGCTGAATGAAAATATGGAACAAGACATATTTGCAAATGAGATCAGTTCCTCCTGCATGCCAGACAGAACTCTGTATTACCAGTACCCTCAATGCTAAGCATATAATATAGTGCAGAAACATTTACAAGTTTTGTGCAATTAGTTTCCAATACCAATATAAGAAGAAAAATCTTGGGAAACTTCTCAAATGAAATGGCTGCTTCTCCATAATTCAATCGAACCACTGTCTCAAGCACGCTAGATTCTGATCTGCTTTGAACTTTGTTACCACATTCAGCAGCTCTTTCTTGCATTATTTGAAGCTCCATAACCAAGCTCAAGGTGATGATAAGAAACTTCACAGGTATCCACTCCATATCATTGTTTTGTTTGCAAATATTAGCACCATGATTTTGAATAAACTGCACAAACAGGTAAACCCCATGTCAAAAGCTCCTATTGAATGATAATACCACTGACTGTTTTTAGTAAGTAAGAAGAATCCCTAAGATATCATAGTTTGATCCGTGTGTAGGCAGGGTCTGAAGGGTCATTGGACCAAAATAAGAGGGACAAATAACAACATGCATTTTTGTAGCCAACAAAAGAATATTATATGCCGCTTATTCTGCAGTCAATTAGCAATAGTATTTTGAGAACAAAAGACTACAGCAAATTAAGGCAAAACTGAACTTGAAATTAAATGCGAATAAGAAGTTACCAATATCCTTTTATTGTATGCTTACATGCATGTAAGCCTGCATGCGTTAAAGCAGTATAACTCCAATAGAAATACTATGAAGAAGAAGAAAGAAAGATGCAGAGACCTCAACTGGCTAAATACTTGACAAATTGGCAAGTATGAATTGCACAAAGATACAGGGAGAGACTCAAGAAAAAAAAAATGCAAGAGTTTTCATTAAATATTCATGATTCAGGAAATAAGCACCAGTTGATAGGATGGCATCCCTATGAAATCAATAAATTTTAGCAAAAGGATCTTTGATGATATTCTCAGGAAGAGGACATGATACCAATGCTCTCATAGACAAGTAGTACGTCTCTCAATTAGGGAAACATTCCAGGTACCATACATGTGGGATTTGTTGGGATAAAGGAGTCTTCTGTCGATATTATATATATAGGAAGACAAATTGATATTGTGCATCTGTCTAATACCAACAAATTAAAAACAGGATTCTACTATTGTTGTTATGGAAGTTATTATTATCTAAGAGCACTAGGAGTAGCTCCCTATATCACATTCCCTTCCCTGGATGTAGAGAAAACTCCTAAAAAATCAGCTGCAACACTCCTTTTGTGTTCCCTAAAACAAGGGAACCAAAAGTGCTACCCTTTGCTTCCCTCAACATTATTTTAACATAAAAAGACTTTCTTTTTCCTTTCTTTCCTCTTAACATTTATTTGAAAAAATATTTAAATGGCTCTCTCTTTCCTCTTTCTTTCCCCTAACATTTATTAGAAAGAATATTTAAATGGTACAGGGAAAGGATAAGAGAAGCTATTGTGGAATTTATTTGAATAGGAAAGCAAAAAGTAATTTAGTTCCCTAAAGTTAAGGAAAACTACTGCTAGTGCTCTAACATATCTTACGGAGAACCTAAATGAAATTTAGGCTTCTTAAGATAGCCCGAACCAATACATCACCAAGGATTAATATCGTAATATAAGAAGGAAAATATTAGATATTAACAATATGGCATGGTTACTATATTTCAAGTCACTCTTTATTTATTTATAAATAATTGAAATATAATTAAACGCGTAAGGCACCTTATGCATACAGGAAGCATACAAGAGAAACTCAAGTCACTTTTTTTATAGAATAAAAAAAGATTAAAGAAGCTTTTATTCGTGGTTTATGCGGGATATGCTTTATCAGCTTCCAAAACTGACAAGTTAATAAAAATAAATTCAGTCATAAGTAAGCCACACCAGTATACTTTGTAAGGGAAATTGTACCTCAATTGACGCAAGGAAAACAATGAAATAGTCTTGAATATTGAAAGGTAACATTGTTACAATTCACTACCCGTGCATCACAGGTTTTATTCTATTATTACCTCACCCAAAAAGTAAGTTCATCCTCAACACAACAGCAGCAGTAACTAATACCATTCACACCCACACATCACCGGCACAAAAAAGAAAAAATCCAATACTATTTTTAAACCAAACATAACAAACTAAGGAAAAAAATAAGAAGAGAAAATTGTGGCTGTCATAATTAGTGTAGAGCATAATAAGGCAAATGCAAACCGTAAATAAAGGTATTAAATGATGATCGTTCTTGACTGCAAGGAAAAGCACTCTTGCCCATCTTTTTGCTTCACATTCCCATGCATCCAAGTCTTCATCATTGTAAGTAAGAGAAGCATCAATAAGACAAGTACAACTTGTAAACGTTTTGGGGAAGTCATGAAGACTCTTCAAAAGCTTCACCTCAGTATTGCAGCAATTTGCACTACAATGCTTCTTACCACACCCTGAAAGCCATTCTTGTACTTTTACTCTTAATGAACCTAAGATAGAGATGGTACACCACAAGAGTTATAGGTATTTATTTAATGAGCGACTAAACCACACAACAACCAAAAGTTTAATTAAATGTAAATACAAAGAGACATGTAAATAAAAGATCATTAATTAAGCGCAAAGGGGCAATCCTAGTACACAGGGAGTATACAACAAAACCCCCTAATCTGAAGAAAAAGAAGAAAAAGTAAAAAAAATCTGCAAAACTAGAAACCATAAGTCAATGCCATTAAAATGCCTGAGTTGAGGTGATGTAACACAGCTAGGCAAGCCCCATCAAAATGCCTCTCTGTTACATCTTGATGTTATTCACAGGCAAGGTGAACATCAGAAGTAGATATAATATGCCACAGTAATTTCACTTACCACCATGATCCGTAAATTCTCTTGGCAGTGCTGAAATGAAGTGCAAAAGTATCTCCAGAGGCACTTCAAATGTACACACCATTGAAGCAGCAGCCTCAAGGATTTTGTCACAAACTGGTACCAAAGAAAGGCTATCGTGTTAATTATGGTCTGGCCTCTTAGTGAGTATAATAAGAATAATCAACTGTAGAAGACAAAATATCATAACCTAACAGATCAGTGTTTAGAGACCTCGAAAACGATAATTAGGATTGAAATGTTGTTTGCTGCTCTCAATAACAAATCTCAAAACATCCAGTAAAATTGTTTTATCATGATGAGGAAAACTTTCAGAAGAAATTTCCACTTCAACCATGTCAAGAAAAGCATCCTCATGCCACTTTGCTTCACCGTTACTTCCACTAGCAGCTGAGGCAATGCATTCAGCAAGACCTACCAATCCAGCTCTGCAGAAAGATTGCCATTTGGCAACCGATGCTAAATTGCACAAAAACGCAATCCGTTTCCTGTAACCACGAGGAATAAATATATCAATCACTTTTCAGCCCTAAGAATAATTCTTCCATTAGCAGAGTTCCTACTAATTCCCTCTTTTTTTGTGGAAGTGTGTTTGAACTGTAAGAATCCATTTGGTGGCCCTCCAGTTTCAAACTACGATGCAAATATACTTTTTTACAAAGCAATATCACTTGGTTGATGCAGCCAGCTGGTCTTAACTCCAAGAGAAACCTTCCATTAAGTTCTAAGCAATTATACCACGAGAGTGGTATGTTGGGGTTCATGGTACGGGTATAGGGAAGTGGAACACTCTTCTGCCTGTTATGTTAGGATGGGATAGGCATGCACGCAAACATAGACAAAGGCACACATGTTTTTTGCAACTTTTCTGTTAAAACAGGAAATAAAATCCTATTGAAAGACGAGTTGTTCATGGCTATCCAACTACCTCATTCAGATACTCATTTTAAATTTTTATAACTTATAGAAATAATCAAACATCAAAGTTAAAAATCTGCTATTTCAAAAGGTACGATCAAATCAGATAGTTATATTACTTTCAACAGGAAAAACCATGCCTTCTTTTCCTTTTTCTTTTTTTTTGTGTGAGATTAAATCAGTTTAATTTTGGAAATTGGGATAATCAAAACTGGCAACCACAATTACAAATGCACCACGAATCGGATTGCTTCCAGATTGATTTTTTAGAGAGGGGGGAGAGTGAATCTGGTGACACTGGTTCTATTTTTGAGGGTGTTTTTGTCACTTTAGTTCTCCTGGAGTTTTTGGGTTTAGTGCTTGTTTGGTTGCAATGTTCAAAAACTGGTTTTGATTTTTAAACGCTGAATACACTTTTCAGACATAGTAATCCAAACAAGTTTTTTAGATGTGGTCTTCATTGAAAAAAAATTTCAAATTTAGTTTTCAAAAACACTTTTCAAAACACAAAATACTAAGAAAATAAAAAATACTTCTAGAAAACTTCCTCCACATTCATATAAGAATGTTTTGAAAACGTGCTCAGTTTTTAAAAAACAAGTGAAAACACTTTTGCAAACACAATTCAATCTTTCATGCACAATAACAGCCTCCACTTATAAAAAATTAAAAATAAAAACTAAGGTTTTGAAGGCCGCTCCTTTAAAGTGAGGGAGGTAGGTCCCACTGACCGGGATGGCACACTGCCATTCCAACTGACACAAGGGTGGATGAGAAAACAAACTTCTCTTAACTACAAGAATTATTCTAATAACGGAGATTTGTTCCTTATCAGCCTTCTAAGGCTTTATATGCTGATTTCCAGCAAGAACTCATCCTTGCGGCATTTTTAACAGCATTAGTAATTCTTGACAAACATTGTACTCTATCAATCACATGATAGCATACCTCTCATTCAGGCAACTTGCATATTGGTGTAAAAACCAGGCTGCACCTTCAATTATCCTGGATGAGTAGACTCCCTTTACACCTGTAAGAGGGGGGAAAAGAAGAAAACCAACTTAGCGGAACATGATAATCTAAATAATTCTTTTTGCTCATAACATTAAAGAAGAGTGAAGGAAGAGCACTAAACCATCTTACACAAAGGAAGTTCAATGAATACATATAAGATAGAGAGAGAGATTATCCACCAACTAATAAGAACTCATAATTAAATTTTGAAATTCAATAGATAGTCAACGTCCTTATTAAAGTATCAATTAAATGATTAAATTTACCTATATGAGCTTAAACTTTTGGGATAAGTGGTGATTTAACATGATATCAAAGCAGAGGTCCTAAGTTTGAACCATGTCTCTGTCAATTCACCTTCCATTTCAATTAAATATTTCACATATTAAACCTCACCTATTAAAAGGGAATTTAAAAAGTATTGATTAAATTACTCCTCCTTATCAACTTAAGCTTTTAAAATAACTGGTGGTTTAACATGGTATCAGAGTCAAAAGTTTTAAGTTCAAACCTTTAGTGGTGATTTAACATGGTATCAAAGTCAAAGGTCATAAGTTCAAACCTTATCTCATTTACCTCCCATTTCAATTAAATATTTCACATGTTGAACCTCACCTATTAAAATGGAGTTTGAGCCACAAATAAGGGGTAGTGTTGAAGTATTAATAAAATTATTAAATTTACCTATTCTTATGTGCTTAAACTTTTGGAATAAATTGTGATTTAACACACCTAAAACTATGACATGGGATAAGAGAATACGAAAAATAAGTCATGGTAGGATCCTAGACCAAATGATTGAAATTTGCTCAATTGATACCATAAGATTTTACTACAAATGGACACTAACTGGATATGAAGACATTAACCATGGTAAATCTTATTTGAGAAGAACGATGTATTGAGATTCACGCCCAAAAGAAATCAAAGTAGAACTAATTTTCTCATTTAGGTTTCATTAAAGGAGAGTGAAGCAAAGTTTGGCAACAATATCAAAGCAGATGGGATGAAATAGAAGACATTAGTGGAATCTGCATTGCTCACCAGATGCCTAGCAGTTCACTGTAAGAGTTAAGAGACAATAAACACCAGCCAATCACATGAACCAAAATTTAACCATACAAAATATAATAGTTAAGCAGAATTAGGTGAGGTTGATGGAAAAATCAGTAAAAGGACAAAAATATAAAAATTTAAACACAATGGACTTAGAAGAGAATAGAAGTATCATTATTTATTAGGGGACATAAGATAAACAAGAAAATGCATAAGATGGTTTTCAGCCACATGCAACAAAGAATAATGATCACACTGAAGGGAAAAAACCAAAAAAAAAACTAGATGCTAGACATTTAAGTAGGGCATGGATTAAGAAAAAGGCAAAAATTAGACATGATATACACATAACACATTCAACATTATTACCTAGTCTAGATCATTTGTAGAGGGAAGGGTGTACAATAGGGGACGCTAATTAAATGACTAGACGAGATAAATATACCTTAAACATAATGAAATTAAAGATTAAAAAAGCTTATAAACTGGATAATATAAAACTTCTATAAGGATTTGGTAAACAGCTGATGGTTCTAACCATTCCCATGCAAAAGTTAATACTAGTTGGATATTACCATCTTTTCTGATGGTCTTGCTGGTGAAGACTTGACTTTATAAACAATTTCGTATTATGTACAAGTCTACACTTCTGATACACTAGCTCATGTTGGACTAACCAACAAGTTGCCATAGAAAAAGATAGAAAATGAAGGAAACATAGCTACTAGCATAAAAATAGTTAGTATTTATCTATGGAAATGTTAGAACTTCACTAGCCATGTTGCCAATGAACAGTGCTATGCCATGCTCACAGGCTCACAACAGTACGGTGTATATGAAAAACAAATTAAATAAATTAAACCAATCTTCTACCACGAACCAATTTCTTTTATCAGCTTTCTAAAACTATTAAAATTAATTGCCTTTAATAGAATATAACAGTATCAAATATGCTTGAAGTGTGCAGTGTAGAGGACCAATCAAGTTGAGAACAAACCAAAATCTTTGTGGTGCACCGGATCATTCAACCCTTGCATGAATGGACCAAGAACAAAAGTTTCAGGCACGGATTTTGCACAGTTTCCATAGTGTTTCCACTCAATTCCCAGAAATGACTGCATAATCAAGCATCTAACTGCATTGCACATAAAATAAAACAGGAGAAAAATGAATTATGCCGCAATACCCTATGAAAGAAACTAATAATACATGGTTATAGTAGTAAGTCACCAGTACCAAGAGGATTATCGTGACAAAAGCCCCGTTCCCAAAGAATTGATAGCCAATTAAAGACCTCGCCCGAAGCTTCGATCTGGCTTTGATGAACTCCTCCATTGACAGAGTTTGCCAAATTAACATGTGACATAGAGAATTGAAGCAACAATGATACCTGCACGGAACCAATAGTTTTTAGTAGAATTTATAGTAGATAGGCTGAAAATTTGAGGATGTATCAAAATTTGCATAGCACAATATGAAGCCTTCAAGGATATCCTACACTACAAAGACAAAGTAAGATATATCCTAAATAAAACATACGAATCATTCATTCCATCAACCAATGATGGAGCACATTTGGTAGGAGTCACAGAAGGAACTTTTTATATTTATGACTAAGTCGGTCCCTTAACTGTGACAAGGTTTTTCGTCAGCAAGGAGCACCAGCTTCTATGTGCAGATTTCTTGTTTTGAGATGCACATTATCTTTTTGTTTCACCTTCCTACGCTTACAGAACATTGTTTGGCATTTTAAGATCATTGAAAAGGTGCAGCCTCACATAAATTGGACATAGGACATCATCAGTAACATCCATCACTGATGCAAATCGGATTACACGTGGCTTTGTGCAGACCAGCAAATTGATAATTATGAAACCAAGCCACTACTTGGAGTAGAACCGCCACATCTTTTTACTCGAATATCAGATAAAGGCGAGTTTGGTGGTGTTGGAAAACTTTATTCAAATGGCTACAATTTTATATTTCATGAGAACTTTCCAATTCCAATGTTACTAGGTCAAAATGGGTTGTCAACAGTCCAAAAAATCTGTTCAGGAAGTTCACTCAAGCGAGATTGTAACTTGCAGGACAAAAACTTTGCTCGAGCAAGTTTACAACATTTTTAAATAAAGGTTATTTTTGTAATTTTGCTTTCAAGGTTGAAACACTAAACATATTTAAGCATATTCAGGGGTGGCTTGGCCGACCAGTTTTGATAGTTGGTGTTATTCTTCAGTTTTATCAATAAGAAACACCCCTAAGAGAGTTTTTCCCCTATTCCCTTGTGAAGTCTTGTGTTTGTATATTCTACTTCTCACTATGTCATGCTACATCCATTGATATCAAAGCCAAGTTGCACTACATCAAGCACTCAATGCTTTCTTTAAAAATTGGCCAGGCATCCCCTTTTGGTTCCTTTGTTAGGTAGCTTTGTTGTAACATCCATCATCAAGTTTAAGTAAGACCTTTATCAAAATCCTATATTTGGCCTTTGCTCTGTCCAATAAACAATAATAATTGAATTCTCTAGGTCCTCTTCTATTCCTCCAATAAAGGCTTCAATTATTCCGAAATGAACCCACAGATTTTTTATATATTAGTAATCGAAATATCATTAAAAGCGTAAGGCACCCCTTGATACACAGGAAGTATACAAAACTAGTAGGAGATAAATGAACAAGAAAATAATGATAACTAATCACCAAAAGAGAAACAAAAACAACTATAATATTGATCACTTCACTACAATTTTCTTGTAATTCGATTTTCAAAATCATTAATTCCATGGCACCATCCAATCTTTCCCTCTACAAAAAGAGATTATCCAACAAGCCTGCCATGGTGAAGGCCTCCTAAAGAGATTTCAAAAACTAAAAATTAGAGATGTGCTCCAGAGAGAGAAGACAATGTAGCTTCTCTCATGGTTGCTTCAACTAACAAAAGAAAAAGGAACCATCTCAACCTTCTTTTTTTACTAGTATTACTTAATTTCCTCCAAGAGAAATTCTATCATACACAGTCAAACAAAAGAAAATCCATCCATGGAACGCTTTTTGCTAAAACTGATCTATCACTGAGATAGTTTGCATAACCTATAAATACTAATATTTTCACAGCCTATTCTTGATAGTCTTCAAGATAATGAGTTTATATGAAAGAATATCCTAATCTTTAACCATTCATAATTAGAAAGCGATTTCATCAATTAGAAGACAAAATTATGCCAACAGCACAAGGCTTGGACAAAGTAAATTTAGATCTAGCCACATGAATAGCCAAGGAAACTAGGAATTGAAGAAACTTGAGAAGATGAGTATCATTTACACAGCAGTCTGCACTTAGCTTAGAGAATATGAAATTTCATCAGCTTGCCACAATTAATTTATTAAAGAATGATGTGGAAATTCCTCTTTCATATAAATCCCTTCAGAGGAAAGGAAGTTAAGGAACACATGATCTTTAAAGCGGATAGAGGAAACACAACATGAAATTAATTAGTGTTTAATACGGGCCTCTTTCACTTACTTGGGTTTCTTTCTGTGCTTTTTCCCATTCTTTTATTGAGTTTTAAGATTCTCACTCTTTTAAGGGCTAATGTGCCATTCAGTTCAAAACTTGTATACAGTAATGTGCCTAAAATGGTGCTTAGGAATTCATTTCCATATTTAACCGCTCCATCTATCAAATTCCTAAGCCAAGGAATATTGATTCAAGCATCTTGAGTAGAGGACTGTCCTCTCTAAAAAGGATCAAATTGGGGTCAGGATAGCTATTGCTCTATGTGCATGGATCCTATGATGCATATAAATTGGATCCCAATGAGTTTTTCCCCCTCCCTTGGAGATCTTCTTTTTGTTATCTCCTTACTTCATATATATTATTAGTATTGTACTCATAAATAAATAAAAAGTGGCTTCAATATGCAAATGATTAGGGGTGGACACCGACCTCTTAAGGTCGATTGTCCATCATTTCCAATGGCCAAACCAATAGGTGTTCATCGTCAGATTTGCCCGAACTGAGCAACCACCACTAGCCAATGGTTGTTGGGCAGTTTGTCCATGAGAGTGGCACCACAAACTAGTGGCACCCTGCCACTAGATCTAACATCAGGGTACAAGATTCCACAGATTGTCGGCAAATCCAGAAGTAAGGGTGCAAGATCCCATATCCCACCACTAGATCTAGCGGCAGCGTGCAAAGTGTCGCACTCCTACAAACCCGTGGCACCCTGCCGCTAGATCTAAGGGCAGGGTACAAGATTTCACAGATTGTTGCCAAATCCAGCAACCAGCCTACCCCCCAATTTTCAACAAGCAGCCTAACCCCTATCAGAAACCCATTTATGTTTCCAGCCACTACCCGACCAATGGCAAAACTGACCATTTCAGGTTAGAAATGGTGGCTATATGTTACCAACCACCACTCAAACAAGGGCAAAACTGGCCATTTCAGGTCAGTGTCGGACAGAAACAGTTGGCGAATTCAAAATTCTAATAACATGATGGTAAACACATAAAATAAATTTTTTTTAAAATTAAAAAGCCTACTTCGCTTCAAAAGCAACACAATCCTCATGTGGCAATTTCATATAGACTTAGAAAACAATGACTTATCTCAATTGCAAATTCAGGAAATGTTCATTAGTTACACCAAGAACAAAATAAACAAGATCCCACACCTGGTGATTCCACGCTGCTTCAACTAAGTGAGTACCATACTCTTCGAGCATCTCATATAGAAGTATAAATGCCTCCCACTGCTGCTGGCTGTTTGAATATAGATCGGCTGTGTTGCAGATTTTCCTTACACCCATTGACTTCGCTTCCTTATCAGCCCACAACTCCCTCTTAGTCATACCATGAGGGATTTGTCCTCTTTCATGCAATTTCAGCTCTGAATCACCAGAAGACGGTTGGCTTCCTCCATTTAAGTGTAGTACATTCTTCAATATTTGTAACGACTGCTTCCTCACTAAGTCCTCCTTATCAACCTGACCAACCCCATCAGAGAAACAAATAAAAAATCAGTTAAATTTACAAGCAAACCAGAGTGGTTTAACAAAAAATTGTAGAACAATAAAGCTCAGGTACCAATCCTCTTCGAATTTCATCCCAAAATTCTTTTTCAGCTCTTATGTCGAATGCTTCCACACTGCCGCTTGTGTCAACATCTTCATATTCTTCTGTACAGGGGAAAAAAGACAAATACAGAGAGAGTACATTATAGGCATCTCTTCTCTCTAAAGGTCCAAGTGAAAAGAGTTTTCTGCAGCACTTCCAAATTTTCTTTAGGAAACACTTCCTGTGAGCCAATCAAATACATTCAGTACAGAACAATAAAGCCACAAGATAGAACGCATATGAAATCAGGTAAACAAGATGTAAGACTCACATACTTGCAAAAAGTTGAAGGCTTTTTACCTGGAAAGTATGCACGTCTGCCCATGAATTGAGATTTCAAAAGACTGATAGGAAATAAATGCTTTGAAAATAATTGGGAGAAAAAATCCAATCGCACAGGACCGATGTTCCACACTTTGTACAAGCAGTCCTTCAGTCACACTACAAAGATCCCAAATCAAATTGGCAGCAAACTTTTCAGCATAAGACCCATGTGCAACCAGAAACTCTGAGATTGGGGTTGCTTGCAGGCTTCGAAGGGCAGCATCCAGCATTAAGGTTACAATATGACATGATATTGGTAATGGAAAGGGTCCAGATGGAGACATCATGTGTTCTTTTACCACTCCCACATCAATTGTCAGGTCATTTAAACCTTGGAAAACCGAGGACTCAAAGACATCTGATCCTTTGCTTTGAAGCATACCCGTAGAAAGATCAACATATCTCAGAAAAAATTGCACCAAGGTTTCCTCCACAACAGCCCAGGAATCAGTCCCAATCACAACATCAATGAAAGATTCGGCAATCTAAATTTAGAATCACGCAAGGCCAGGAATAATAGCATCAAAGAACAGTTGGATGCAGGTGAAAAATCAAAGAATGCAATAAACATGACTGCACCCTCTTTAAACATTCTACCTGGTTAAGCATTTCACGGTCAGATACATGGACTATCTTCAACAAAGGAATAAAGCTTCTCGACATAAATGATTGCAAAGCAATACTATTGGCCCCTGCAAGAGAAATTTACTCGAGTTTCAAATGTATATATATGCGTGAGAGATAGAGTGTGTGTGTGTGTGTCTATATTTTTTTTCTCTTTTTTTCTGGTGGATACCATAACTCACGCACCCGTATGATTGAACTGTCCAACTCTTACTTATGGAGGAAGGAGATATCATTTGAGCGAAAGACCATTTGTTCAAATGTATAGTATGTACAGGCCCACACATTTTACTTAGTTGAAAACCAAAAACACACGAGATTACACAGCTCAAAAGTACATGACAAGACACATTTACCAGATAAAAAAATAAAAATAAAAAGACAAAGGAAGAAAGTAGACAAATGAAAACATTCTTTCCCTGAAACGTTCTGGCAACCAAACAGAACATAAACAATTCAATGTAAAAAGTATTTGATTTAAAATAATAAAGGCAACCTAACAAGGTTTGCAGCGATTCAAGGAAAGTACAAGGTAATGTTCTTACAATTTCAACTAGAAGATAAAACTCATTTCCAACATTGGGCCGCACATGATAACTCACCAAATTTCTTTAGAAGGTGACAAAGTGCAACCACCAACGATGTAAGATAGTTACACCCGTCAGAACCCAATTTCTGATCCTCCTTGATAATATCCTATACAAAAGAGCCAAACCCAACTAAACATCAACTCAAATCACATTTAATTTTTGAGAAGAAGTGCAGAAAAAGAAAAAAAATTTAAACTTTGCTTCACATGCTAAATATCATTCCAAATTTCCTAATAATGGAAAAATTCACATAAAACTATAGTTAGAAAACAAAATGAGAAATGATATACAAACACCCAAGTGGCAACACATCCACCTAGTAATTCAAAGCAAATCCATCGTCCCATTAAGCTTCAAAGTCTTTTCTTTTATTCACTTTGCACAACATTTGACCATTACTCTGTTCTCAAACTACTTCCCTTGGAAAATGTGAAAGCTTATATTTGCTTTTCTTGCATTTTTCTCAGCAACTAGTCGCAGAATTAAAGGTTTTACAAACTGGGTGTTTCATGAAACTGGTGGTACCTTAATGAGAGTAGGGAAAGCGTCGAGAAGGGAGGCGAAGAGGGACGGTGGAGATAAGCCAGTGGAAGCCAATATGCAATCCAACATTGCTGGAATAGCCGCCGGAGGCACTTTCCCAAAGCCCGTTGACAGTGAAGCCATGAGAGAGTCCATGGACTCGCTCTTTATTGCAGACATATCCAAAAGTACTGTCTTTCTCTCTCTGGGTGTTTCCGGAGGTTGCAGAGAGGCTGAGAGCTCAATTCAAACGCAACGTTCTGAAAAAGCCTAGGGTTTTTCCTTTTTCTTTTCAGGTGGGTTTTTTAGTGCCTGCTAGGCTCGATTACTCTGCTTTTGTCATGTCCCCTGTCTTGGGAAATTTCCAAATCTGTCTGTAAATTGTGAAACCTTTTAACTTTTTTAATACTTTATATTGCTTAAATTTTAAAAAAAATAAATGAATTTTTATCAAAAATTAGGCAAACTCTATTATAAAATGAAAAACGCTAAACCAAACTGTTTTATAAAAAATAATATAATCATTCACTCCTAATAATTTTTTTTTCTTAACAAAATACACATAGATAAACTCACCGAAACCACCGTTTTGGTTAGTTTTAAAGACTCCAGTATTAAAGGCTCAGATATAAGTGGCAAGCATTAGGTTAAAACGAAAATTGAAAAGTCCATAAGATTGATTTGAATTAAAAATACGTATTTTTATCTTTATTGTTATTGTGTTTTTACCTAATGTGGCGAACTTCTATTGAAAAGTGTAATAATTAATATGATAGAGGAAGCCGGAGTAATGTTACAGTAAACACAGCATATAAAGCAAACAACACAACTAGATTTCCATTTTTCTCAACTGATACCTCCAGCTCTTCTCCATATCCTGGATTTTCTTCAGTGCATAGCACCATCAATAAGGAAGATTAGGGATAAACCATTTGTCTCGTTTGATGCGCATGGTAGAAGTGGTATGTTGGTTAGCTGGGTTTGCCTACAAAGTATAAATAGTCACTGTGCATTACTATTTTCTAAGAATGGACTCTTGGTATTATATGGGTTTGTTTTGATGCGAGTAAATTTACTATTTACACTTATTTATCACATATATTTCAAATTGGTTGATGCATAGTATTTTAAAAGATTTTTTTTTTTAATATCTAATTAAAAAGTCACTTAAAACATGTCGTCAACTAATATAAAATAAATGAGAAAACTCTTGAGAAACTTTTATTTGAGTATGATTAATTCATATGTCTTTCTTGACATTTAATAAAACATGAAGCATATCATATAATCTCAGGTTTTAACACGTGAGTATGATGGAATAAGGTTTTTGGTTATATCTATTTGCATACAATAAGAAAAGGAACTCACCACTTTTGCATCACATAAATAACCAATCATCTTTCTTAGATTTAAACTGTTGAAAGAAAAAAAAAACAGAGAATACAGTTGATTTTTTCAAACTACATTATATAGGCAAACACCGACAAAATTGTCTTCTAAAATATCGATCTAGAAATAATTTTTATTAGAAAAATATGTATCATGTTATATTTTCTTTAAGAATAAATATAATACAACACAAGTGTAGGTTTAAAAACAAAAGCCATTTAACTTAATTTTTTTTTTTTTTTTTTTAACATGTCCACACAAGAGGGGGAGGGGGGATTCGAACTAGTGACCTCCGCTTCATGAGGCGTGATCTCAGCCGATTAAGCTACTTCTTGGGGACAAAGCCATTTAACTTATTATTTATCTTACTCTGTCAAAAGTTACAATTCTTAAATATCTCTAAAATTAAATAAAACTTTCTTCAAGGCAATATTCATACAAACAACAATTGATCCTTCCCATTAATAAATTGAATTCTTATAAGAATTACTCATTTGAAAGCTTATAAACCTTACTACTTTATCAAAAAATTTCCATTTTATAACAACCCTCCATTTAAATAAAACTTTCTTTAAGGCTATGATGTGAAACATATCAATTTTTGCTGCATAAGCATTGAATCAATACGTTTTTTCACATTAAAAGTAAGTAATGTATCTTACTATAATCAAGTCAATATATTCTATTTGCCTCGACTGTCTCTTCATAGTTTACAAAACTTCATTTTCTTCTGTAATTTTTTTTTTCTATAAACATAAGCTTTTGAGAATTATCTTAATATAACGTGTCTTTCCGGATAATTCAAACTTCATATTTTCTTGTGTGGCATGTTTACCGTGCTTTTTGAGCTAGCATTTCAAAACCTTTTAAATTGGTACATTGATATAATATATCGTAATTATTTGCAGAAAATAATTGAACTCTTAGAAGAATACTTTAATTTTGGCTAAAAGTCACACTTTAAACATTAATATTAAGGATAAATGCAAAATTGGTCATTGTGGTTAGCCTAAATTACAAATCACTTCATGTGATATAAAAAATAATTTATAAGTCCCTATAGTTGGCCTAAATTACAAATCACTCCCTGTGATATAAAAAATAATTTATAGGTCTTTAACGTTTGCCAAAATAACAATTTACTCCCTGAAAGAAATCAAATTTCATTAAGTAAATTAACAAAATCTGTCATTTTATCAAGTCATACAAAAAAAAAAACAAAAAAACGTGACACATGTTATTATGAATTTTTTACTTTCAAAAATGAAAATTAGGATTTCACATTATCATTTTACGTCGCCAGCTAAGATTACACATCAGCTCTCACTCAACACTATATTGTTACAATAAATTAACCTAATCTCTTATATCCCCAAAATTTTACCTCATGTGTAACCTTTCTCATCTTCATCTTCCTCAGCTGCTTCACGAAATGCAACAATCAAATTCTTGCAAAATGCTCCCAAACGTGGCTAGGAAGATGAAAATAAGGGAGAGTTATACACAGAGTAAAATTTTGGGGATATAAGAGATTATGTTAATTTACTGTGGCAAGATGACATGACAAAGTAATGAATTTTGTTAAGTTACTTAACATAAATTGATTTTAAGGAGTAAACTGTTATTTTGGCCTACCCTGAGATCTATAAATTATTTTTTTATACCGCAAAGAGTGATTTATAATTTAAGTCAACTACATGGACTTATAAATTATTTGTTATACAATATGGAGTGATTTGTAATTTAGGCCAATCATACTGACCAATTTTGCATTTATCCCTTAATATTATCATGACCTTTTGCTCTAACCAAAACTTTACTATAGAAAGGTTATACTTCTGAAAATAAGAGCTATTAAATAACAATTTTTTGATAAAATTATTTTAGGAATAAGTCAATTCAAAACTTTTTAAAAATTTTGGTCTAACCAAAAGCCACTTGACTTGCATATAAATGTTATTGTTTAAGCCTTAATTATCATTTTCACTTAAACTTAAAATAAAAAAGTTTATAAATTTTCAGAAAAAACAATGGCTGCAATATGTTTTAGAAAACTTATGTTAGTGATGATGGAACTACTTATCCTTATCTTCCTAAATGTGCAAGTCAATGATTGTGCCCCTATCTCATTCTTTCCATCTCCACCTCTCGTGTTGCCTCGTTATTCCTTTGAACTTGATTATTATGGCTCAATATACAAATGCCTTAAAATCAAAGTTGAACATGAATGTGCAAGTATTAAAAGCACATGGCCATTTCCCGACTTTGAATATGAAACTTGTATTTCTATTGCTTTTGAATATTGCTTAGATAATCCCGAGAATAAAAAACACACATTTTATATCATTAGACGTTGCATTGAAACCAATTGTCAACCAAAATTGAATATTAGAGCCAGTCATGGTAGAAGTGCCCGTTATGTTAGTTGTTTATTGGAATGTTATGAAACACATATCATCTCCGGTGGGTTCATTTAAGGGGGATGGATTCCATCCCTCCTCCCTCCCTCCCCCCCCCCCATCCTCCCTTCTTTTGCTTTTATGCACTTGTTTTTTCTGTTTTGTCTCCTATTTTTTGTTCTCATCACCGGTTTCAGCAGCAGCCACACCACCTCCTCCACCTTGTCGACTCGCTGCCTCATCCGGTTGTTGCATTTTTCTTTGTTCTGGTCACCTTGGAGGTTTTAGATCAGGTCTGATCTAAGCTAGATCTGTTCCTTTTGGGCCTTCCAAACACGCGCAGTTGTTGCTTCGCCTCCACCGATGCTGCTGTTTGTTGGTTTTGTATTTTTTCTGTATTTTAATTTATTTTTTGCAGTTTTTTTGTAATTTGTTTGAATAAGGATTGTCAAAACCCTTGGGTTGTGAATGTGAACAATTTTCCTAGTTTTTAGGTTAAGTAGGATGAGTTACTGGCTCTCTAAGTCTCTCTCTTAATTGAAGCAATGTACATCAAGATCCTCGAGAATTATTAGCTTATTCTACCTTTCTGATTTTCTACAATATCAACCATTGTTTTTAAATTGAAAGGCTGAGTTTTTGTCATATTGATGTTTATTTCTTTTAAAATATAATAAATAATAAGATGATAAATGTTAAGTTGATAGATGTGATAAATGCTAATATGACAAGTTCCAAACCATTTAATTTAAAGGGTTAAATACCCATTGAATTATCAACCATTTTCAAAAAAGTCTCACAAACTAACAAGTCACAAGTGTAACATTTGGATATATCAAATTATCATTTATATTGCAATTAAGCAACTTTTTTGTAATTCTTCCAAAAATACACCTATTTTCTTAAAAAAAAAAAAAAAACTAATATTTAATTAAAAAAAACTAAAATCAAAAATCAAAATTCCATGCAAATTCTTTCTATACTAATCTAACCTTAATCTATGTATTTTATATTTAATTTAATTTAATTTGTTATATCAATTCATTTATTTATTAAGGAAAGTAGTGGTATTTTGGAAGAATGACAAAAATGTAGCTTAATTGCAACAAAATTATAGTTTGATATATGTAAGTATCACAATTGTCGGTTCATGAGACTTTTTTGAAAATAGCTAATAATTATGGGGGCTTAAGTGTATTTAACCCTAATTGAAAAATATTTACTGAAATTTGGGGAAAGTTATGGATTACTCTATGAATTACATAATAGCAAGAGAAGGTTCATTATACATTTATATGTTTTTATTCATCACAAAACATTAAATACTTATTATGTTACAAGAATCTTAACGTGA
This sequence comes from Carpinus fangiana, assembly GCA_006937295.1. NCBI lineage: Eukaryota > Viridiplantae > Streptophyta > Magnoliopsida > Fagales > Betulaceae > Carpinus > Carpinus fangiana. The sequence goes on from CM017325.1 coordinate 5,663,872, forward strand.
ATTATAAGTTGATATTCATACACCTTTGCTAATTTATGGAACATTTAATTAATAATTCAAATACCTATAGTAATGCCAAATAAAATTTCACCATTTTCACAACCAATGATTTCCACTATTTATCTTTTAAATAAACACATTGTTATAGTGTAATACACTGATCTAAACTAGAGTTATTAAGAAATCCTTAATTAGGACTTAAGGATCAAAAAGAAGCAAGGTTTGGCATGCAATTAGAGAAAATAAGTCTGGTTTGACACTTGGACCATTTTAGGGCCTGAGTGATTGAACAGTAGTGAGCAGTGATTGATTAGCCCCGGTGTTCCAGAAAGCCATAGTGATCGATCACCCAATATTTTAGTGATCGACTGGTGTTAGACAATTTGCAATTTGAATACGTCAATGACTTGAACACATGGTGGTTAGGCTATTTAAGAGCCATTAGGCCAACCCTAGTGACCATTTGGTTGGCAAGGGCATTTAGAGCACTCACGGGGGAGAGAGAGACAGAGAGATAGAAGGTGGCCATGGGGGGGAGGAGGCTATGTTCTTAAGGATTGTGAGAGATAAAGGACCCACAAGGTGAGAGTTATTTTTCTTGCTAGTGTTTCTCAGTGCTCATTGATCAATATTCAAACCAGTAGAGAATCTAGGGATGATGAGTGCTGATCCAATATCATGTAACGGCATGAAAAAACCAATTACGTACTTGGTAATTTACTCCTCAATACACCTCCCCCTAGCTCTATTTCGTCCAAAGAATAAGACCAAGAAATCTCTAATCTTTAAAAAGAGAAACTAATTAAGCAGCATATATAAACATATAATTTTTATTATTCTACCAACATTAATAATTACAATGAAAGCATCTACCAAGAGTAATCACATTAGCAAAAATTATATTGTACATATGATTTCTAATTTTCTATTATTTTATCAACATTAATAATTACAATTAGAACATTTACTAAGAGTAAGCAGGTTGTAGATCAATTTGGAGCGTAGAGTTTTTTATCAAGCTTGGATGTGGAGAGGGAGCCGTAGGCAGTCTGATTGTAGTTTTTGTGTTCGTAGATCTTAGTATTGTATTTTGTGATAGTTAGTTGTTGTTATCTTTTTCTTTTTTTTTATTTGTTATTTATTTTTAGATTGTAATTGTTAAAGAGATGTTTTTGAGGTTTAATTGTAGCTTAGATAATTCTTTATGCTTTCCTTATTTTATTCAGATGTTAGAAGGTAATTTTTCCCAGTTAATTCATTTGGGAAGAACTCTCACTAACTTTCCAAGGTTATTTGGGAAGAACTCTCACAAAATGTAGAGCTTAATTGCATTTATAACAAAGCACTATATGCGTATATAAACGTACTATGCAAATTTGATATCAAAATAGACATACTAAAAATGTCTGTAATTAAATAGTTTCCAGATCTGTTGTATTCACCTTGGTCGTAAATAATGTAACAGTAACACCCTAACCGTCAGAGAACCATTATAGAAGAAAATCACAATGAGAATCTCCAATGTCATCAAGGGTCTAGAATTATCCTACTAAACATCATTGCTCATGGATGTGCTACATAATTAAGGATATCATTCATGAAAAAAAAAAAAAAAAAAAAAAAATCAATATTTCCAAGCTACCTGCATACTTTTGAATGTGTATCCAATTTATTATTATTATTTTTTTTCTTTCCAAGCTACCTGCATAATTATTTTTTTTTTCAAAATTCCCTTAAACTAATTTTCTTTTTCTTTCTTTCTTTTTCAAAAGCTTTGTTCTACCACACTTGGCTCCCTAGCTAACTTAGCCCTACATCCCAAGATCTCCATCTATTTTTTAGTATAAGCAGTTTACTAACTTAGACTAAATTTAATGTGCCTTTTAAATGTTTATAGATACTTTGTCACTATTTTAAATGGGTTGGAGGATTATGTCAAAAAAAAAAAAAAAAAAAAGGAGGATATTTTAAATAAGAAAGTTTCTTTTAAGTGTTTAAAAAAAAAAAAAAAAAACAATGGTTGTGAAATGTGTTAAAAAACTTATGTCGGCAGTGATGGAAATGCTTATCCTTGTTGTTCTAAGTGTGCAAGCCTATGAACGTGCCCCTCTCTCATCCTTTTCATCTCCATGCCACCTCCCATCCTGCCTCCGTATTCCTTTAAACTTGATGAATATGCATCACTATCCTATTGCCTTATAATAGGAGTTAAATATAATTGTAAAATTATTAAAAGCACATGGCCATTTCCAGACTTTGAATATGAAATTTGTATTTCTGATACTTTTGACAATTGTTTAGCTGATGCCGAGAAATATGAACGCTCGTTTCTTTTTTTAAGGATTAAAAAGTACATCGAAACCATTTGCCACCCAAAATTGAAAATTAAAGCCATTCATCATAGAAGTGCAACTTATGTGAGTTGTTTATTGGAATGCTATGAAAAGCATTCCAACTATTGATCAGGTAAATAGTTCATACACATCAAGATCCTTTAGAGTTCTTAGCTTATTCTACTTTGTGGATTTTCTAAAATCTCAACTATTGTTTTAAAATTAAATGGTTGAGATTTTTTCATATTTGTGTTTGTTTCATTTAAAATATAATAAATAATAAGATGATAATGTTGAGTTGATAGAGGTGATAAATGTTAATATGAAAAGTTCCAAACCATTTAATTTGAAAATATTTCTTGAAATTTGAAACAAAAAATTACATTATATATTACCCTATTTAAAAAAAAAATGTGCATCTCACATGTTCAAATAACACATGTCATTTTATAGACCGAAATGGAGGAAGTTCCTCCAACTCAATTTAGAGGAAAACTCTCTCTTCGTGATTTTTTCTAACCACTTTGAAAGGCGGTTATATGAATATTTATGTTATATTCCTTCGAAAGGAGAATTTTTGTAAAATAAGGGACACATTTTACCCCTATATATATGTATAATACATTAGTATGATTTTGTCGTAGTTACTTGTCAAAAATCTTATTGTATGATGTTACGTGTGATTTATCATATTCTTGTAGAAGACTAAGGCTCCGTTTACTTCGACGTAAAATGATTTCCGTTAAAAAATATTTTTAGAGAAGTCATTTTCCTTGAAAATATTTTTTATCGAAAACATTTTACGGTGTTTACCGCGCGTACGGAAAATCCCAAAATTTATATATATATTTATTAAATCATATTAAACTATAAATTTACGGGTAGGTCCCAAGACTTGACCGGACCCGCCAGGACTTGACCAGCACCTACTCGAAACTTTAACGGGACCCGCCCGGGACTGGACCAGCAACTGCCTAGGACCCGCCCGGGACCTACTCAAGACTTGACTGGGACTTGCTCGAGACTTTATCGAGACTCATTCAAGACCTGCTCGGGACTTGACCGGGACCCGCTCGGGACCCACCTGGGACCCGACTGGGACTTGACCGGCAGCTGCCCGAGACTTGACCAGGACCCGGCCGGGACTTGACCGCGACTTGCCCGAAACCTGCTCGGGACTTGCTCAAGACCTGCCAGGGTCTTGACTGGCACTAGATCGGGACTCGATCGGTACTTGATTGGGACTTAATCGGGACCTGCCCGGGACCTGACCGAGACTTGCCCTGGAGTTGATCGAGACCTGCCCAGGACCCGACCGAGACTTGCCCGGGATCTGCTCGGGACTTGCCTGGGACTTGACCGCGAGTTGACCGGGACCCGCCCGGGACTTGCTTGGTACCACCCGTAACTTGACTGAGACCTACCTGGGACTTGACCGGGACCTACTCGGACGGGTCCCGGCCAAGTCCCAGGCAGGTCCCGGTCAAGTTTTGGTCGGGTCTCGATCAAGTCCCAAGCAGGTCCCAGTCAAGTCCTGGGCGGTCCCGGTCGAGTCCCGATCGAGTCCCGATCAAGTCACGGATAGATCCCGGTAAAGTCCCAGGTAGGTCCCGATCAAGTCCTAGGTAGGTCTCGGTCAAGTCCCGAGTAGCTCTCGGTCAAGTCCCGAGTAGCTCTCGGTGAGGTCCCGGGTGGGTCCCGATGAAGTCTTAGGCAAGTTTTGGTGACATCCCGAGCGGGTCCCGGGCAAGTCCCGGTGAAGTCCCAAGCGGGTCCCGGTCAAGTCCTAGGTGGGTCCCGAGCAGGTCCTGGACAAGTCCTAGGCAGGTCCTGGTGAAGTCCCGGGCAGGTCCTGGTGAAGTCCCAAGCAAGTCTCGATCAAGTCCCAGGCAGGTCTCGGTCAGGTCCCGAGCGGGTCCTAGTGAAGTCTCGAGCAGGTCCCGGTCATGTGTTTGGCGGGTCATGGGTAAGTCCCAGTCAAGTCTTGGGCGGGTCCCGGTAAAGTCCCGAGTAAGTCTCGGGCGGGTCCCGGTCTAGTCCAGGTCAAGTGCCGGGCGGTTCCCGGAAAAGTCATGGGCAATTCTTGGTCGGGTCCCGGCAGGTCCCGATAAAGTCTCGGGCAGGTCCTGATAAAGTCCCAGGCAAGTCCTGATCAAGTCCTGGGCAGGTCCCGATAAAGTCCGAATCAGGTTCCTAGCGGGTCCCGGTCAAGTCCTAAGCAGGTCCCAGGCGGGTCTCAGGCAGGTCCTAGGTGAGTCCTGATAAAGTCTCAGGCAGGTCCCGATCAAGTTTTGGGTGGGTTCCGATAAAGTTCCGAGCGGGTCCCAAGCAGGTCCCTTTAAAGTCCCGGGTTGGGTCTCGGGCAAGTTCCAGTCAAGTCCAGGTAAGGTCCTAGGCGTGCCTTGACAGGGTACGTCAATTTGGGAATGAGATGCTCAAAATAGGAAAAAAAAAAACTGTAAACCATTTTCCGAAAATTAAAGAAGAATTTTTAGTCAAATGAAAAATATTTTCCTTTGACCACTATTTTATGTTGAAGTAAACATCGTAAAATGCAGAAATCATTTTCTGAAAACTATTTTACGTCGAAGTAAACGGAGCCTAAATTCACTGCATATTGACATGTTTCCTGTATTCTTAACTCACTAAGTTGTGTACTTTTGCATTATATTTTTTACTAGTAAACCATCTTTGTTTTACAGTTGGGCATTCTTTAGAAGATGGTTCATATGAGGATTTCAATGACTTGGCTAGGTTAATCCTTATGGAAACCCTTGAAATGGTTGGACTATATTCAGGGTCCTTGAAGACATATTGCTTTCGGGGCCTTAAGTTATTTATACTTTGATGTAATTATTGTTATTACAATTAGACTTGATATGTAATATTTGGAGGAGTAATACTATAAGACTTTTTAGAGTAATCCCAAATATAATGTGGCTTTTAAAATTACCGTTGAATTTAAAATGTGATTTATTAAGTTTTGATCTATCAGTAATTTTAAAAGCTACATCACACTTGAGATGACTCTAAAAAAACTCTATGAAGCCTTATAACATTACTCTATTTGAAGATCTAGATTTGTTGATCGGTCTATGACCAAGATACTTTATGTTATCCTTTTATTGCTAAGTTATTTTATTATCCTTTTAGTATCTTGATTTGGTTATTTATTCAAGTGACGTACGTAGTTGTGAATTTTGATGCAATACTCAAACCAAATATCAAAAAATCACAATGCAATTATCAATATCAAATAAAAAATCTGTAGTGATAGCAATACTCAACCATAGGGTACGTAGACTTTTCCCAATTTTTTTCTTCACTCATAAGATGAGAAGGCTATATATAGCCGAGAATAACTTCAGTTCGGTTATGGAAAAAAGGCTAAATATTTTGCCCACTACTTACAAGCTGACATCTCACCTAAATAGAAAAAAATGCACACAAAAAATTTACACCCTGCAGCAGCTGATTTTCAACTAAAGAAGAAAGAAAAGAGAAAGAAGAAGGAAGAAGGAAGCCTCACCTGGGTCTCACAGGGTCTTGGGTCTTGCAGCCTCACCTTGCCGGATCTCGCCGAGTATCGCCGGCCGTAGGTCTCGCAAACCCATGGTTTGTTTTTTTTTTGTTTTTTTTTTTCTGACCGTGGGTCTCGCAGCCTCACCTCGCCCTCGCCGTCCCTCGTCGTCGCTCTAGGTCCAGACACCTCGCGGCGACCCACCTCGCAACAAGTCGATGACCGGCCACCGAGACCCACGGCTGGGTCTCGCCGGGCGTGGGTTTGTTTTTTCTTGATTTTTATGATGATAAAATCTCAAAAATTGTTAACTTTTTCCTTTAGGTTTTAGTTTTTAAGCATTAGAAACGAGTTTTCTAGCATTATAATAGATTTTTGAGGCATTATAAATGATATTTTAGGCTGGACGATTTTTTTTTTTTTGGGTTCGCCGAAGACAAAAATGGCCACTAGGGGTGGCCGGATCTCTCTCCCCCTGGCCGTTGGGGTGGATCGCGGCCACCCCCAGTGGCCGGATCTTTTTTTTTTTTTTTGGCCGAAAAAGTCGCCCAAGAGGGTGGTGGGTGGCGGCGTTTGTTCGCCGGAGGTGGGCAGTGGGCGGTGGGTGGCGGCTTTGGTTGGTTGATTAGTTGATTTGGTGTTTTGATTTTATTTTACATTTGTGCATTTTTCTTAATATGATGAGGTGTCAACTTATTATTGGTGGCAAAAAGCCTCACTATTCTGCTATGACCGAACAGCAGCACCACTCTATATAGCCTCACCCCCATTGATGGAGTCTGGAGAGGCCGAAAAACAACCATGGTTGAGCGAAAAAAAAAATGCATGAATTTCCCTTCTTTGGCAAAACTTGTTGAATTAAGGTGCGTTTGAGATTGCGATTTTTTAAGAATAAATTGTGTTTTTAAAAGATATTACAAAAAGTAAGGTGTTTGATATTGCGATTTAAAAAACACTTTTAATTTAAAAGAAGAAAAAAATCTGCGATATAAGCAAGCTAGGGATGCTTATTTGAAAATTGTTAATTTAAACCAAAATCACAATTTCAAATAACAATATTTGATAACAAAAAAAAAAAATTACTCTTTAACATGTTTTACGAAACGCTTTTGTAATTACACTTATTGAAACTACAATCTTAAACGGACCCTTACTAGACAATGTCTATTTGGTCGACTGATTAAAACGTGTTGTTTGAACAAAATCAATTTTAAAACAAGTAACTTAATTATAAAATTACTTTTAAAACTATCATTACTCCTTTACGAGATGTCTGACCAAAAATTTAAAAAATTAAAAAAAAAAAAAATTCTATATCAAAACAATTCTTAGAACTTCTTTGTGCACGAGCGTAGCTGGTGAGACCAGAGGCACATGCTACACTTGTCCCCGCCTAGTCAGCATTTGTCTTCTTCTTCCTTCTCTACCACCAGAGCTTGACAGTTTACACAAATAAAAACCAGCGCTGAAACTACAATCCTCCTCCTCCATACCCTAATAAGACAGAGATCTCACCATGCGAACTCCCTCACCTTTCCTCCTCCTCCTTACATCACTCAGTACGCAACACCCTCTAGTCCTTTTTGGATTGCTTTGACAATGTTATTTTTTCTTACTCGTTTTTCTCTGTAGTCAAACGGGGAGTGGCTGGTTAAGTTAAAAAATGCCCAGCTTTAATCGTTTTTATTGTTGGGTTTCTCCTTTATTTTTATTTTTTTAATTTTCAGGTTTGCTCCAAGTTGCTGTGAGTGAAGAAGGTTTTTGCTCTACTCCATATTCTGCTATTAACTCTGATTCAGACTCGAAGCCTCTGTACTGGAAGGTCACCAATCCTACACTTTCTCCTGCTTATCTTCAAGGTAAGTGATTAGAATTTTGAGTGTGTGTGTGTGTTTTATCATATAGAACTTGATCTGGGTAAACGTGTAAGTGATTTGTATTGGTCTGTGGGGTAATTAGAAGCATGAATGTGGATTGGTTTAGATATTTTGACTGTGTTTGGTTGCTGAGGACATAAAGCAAGAAAGCAAAAAGGAAAAAAGAGGGTCGAATATTATTGAAGAGGAAAAAGTTGAAGATGATTCAAAAATATGCTTGGCAGGGTGCTTTTCAAATCAAAAGAATGTTCTTTTTTCCTTTTGTCAAGAAGAATTAAAATGTTCAATACTTACTTTCTATGCTTCCAAAAATGCAGACCTTTTGACAGCAGAAATTGAAAACGATAGTTTATCAAATACTTTCACTCTTTTCATAATTAAGAGAAAAAAAGAATGTTATTTTCTAAACTAAGTAGGCCTTAAATTTTGAATTGTGTGCTTTAGTGTTGTAGCATTAATACAACTCAACCATGCAGTGGTATCAGTTTCGTTGAGTGTAGATTTTTGTTTAATGAGTAATGAGTAATACAGGTTTATTAACCATGACTTTGCAGGCAGTATGTTTAGTCATTAATAATATTCTTATTTTCTTTATCACTTTTAGGGAAAATTTAAATTCATGAGAAAACATGTTGATTAGTTGAAACTTAGGAGGGCTTTTGCGAAAATGATGGAAAATGGTGGAAAGGTGAAAAATGAAAGGACTTTTTGGCAAGTGAAAACAGAAAACTTATCTAATTTCTGACTGAAGCTCCAAGAAAGTTTTTCTCTTTATGCATGCGTAGCCTATTTCGAGGATAATGTTGCGGAATAAATGATGTGATCATGGATTACCGTGAGACTTTCTCAATGGTGGTTTTTGGTTGCTGAGAAACTGTGAATGACTCTAGGAAAGTCGATACTTAGCCATTAACCAAAGCTTGAGTTTTGTGAAACAATTTGGTTGCTGATTTTTTTTTGAAGTTACAATGAGAAATTGACAAACGTTAATTTTGATTTTTTCCCTCTATTCTTTGTATTAATAACAAATCTAAAAAGTGCTTGCAAGATATTACACTCACCTTTTTATTTTTGGGCTCTTATTGCCAGATTTGCCAGGTTTCACGCGCAGTGTCTATAAAGCAGATCATGCTTTAATTGCACCTGAAAGTCATGTATTCAGTCCTTTACCTGAGTGGTACTTTTAAAACCTTTACCATTAAAATAATTTTGTATTATCTGCTGGTGTAGTAATTTGGATTTCTTTGACAGGACTAATACATTGGGGGCCTACTTAATTACACCAGCTATGGGCTCAAACTTTGTAATGTACCTAGCAAAAATGCAAGGTTCAGTTGCAGAATTGTATATAATTTGCAAGTCATTTTATTTGATTTAGAGTTTTGGAATTCATAGGTCTTCAGCTTGAGCAATAAAGTTATAAGATTCAACATATGTTGATTTTTCATACTTCAATGTTGTTGGATCAATTAGAACTCATCAGTCATCATACACAATTTGGACAACTGCATGTCTGCATGTTTTGTAAAATATTTGAATATTTCTGGAATATCTGTATGTTGAACAATTCATGACCAACATAGGATTGGTGGCTAGACTTGCAGTTGTTACACCATTATTGGGAGAATTTGCAATTGAAGAAAAAAGTATATAGGTTTTTTGAGATACATCTTGATTTCTGAGAGATAATTGACTCATAGTAACTTATTAACTCTAGAAAACAAATCATGTAGAACTTCTGAAACATGTTTATCTTGATAGAAAAATTATACAACTCATGATTTCTAATGATATTATATAGATCTTTCTACACTTCACCAAATATTAGAAGGCAATTAATTGTCATGTTATGTTTTAATCTTGTTAAATTCTTAATCATTAATTTCAGATAGAAAAGGTTGAGTATTTGACACCTTTCCATATAAATATACATCACTTGTTATCTTACGACCCAAAGGAAGCTTTAACCGCATTTGCGTTATTCTCCAAAAAGACTAGTCAATATTACAGTTGGAGTTTTTTAGAATCACTTATAAAGTTCAATCTCACTTTGTAAACAACCAATGTGGAACTTGACACTTATATAAGACCTTCACAATCCTCTCATCTAATGTGAGACCTAATGTTGGGGTGTCCCAATATCCTCCAATGAAATCATCGACGTCCTCATCAAGCCCACGTTATGCTATTGGTTGGTTGGTTTTGATTCCATTTGTTATACCCTAAAAGGACTAGTCAATGTTACAATTACAATTCCAAGAGTCATTTATAGAACATAGTCTCATCTAGCAAGGGATCAATGTGGGACTAAGTACTCATGCAACACCTCACAATCCACCCACTCAATGTGAGACTTAACCTTTTGGGTTGTAAAGTGTTATGCTTCAACTTCCTAGATTCTTGTTATTCTTTGTCTATGTTTCTTTGTTCCTTCATTTTGTTTTATGAATTTACGGCCAATGCACAGGCAAGGAAAGCATGACCTGAAAATTATAGAAGTCAATACTTGATATACATGATTTGGCACATTGAGATTCGCTCTCTCTCTTTCCCTACTTCAAATGAATTGACTTGTGGTTTTTGATAAGAGTGATGTACCCTACTAGGTCTTTTAATGTAGTTTTGTGTAATACATGTGATAATTAGGCTGAAAAATGACTCAAAATCATGTGATGACTTAACTAGGTAGTTGGGATCCGCTATGTGAATTCTGATCTGCTGCTCTGCTCTAATATGTATTTTCAGTTATAGTCTTAGGTTTCTTTATTATAATCTCAACTCATGTCTGCTAGTCTACTCGTCTTTTCCTGATAATAGGACATGTTCAAATTAAAAATAAATGCCTTGTAGTGATCAAAGTGCAGCACTCACATGCATGATGTCTAGGACAAGCTTAGGGGTTGTTCTCTAGCCACACCTGCCTTTCTTGCATGGCATGGTGCCTTCCAGTAGCTTCTTGGTTTGCTTTCTTTGTTATGTGTTTGATATTGATTCTTCTTATGGTTTTTTCTTAGGCCTTACAGTCAGAAATATCCTCTTTAGTACATCTATTAATGATCATGTGTCGGTTAAAATTTGTTGTTTCACTTCAGTGGTCGCTTGTTACAGAAATACAAGTGGGGAACGCTTATATGTTTCTTTTAGTCAGTCAATATGTTGAGATTAAATTGTATGATGGCTTTTTTCCTTGGATTCAATTAGATTTATCTTGTCTATCATGTTTGCCATCCATTGTTTATGATGCACATGTAAAGATGTGCAATTGGAATTTATTTTCTCCTTGTTGATTATTTTTTAGGTTACTGATATTTGATTTATACTGTGCAGAGAATTCAAGATCAGGACTTCCCCCAGTTGATGCAGAGAGGTATGCATATTTACTCCTCCAAAACACCCCCCCCCCCCACCACCAAAAAAGAAAAAGAAAAGAAAGGCATATGGGTCATTATACATACAGATTATAACCATGCATTTGATTTGCTTTGTGACGTGTTATGTATTTATCCCACTAGGTTCATATTTGTGGTTCAGGGTGCTGTGACTCTCATTGATACTTCTGGTGTTAGCCACAAATTGATAGTAAGAAAACTTGATTGGTATTTAATTTTGAATACATTTTTCAGCATGTAATTGCAAGTTTTGATTGCTTATCAATGTTACATTACTTATTATGTGGGTTGTCTTCCTGGTTGGTTTTTTGTTTCTTGGGTTTGTTTCTTGGGGGCTACTTATGAGCTTGGCGCCCAATACCCATTTGTATTTGATGCGCCCTATTTTTTTTTATATACAACATTACTTAAAAAAAAAATTACTTATTATGACATATATCAGAACATTTTGCAAGTATTCCTCTTTTGATTTTTTTTTTTTTTTTTTTTGACTTACCTATTATTCAACTCGTCACTATATCTTATTCATCACCATCTAATTGTTCTAGTGTGGGAATTAAATTTCCTGTCTTCGTGGCAAATATCTACCATGTTTTGCTTCACTTTGTCACGTATGTTCACGAACATCTGCAACTTAACTTTTTATTTAAATTCGTCATCCAAAAGATTGGGTGGATGTATTGGTCTCCAATGTAGCTGATATGCCATTCAGAATCTTGTATGGGTTTAGAAGAGGCTTTATGTTAGCTTATCTTTCTGATCAATCCTACTTATCAAAAAAAAAAAATCGTTGTGATCAATCCTTCTTTTATGTTTCCAAGTATCCAAGTGTTAAAAGGTTCACACACACACACATATTAATTTGGGGCTCTTTGGGTTTTCTGTATAGTAGCTGCAAATGCTTTATGTGATTATTTAGGATCATTGATAAAGGCTGGAAGAAAGTCTAATGTCATTTCTCTTTGAAATGCAGATGGATTCATATGCTTATCTACCTCCTAGTTTTCAACATTCACTGACGTGTGATGCATCTGCCACTCTTGTGGTGTTTGAGCGAAGGTTTGTTCCCCTATGTGTTATAATTGACCGGATAGTTTGCCATCTTGTTCAGATGTTTCATCTTCTTAGAATGCTCAGCGTGAGAATTCACTCTAAGTACCCTTATATGGCATTGATGCTATTGAAGAACTTGTTTTATCAGTTAAAGTCACTTTGATATTGAAACATCATTAACAACCAACAGTGTTTAAGTCATTGGATGATTCATAATATTTTTAATTGTCAAATATCTTGTTTACTGCTAGGTATTCCGCTCTGGATAATTGTGTCACTGAGCAAATCATCAGTTCAACAGAAAAGCAGCCACTCCTTGAAACTCCAGGCGAAGTAAGTTGTGGATGGTTTGTTATTATATGCTTAATATTGCAGAAAGATTGGAAGTCCCTGTCTTTCTGTATACCGGTATTTTCCCTTTCAAACCCCCACCCTCCCCCAGGCCCAAAAAAAGAAAAAGAAAAACCAGCATACTTATTTTCAGTCCTCTCTTGGGTGTGTAGGAGCCATTCCTTGATACGTATTGACTCGGAACAAGTCTCCTATAAGTCTTCTAATCATTTTTTTTGGATAAGTAATGTTATATAGAAAACGCGCAGAGGGGCGCAACCCTAGTACACAGGAAGTATACAAGAGAACGCCTAAAGGGGGATAGAGAAGAGAAGGAGAAAATCAGAAAAAGAAATCACACGAGGGGCAAGCCAAGTTGCCACCCAAGTGAATAAAGTAATGAAAAAGAAATGTAAAAGATCCTCCAAGCTCCTTTCGGAATCCTCGAAAAATCTCTCATTCCGTTCGGACCAAAGACACCACATGATACAAAGCGGAACCATTTTCCAAACCATGGCGCTTCTAGTGCGACCCCCTGACCACCAACACTGCAAAAGATTCACAACCCCCCAGGGCATAGCCCATGCCAAGCCAAAACGAGAGAAGAAAGCGTTCCATAAGAATTGGGCACACTCACAATGAATAAGAAGGTGATCAATAGACTCCTCGTCCTTCTTGCACATACCACATCTATTGATCAAAACCATATTCTTCTTCCTCAAGTTGTCCATAGTGAGAATCTTACCAAGAGCAGCCGACCAAACAAAAAAAGCCACCCTTGGCGGAGCCTTGGTACGCCATATGCTCTTCCAAGGAAAAGGGAAGCTAACATTCGAAATAAGAATGTTGTAGAAGGATCTCACCTCAAACTTCCCCTTCCTATTCGGAACCCACCAAATTTTGTCAACCCCACCATTCAATGTAGACGAATAGAGGAGGCTATAGAAAGGAGCCAAGTCTTCCACTTCCCAATCATTCAGCGAATGCATAAAAGAAACATTCCACTGCTGCGAACCGCTCAACAAATCAAGATTATCCGCAATAGAGGCCTCTTTGTTGCAAGCTAAACTGTATAGACCCGGAAACGCCTCCTTAAGAGACGAACTCCCACACCACACCTCCCCCCAAAAGCTGATTCTGGAACCATCACCCGGGATAAGTCTTATGTGACTAGAGAAGCAATGCCATTCCATACAAATGGCCTTCCAAAGACCCATCCCATGAGGACCAGCTCTAACACGGGACCGCCACCCCCCTCTCTCTGACCCATACTTGGCCTCCACCACTTTCCTCCAACAGGCTTCAGGTTCACTTGCGTACCGCCACAACCACTTACCAAGTAATGCACGATTGAAGCATCTCAAATTTCGGATGCCTAAACCCCCTTCCCGAATAGGCAAGCAAACCTTCGGCCAATTGACCAAGTGAAACTTAAATTCATCTCCAACCCCTCCCCAAAGAAAGTTACATTGGATCTTCTCAATGTGCTTAGCAACCGCCACTGGAATAGGCAAGATCGACAAGAGATAAGTAGGAAGGTTAGACAACGTACTTTTTATAAGAGCAATCCGACCCCCCTTGGAAAGATACATCCTCTTCCAACTGGCTAAGATTCGGATAGACTTTTCCACCACCCCATTCCAATTCGCCTTATCTTTAAACCGAGCCCCCAAAGGAAGACCCAAATAAGGAATAGGCAAAGTACCTACTTCACACCCCAACACCTCCGCCAAAGACCCCACATTGCTCACTTCCCCCACCGGCACAAGAGTCGACTTAGCCAAATTGACCTTGAGGCCCGAAACAAGCTCAAAACAAATAAGCAACTCATCAATGGCTTGCACCTGATCCAAAGAAGCCCCACTAAACACCAACGTGTCATCCGCAAACAATAAATGCGAAATGATTACCTGCTCACTCCCCCTGGTGCCCACGGCAAAACCTGAGAAACGACTATGGTCCACCAAGGCCTTGGCCATTCTACTAAAGGCTTCCATCACAATAACAAAAAGGAAAGGGGAGAGAGGATCACCTTGCCTCACCCCTCTCGAACTGTTGAAGAAACCAGCCGGCGAGCCATTAACCAATACAGAAAAAGAGGCAGAGGAAATACAACAAGCAATCCAAGAACACCATTTCTGCCCGAACCCACATCTCCTAAGAAGGTATAACAGAAACTCCCAATTGACATGGTCATAGGCCTTTTCCATATCTAGCTTGCATAGCAACCCTGGAACCCCAGACTTCAAACGAAAATCCAAGCTTTCACTGGCTATGAGCACCGAATCTAAAATTTGTCTGCCTTTCACAAAAGCATTCTGAGGAGTGGAAATAATGGTATTCATGACCAGTCTCAGCCTATTGGCCAAGACCTTAGAAATGATCTTGTAAATCCCACTAACAAGACTAATAGGGCGGAAATCCTTGAGTTCCACAGCCCCCGGCCTCTTAGGAATGAGGGAAATAAACGTGGCATTCAGACTCTTCTCAAACTTACCACGGTCATGGAAATCAGAGAAAACTGCCATGATGTCCCCTTTCAACACCTCCCAACAAGCTTGAAAGAAGGCCATAGAGAACCCATCTGGCCCTGGGGCTTTATTCCCATCCATGCCAAAAATAACTGCTTTCACTTCCCTTTCAAGAAAAGGAGCTTCAAGGGAGGAAGCTTCACCAACAGACAAAGAGTCAAACTCCAAATCATCCAACCTAGGTCTCCACGATAAGCTTTCGGCGAACAAAGACTCATAGAAGTTGGCTGCATGTTCTCTAATGGCATCCGGATTTGAAGACAAGGATCCATCTATAAAAAGAGAATCAATAGAATTAAATCTCTTGTTCGAATTGGCCATCAAGTGAAAAAATTTTGTGCACTTATCTCCCTCCTTAAGCCACTTGACTCTAGATTTCTGCTTCCAACTGATTTCCTCTTGAAGAAGAGCTCTTTCAATGTCCCTGCAAAGCATACTTTTTCTCTCCATCACCTCCTCGCTTATGCCACCCCCTTCTATAGCTAGCTCTAAAGCCTTCAACTCATCCATCCTCTCCTTGACAAGAACACCTACATTGCCAAACACAGAAGTGTTCCAAATCTTGATGTCTCCCTTGAGAGCCTTAAGTTTCTTGGCAAGAATGAAACTGGGAGTTCCTTGAAACTGATAAGAAGCCCACCAGCCTCTAACTTTATCCACAAAACCTTCCTCTTTCAGCCACATGTTTTCGAATTTGAAGGATTTTCTTCCCCCCTTATTTCCACCACATGCTAGGATAATGGGAAAGTGATCCGAACACAAACAAAGCAGCCTCTTTTGGAGAACATCTGGATGTCTAGCTTCCCAATCAAGAGAAACCAAGAAGCGGTCAATTCTAGACCAAGACCGACTATTGGACCAAGTGCATAAGCCCCCGGCAAGAGGAAGATCCATGAGGCCTCTCTCAAAAATGAAATCCAAGAACTCCCTCAAAACTGAACTAATGCGTCTCCCTCTAGACCTCTCACTAGGGAACCTAATAACATTGAAATCACCCCCAATACACCACGGCAAATCCCACCCACACAATAACCCTGTCAATTCATCCCATAACAGCCGTCTATCCCAATCGCCATTTGGGCCGTAGACCCCTGCAAAGGCCCACTCAGAGCCATCCACCACATTCTTGAAGGAGCAAGCCGCCACAAAATCCCCCACTTCCGTATCCAACCTAGAGACCACCCTCTTGTCCCACATCAACAGAATGCCCCCAGCAGCCCCAATAGCAGCCACATAACACCATCCCACATAAGGACAACCCCAAATACTGTTAATATCCCTTCTGGTAATGAGCTCCATCTTAGTCTCCTGCAAGCACACAATGTCCACCCTCCATTGACGAAGTAAGTTTCTCACCACCAATCTCTTCTCCGGGCTATTCAAACCCCTCACATTCCATGAAAGAATGTTGCACTTCATAACATTAATCGGTTCCCCCTTCCCTTATTTCTGCCACGGGAAACACTCTCACTTCCCCCCTCATAATTAACCCCCGAATACAGATTAGCAAGCTCTCTCAAACCTTTCTTACCCTCCTGACTTCCCCCCACTGTTTTCTTATTAACCTTCTTCGGCCTACCCGCCAAAATAAGAGCAAACGCTGCCCTGAGTTTCTCAAAATGACCATCACAAGACACACCCATAATACGGCTAGTGGCCATAATTAACTCTACTTCTTTCTCTGCTGCATGAGGCCCACTAGACTCGCCACCCCCCAAGGCCTGACTCCAGTTCAGCGGAGTAGGCTCCTCCTCCACATACGGAACCATAATTAAACCAGGAGAAAAAGACTGCTGCATCAACACGGACTCCCCTTCCCCTTCGTTTTGAGCAACACAACACACAGAAAGAGAAAAATCAGCTACCCCCTCCCCCCCTGAGCCACTAGAAACATCACTGTCCAGATCAGAATCACGCGGAGCCCATGGCACCAGACTTCCGTCTTTTATACCTGAAATGCCTCTGCCATAAAACTGCCTCCTGTCATCGCCTGAACAATCTTCCCATGAAAATCGTCCCCTGCCGGCATACCCATCAGATTGTCGTAAGGATTGGGGACCAAGAACGAGATCGCCGGCGAGGAACTGGCCACCTCAAGGCAACCCAAGCAACCAGGCGCCACCGTCGGCGTCGTCTGAGGCTCTGGCTCCACCTCACCATCGGTGAAACCCTCTCCACTGTTCTGAGCGCTAGTCGCTGACGCCGAAGCTCCCATCCCGGCGGTACCCATTGCCTTGCTGACCCACTTATATTTGCCTAGGATGGACGGCGAAGCAATACCAACCGCTACCGCCGATGACGAGGCCCCCCCCGACGAAGACACTCCCACCTGAAACTTGCATGGCTCCAGAAAACCCGATCCATGAGTGGGCTTAGACCCTGCCGCTGTCTTCTAATCTTTTTTGGATAAGTAATAATTTATTAAAAAAAGCGCAGAGGGGCGCAACCCTAGTACACAGGAAAGAGAAGAAATACAGAAAATCAGAAAAAGTAATCACAGTAGAGGCTAGCCAAGCAGCCGCCCATGTGAAGAGAGTAATAAAAAAGAAATGTAAAAGATCTTCAGAACTTCTTTCGGAGTCCTCGAAAAATCTCCAATTCCTTTCCACCCAAAGGCACCACATAATACAAAGCGGCACCATCTTCCAAACCACAGCACTACTCGGGCGACCCACCGACCACCAACAATGCAAAAGATCCACAACCCCCCGAGGCATAACCCAAGCCAAGCCAAAACGATTAAAAAAGGCGTTCCATAAAAATTGGGCTCTCTCACAGTGAAGAAGTAAGTGATCAATTGCCGCTGTCTTCTAATCTTATCTTGCTCTTGGCATTTATATGTTACAATACTCAATTGTACATATCTAATATTTTATGATGATTTCTGGAAACAGCTTTCAGTCTTTTATTTTCTTTAGGTTTGTATTTAAGATAGTTTTTTTAGTTATTATTAAGTTTGTGTGTAACTTTTTCCTTACCTGATATCAGATATTTGAACTTAGGAAGCTTCTCCCCACATCTTTGCCATATGACTTCAATATCCATGTAAGCTGTAATCTACTTTGTGATGCAAATCCTGGTTTCCTTGGTCATGGCTTTCTTTTCTGTAACTCAGCATTGATATACGTGCCTGCAGATCATGGATTTTCAGCCTGGAGAATTTCTTAATGTCAAGGTATTCTTCTTTTTCTTAATTGTTGAGCCCCTTTTATCTTGAGTTTCTATATATTGATCCTCCATCTTGGTCTGGATGTTTGTAACATGCAAATCGTAATACCACTCAAAGTAAGTTTCCTCTAACTTAACATTTGAGCTAAATTTTGGTTATGCTGTAAAAGAAGTTAATTTAATGAAGCTTTAGAGACAAGAATAATTCACATTCTGATACCAATCCTTTTTCTTCTTAAAAAAATTTAGGGATTTTTTCCAGTATAGGTTTTTTTAAATAATTTTAAAGTCATAGTTTTGATAGTTATTTTTGTGCCCAGCTTCTTTAGGTTGCTTTCTTGTTAAAGTTATGAGGGTTCAGAAAATTATGTATTTGGGCCTTTTGCTTTCACAGGAGTTTCATTACAATCAGCATGGTTTGCTGCTTTTAGAGGGACAGGGCATTTATCGCTTGGGTGATAGCTGGTAAGAGTTCTTCAAGAAGCTGATATTCTGTTAGGATGTCTATATAATTCCTGCTGATATCATATATAACTTTCTGAGGCCAATAACAATTATTTGTATTGTACACCGAATATGAAAATACTTAATAGGACTCGCACTGTATCTAGGATTTCCTGACTTTTCTTGTACTTCTTAACATACTGAGGCTTTGGGATTCAGTTAGATGCCTCCCTCAGCTGTACATGTTTTCTTCGACTACCATTTGGTAACAATTTTGCTTTCATTAAACTGGTTTGGTCTGTTCATGTAAGGAGTATCACGCTCACTGGCTTAATTTTAAACTTGCCTTAGTTTCAGCAGGTTCGAACATGTTTGATGTGTCCTTTCTGAAGAACTTTGTCCTTAGAGTGAGCTATGGTATGGTTATAGTGATAATTGTCTTACAAATGGGATAATATTGATGGGGGAGACTTTATTTGGTCGTTGCTTGTACAATTGATCCATTAGAATATGACTTGTGGAACCACTTGCCCATGATTGATATCATATATTACTATCTTCTTGGCCTGAGTGGCGTTTTGGATCTTTAAGGATTATGCCAAAGAGGGACAGATAGGTTTTTTTGTTCTTCCTTGAAGTTGAAACTCATGTTTTCATGTTTTTACCTGCTTTCTATATTGCCAAACATACACTTTGTGTTTATTGCAATTATTATTCTTAATTGGTGTGGTAAGTGTTTGAACTGTCAAGCAGAATGAACACCTTCTGGCATTCTTCAAATTCATGCCTCTTAGCTTTCTAAGAGATCACTATATCGGTACACTATTCTATTTCTATATCCACAATAACTAGCCATAAGACCAGCAACACAAACAGTCAACCTCTCTTTGTACATGAAATCAATCATAGAACTTAAAATTCAAGTTCCGAAATTTCTAAGGAATATTGTCTGGCTTTGCCTCGATGACAGCTGATGATTTTGCTTACTGCAATATTGTTATGACTTATACGTGCATTCTATCTGTTTTTTTCTTTTCTTACAGTTCTGTGCTCTACTATCACTGGTTAAATATTTTTAATCGTAGTTTCTGTTAATCTTTTCATAAATAGGTATCCAGTTCAAGCAGGTGATGCTATTTGGATGGCACCATTTGTGCCTCAATGGTAAGTGAGAAATACAATACATTTTTCTGGATGGGGAAATAGTAATAGTATATAGAAGTCTCTTGCATCTTCCTCCAATATGATTTATATCAAATAGACAATGATATGCTCTCCAACCTTTCAGGTATGCTGCACTTGGTAAAACTCGGTCGAGGTATCTTCTGTACAAAGATGTGAATAGGAATCCTCTGTAATCATATTTCACCAAAAGTATGCTCATGGATGCAATTGCATGATTCTGACTGCTGATTTAACCATGATAATAATGTATGAACTACAGCTACCAAATGCTATGTGCATTACATTATTTTTCTCAATGTGGTGTGTGCTTGAATTTAACAGATACCCTAGTACTATATGGGACCAATTTGTTAAAGGAATGCCATTTTTTCTGGTTTCCTAGTTCACCAGGAAAAAGAAGATGTTGGAGAAACTGCATAAACATGTGGGAAATATTAAAAAAAAAAAAAATGTACATGATTCTATATTGATATGTGGGTTTCTCTGGTTCAAGTTCATGCTCAACTCAATTATGAAGGCCTAAATGCTTCTTAAACCAGTGGTAGGGTCTACCAAACTTTCTCGCACTTGATCCTGCGGGTTCCTGCAATAAAATTGTAAGTTAATTTCACTTGAAATTGAGAAGATCGTGATTGATATGTAACATGTCTTTTCGAGTATGGTGTAGGTGAAACTGAACTAGTAGTAGACTCGTACAGGAGCCATCTTGGTTCAACATTTTGAGTCTCAGTCAGTCTAGCATTGGAAACTAATATCAGGATTTAGAATGTCATAAAGGTTACTAACTTATATTCCATCTCACATGCTCGAAGGGTCAAGAATTGATGAAGTCAAGGAAAGAGAAAGAGTCAAAGCAAAATAAATATGAAAAAGAAAATTATAAAGTCTAATGGGGAACAAGTTTGAACATACTTTATTTTTGGTGAAAATCTAAAACAGTTGGGATTTGAAAATAAGTGGTTCAACTGTTAACACTAGTTGTCACCAACTACAAATATGACATAGAACACAAGAAAATTGATTCAGTGAATTTATCCTGTAGAAACATTCATTTTACATAAAGATAAATATGACATATGCTAATTTAATAGATTTGGTTATTTTTTTTCTCTAATCTGATCATATCACGGACGAGGAACATATGGTCCGGAGATGTACACGTGGCAGTTGATGTAGCACCTAGAATAAATCAATTTTGGCCCCCCACAAGTGAAATATGATGAGAGAGAAGCCACCACCACCACAACCGACCCATATTCTTCACCACTCCTTTCCCCCATTTTCCCTAAACACTTAGGTGGGATGTCTTCCATGTCAGCCCTTCCCAAATCGGAATATTAAGATAAACATTAGCCTGCTTTTGTGAAAAAAGTTTTTGATCTTTTCTTTTTTATAAGAACAACTTTATCTAAAGTTATCATTAGTGGCAATAATATGTCACAAATTCCCCCTTTTAAAGGCTTATCAAATTCCCTTCCAATGAATTCTTTTGATTAACACTCTGACTAATTAAAGTGGCACCATTCTAATGCCAGAGAAGTAATATCTCAAGAAATTTTCTATATTCATAAAAAAGACAGTAATGGTTAATATCTTCCACCAATGTCACAATGTTGTCGGTAACACTACCCATCTTTTATTTGAGGGACTTTAGCTTATGTAATGGTTGGATGCTTTTGTATGTATGTATATATGTCTTCTTGCATCCCATACATTTTTTTTTTTTTTTTTTAAGGGTGTCCCAGTTTCACCTATGGGACATGCAATACCTAGTGTGCGATACACTAGCGTAGAGGCCCGGTCAAGATCCACCAAACTAATCCCAGCCGGCCCAATACCCCACACCACTCAGAGCATTCAACGATGAATCGCAGGCTTTTGGCCTGGGTGGCTGGCCCCAAAGGGGAGGTAGTACCCAACAGGATTCAAACTTGAGATCATGAGGAAGCACACCCCAAGATCCCAAGCTCTTCACCAACTAAGCCAACCCCTTGGGGCGTGCAGATTTCTAGCGTTCTGACAGTTAGCCGCCACCAACATATATTGCAAGAGAGAGAGGGAGAGGATGACATTATGGACAATACATCATAGAATCAAAATGCTCAACATATATTGTGAAAGAAGCTGCACCGAGGCTTATTTGCAAGATGGAAAATTCTAAGAATAAAGTTGTTTTAGTGTGAAGCTTTGATTTACGATGCGTCCGTTTGGTTTAGTAATTTCAAAACGTATGGTTTGGCTTGCATTTTTTAAAATGTAAGTTTTCCACTTTTTCAAACCGCACACTCCCTAATTGCTATTCGAAAATGTAAATATTTTTAGGTTTTCAAATCGTCAATTTTTTTTTTTAATTTTTTTTCCTTTTCAGCTACACTTTCAAACGAAGCACTTTTTAAATTTTGTTTAAAAACGTATGTTTAACCTGCGAAATCACAGGTGTCATGCGATCCCTTAAAATGTTTTTGCATTGTGAGATGAATAGAATAATACACACTAAGATAAACTTGCCTTTCTCGGGGCCCATTCAATATAGTCCTAGACCAACATGGGTAACTTTTTTTATAAAAAAGTTGGTTTAAATTTTGTCCTAGTTGAAGGGATTTCATTTAGACAGCTGCCTTTCACTCAAGAGATTCCTGATCAAGCAGTGATTTAGTTAAGGTTTCGATCATAAAAAGGTGGCCGGCCTGTTTTACAATTCCTTAATTCTCTACCCTTTCATGATCATGATCACCACTACCCTGGGGCAACTTGCATGGTGGCTATGCTACACCTATTAAACCTTTGCCCTAGATTACTATCAAACTATAAACAAGTGGTTGATGTGACACGGTTGACTAATTATGTGAAATGAAAACCATTAATCCCATTTGATCCCCTCATATAATGCCTTCGTAGAAATCAAATAAATTAATCTTGTTGAGTAGATGATTAGTTGAAGACGACAAAGACCAATAATTCAACATGCTCATAATAGAGACCTTATTATATAACACCAGTCACATCTGCGCGACACTCCACTACTATTGTAGCAGGTTAGAGATTTAAGTATCTCAATTGTGTATGGAGAATATAATTATTTATTATTGTGTGAAACGCTAACATGACAGCATTCTATTGAGGGCGTAAAAAATTGGATTTAATTGGCACCTAGTCCTTATTGATTTTAAACTCTTATTTAAGTAGTTTTATTCTTAGCAATGGTAGACCATCTGAGATTACTAACATCAATGTTACAAAAGCAATTTAATTAGTGAAGGACAAACGGCTAATCTATCATAGTGATAAGTTCTTTTTGTTTCTTGTACTTGTCGTTTTTGGCCTTCTCCTGTTTGCTCTGAAAACTTGCAAAAAATATGCAGAAAGGAAGTGAAAAACTAAAGGGAATGTACTATATATATATATGTTATGTGGGTAACTTTTTACATAATGGTTTTAAAAAATGAAACTCTGTGTTGGATCTGGGGAAAAAAAAAAAAAACTTTAATGTTTGCCTAAAATAGGAAACTATGCCAATTGACGTTATTATGGGTAGGGTTAGTTATTTAAGTATAAGTAGCCACTTGAGCTAAGATCATATTCTAATCAAATAGAGTACATGTTAGAGAGTTTGGACCACAAATACAAGAAGTAAAATTAATAGTACATTCATAAAAGCACAGTTCCCTTTTATATATTTCTTTTGGTCACAAAAGATAAATCAAGCCCATGACCTTCATACTCATTGGAATCATTATATTCATTAACAAAGAAGAAAAAAGAAGAGATTTGAAAATTGGTTGTGAGCCGTTGGCTTCAACTTTACCCATTACAACCTTGAATTTAGGCTTTTGCTAATAATTAAATAATAAATACATAATGAAGTTATATAATAATTTTCTAGAGCAAACTCTCTCATCATTTCATTAATGTAGAGTACTTCTAACATGAGTCATGTGAGGAGAATCTTAATATCCCCACAACATAGAGGGTTGGCCTGGTGTAACGAATCTATCGATTCAGAAAAAGGGTTAGTAAATTTATAGATTTGTGGAATTAATATTTATAAAGTCGATTGAGTCTTAATTAGTAAGGAATCAATCAGACCGGGGCTACACTAAGAACTAGCCATAATGAGTTTGACTTAAATGCTTATGTAGACCCTAAAAAGATGTATGTGATAGCTAGCTAGTGCTAGAAAGGAGGATCTTCTACCTTGAAGAGAAGACCTAGCCAATGGAAAGTAAAGCTTTGAGCTTAGTTCATGATTTTGATCTAATGATTTTAAGAGTGGCATGGAAATGTAAGGAGGAGGCCTTGGGTAGCTAGCTAGCTATGATCATATATCCATGTCAATGCATGTCATTCCCTTAATTTGTTGGTATCATCATGCATGCATGGATTGCAATGCTTCATAAAGGAGTTTTTTTTTTTTTGGTTTTTTAAAGAATGTATATTGATCAACAAATTTTAAATATATAGCAGGATGGGGAACCAATGTCAAGGTCCCCAAACAAGTACACCAGATTGTACACAAGACAGCTAAACCAATAAAGTTTCTGTTCATAAAATGTTAATTAATTAGAAAAAAAATAAATAAATAAATGAAGTGCTAGCTCTTCCTCTCTTTCCTCTCATCGATCCCCTCTTTGTCTCCATCATAGAAGCATTCTATATTGACTCATTCACGTCTTACAAAGAACCAATCAAATGACACATGTGTCCGTGTGTTATGATCTTAATAGCTCAGGTGGCACTGGCATCTACATTATACTTCAAAACAATTAATTATAAT
Source organism: Carpinus fangiana (assembly GCA_006937295.1). Taxonomy (NCBI): domain Eukaryota; kingdom Viridiplantae; phylum Streptophyta; class Magnoliopsida; order Fagales; family Betulaceae; genus Carpinus; species Carpinus fangiana. The sequence goes on from CM017325.1 coordinate 5,688,476, forward strand.
GAGAAAACTACACTTATTCCTTTATAATTTTAAACTGATTAATATTTACTCCAAACTTTAAAAGTTTACAATTGACCTCTTTAACTATTTATAGCCTTTTCACTTAGCTCACTTTGTTAACATTTTATGTTAAATCCAAGGAAAAATGCATGCATCATGCACGACACATGTCGTGTAAAGTGTTCATCATACTCCATATCAGATGTGTAAAAATATAATTATATTGCCATTAAATTTTATAAAATTTTGGGAGAAGAGTACATTGCAAATTGAGTAGTAGTTTGAAGGAGGTAATTAGTATAGTTTTACAATTATAATTATGATTCCTTATAAATATATAGCCTACTTTTACTTAGTACACATACTCATTGGTGGGTTGTACTATAGAATATTGGTTTTGATATCATTGGAAACTGATAGCCACATTTGCGTTATACCCTAATTTTAAGAAAACGACTCACAATTGGATCTCTTCTAATTGATAATTTATATAATGCAATTTGACCTACCATGTATGCACCCAGCATAGAATGACTTGATATACATGTACATCCATACAACATCTTTACAATCTAAACCGATCGAGGTAACACAATATGTATTTAAGTTTAGTAAGTAATATGAGCAAATGTAGAGTGTATGAAGAATATAATTCGAGTGATTAAGAATATTAGTGGATATATGTAATGTATTCTTATTAATTTATAAGATATAACGTACCAAAAATTCTAGAAAACTATTCACCCTAGGAAAAGTCTAAGAGGCACTTTATATTAGGATTATCCCTAGCTCCATGATTCCTCCTCTCCCCAAGAGGGCATCTTATTCTTTGAAGATGACTCGATCACTTGCACAATTAATTCTCTCTTCTTTTTTTCACCTTTCTATTACTATATTAAACTCTTTTGATATATAAAATCAAACAACTTTTCACGTATGACATACTCTTGAAGGTAGGTTCCTTTGGCATCAGAAAACATAGACTGGCGACACTCAATGAGAGGTGAGGACTGAAGTCAAAGGAAATTTGGATGACCCACTTCACAATATCATAAGCAAAAGTCTTCTACTGCTTCTCCCATCCTCTTAGTGCAATTTCTCTACCAATCATATTGAAAAGCACAACAAAATATTCCACTCTAATCTCCAAATGCTTTTCTTATTATATTTAGGAAAGTTGCAAAAAATTCATCCATGTAGTTGCACTAATTTACAATAAGCTCATTAGGGTTTTATAAAAGTAACTTAATTAAAACTTCTTATGGTAAGCATAAATAACAAATGACTTCCCACTTCGAACTTTTGTTTGAAATTTTGACAGAAACTGACAGAATACTACATCATCACCAATAATAGCACGACACTTGTCCTCTATAGTAAAATATAGAATATACAAAATATAAAAAGAAAAAACATATATATAGGGGATGGTCAAACCACTCCTAAATTAATTAGCCAAAAGAGATAGCAAAACTCCCCAAGGCTTTTAAAAGTGGTTCGACAAAGACAGTTTTCATATTTATCAATAAGATAGCGAGAAAGAAGTGTTTATAGAAAGTAGAGATCGATGGTAATAGAGATGCGTTAATATTACCTTAACTTTGGAATCACACCAATAGGCCGGTCACTGGACCTGCCAAATCAAATCAATGGAATTTCTTGACAAACTTGTGGGAGTCTCACGATATTGGTTAGTAATTATTGTAAAAATAGGCATTATATTAATGCATGCCCATTGTGGGTTTGGAGCATGACACTTTAAGACCGAACCATCTCCAATCTCTTATTTTTCTTTCCGCCATCACAAGGTAGTGTACATACAGTTTACTAGCTAGTATATAAATATATATATGGGTGGTATTAAAGTGAGAACTTCACATTAATGAAAAAAGGAAACAACGTGATCCATGGCAATCCTATTGGCATCATATATATTCCACCATCCAATATTTTGATCCTAAGCAAATTAGGATAATTCGCTTCATGAACCTCATGATTAAAGCGTGATTAGCATTAAGATAACCACTGATCCAGACACTTCTCAAGTGGTGTACGAGGCCAACTTTTTGTCCAGGATGAGCATCCAAGTAGAGATATTGGCAGAAAATGTCTCAATGGAACCGCGATTTCCGGAGTTTTCCACTGCAAGTTTAGCAACGCGTGGAGATGGGAGCGACGAGACGTTGGACCACATAATCTCAACCCAATACTCGAGGCAATGGTGCTTCTAAATCACAGAAGGAAAGCCAACTTGAATGGGGGGTGGTTTGTCATGAGAAGGGTTAAGTATACATGTAATTACTTCATCAGGGCTTCTTTCCCTTTTTCTTTTTCCTTTTTTTTTTTTTTTCTGTCTTTTCTTCTTATATATATATATATATAGAAGCTAACAAATTATTGAGTTTGTGTTAGAATATAAATTAAATAATTAAATTAATTCTTTCTTATAAGTTCAAACGTTTTGGATAAATTAATAGTAATTTTACATAGTATCTAAACAAAAATTTTAAGTTCGAACTTTATCTCGCTCGAACGATTTAACATAGCAATTAACCAACTTAATTGCATGGTACAATGTACATGGTAATTAACAGGTAGGGTGCACCACCTCCTCCCACTTGTATTTTAATAGAAAACTCTATTTTCATCTAACCGTTTAACTGCTACAACTGATTCCCAGCCATTTTCTTCCTTTTAATTACCGAAAGTTACATAAAGCTTCATGGGCAGCTTGTAAAGTATTTTGAAACCCTATTGGAGGTGGAGACATAAATTCCACTACTTAAAGATGAGAAGCATTATGCTTTTGTTGAAAAGCTCTGTGGAATTAATGGGGATAGGTTGAAACCAGAGTCGTGCCTATCTGAAAAGGATATAGATACCCACCAATAGAGCTAAAAAAGGAGAACATTCAAGTATATGGTAACCCAAATCTCTACAAGAAAAGATGGTGACTTATTAGGGTGAAAGATATATATTCGAGATGCTTAAAAATATACAAAAATACCAACTTGGATTCTGGATAGATTTCCCTATATATAGTTAATCATCCTCTTTACCAATCATACATATAAACTAGAAATTAAAAAAGAAAAGAAAAGAAAGTAGCCAATTTATGAACCTTCTATGCTAAAGACAACACAGCATATTTTTTTACTATTTTTTTTGCTGTCGACATATGGCACGCTCGCATTACAGTACTCCATGTATGATGTTGGGATCCACCACTTACGTTCTCCATGCGAGCAAGTCATATGTATGTGGTCTGTCTCAATGTTAAAAACGAACGATATATATATGTTTGAGCACTGACACACCATTACATGCATGCACTTATATCTATACATAAATATAAGTCTGTCTCTGTGCATGCATATCAGAATATGAATGTGTGTTTATAATTTTGAATGTACATAAATATTATAATTAAAAGGGAAGCCTATTTTAATTTCTTCACTCCCATTTGTGTCAGTTGGATTGCTGATGATCAAGTTGTCTTATTAGGAGCTTATTATAGCATGTCTTTGAGAAGTATGGTGTAAGTTGAAGAAGCTAGCTGCAATATATTATATGCTGCATTACGTTGAAATGGCAGCACAAAATTAAGCTTAATTTACTTGGATTATATTAATGAAACTTGGAATAACATGTACTATAGTACTTTAATTTAAGAGCTTAATAATATATGTTTTAGAGAATGCATATATAACAATGAGATGTCAGACAAGCTTTCAATAAAATGATCATAAATAGAGGTTCAAAGCTCCAACCTTATAATTTCTTATTATTTTTCCCTTATTTCCGTACATTAATTTAACTTAGAGTACCCAAAAACCACTCGTTTGGCTTCTTAAGCCACTTTTAAATTCAACTTTAAAGATATGGTTCCATTAACTTGAGTATCATTCTTGTATTGGTCAATGTCAGATGGAATCAGATCTAGTAAAACTATATATATATATAGGAAACAAATTATATATATATATATATCAATCTATATCTTCGGTGCATTAACACCTGTTTGCTCTAAATTTTTTGAGATTTTATAGAATCAGAGCATCACCCATATATCAATATTGGCTGGAACTGTGATGATCAATTGTGCACCTGGCCTGTTGAGGAATCACGTTCAATTATTCTTGAGACTCATTTGAAGAAATCTAATTAGTTGCTTTAACAAAGTGTAGGATGCTTGTCACAACTTTTCAAAGTTTTAGATGTGAAATTCCAAAAGATTAGGTCAAAGTACTCCCCTTCTTCACATAGTGATTCCTCTTACAAAGCTCACTACTTCAAAATGGTTGGGCCTTTTTCTATCTTTTTTTTTGCATGCTTCTATAACAGAAGAACCTCTTTGGGAGTCTTGGGGTTCTCAAAGGCTGTTCTTCGGAGAGATAAAAGAAAGAGAAAAAGGAGGGTGTTAGTGTAATTCTATATACACACACAAGGACAACTAGGTACTCTCAATAAAGCCATGGACACCCACTTGGGTTCTCTCATCAACCTTTAGTAAAAGAATCAAGCATTACATCTTCTCTCTCCATCTTCTCTCTCTCTCTCTTTTAAAAAAAAAGAAAAATTACATATAATCAAAATAAAAACAAAAAAATAACACTACTCATTGCAGTAATCCATTCCAGCCTTTTTTTAAAAAAAAAATGAGTGAAATAATGCTACAATAACAACCCTATACAATTAAGGGAAAAAAAAAATACAAATAACAAAAATAAAGACAAAAAAAAAATAACACTATCTATTGCAGTTACTCATTCTACAGCTTTGAAGAGGATTCTCAAGATGAAAAGAAAAAAATAAAAAAGTTGCTAGCGATGCTGGTGGAAGTTGTGAGTGCATAAAGCACCCGAAATGTATATTGAAAACCTTCACCCTAAAGGCATTATACCCTCTCATCAAATGCATATTTAAACCTTCACTCCACCCATCTCATGGAAGCCAAAAACACTCCATTCTTTCACAAACATGACCACCACCATCCGAACTGCACCCAACACCATTTGCTTCTCCAATTGCCTCTATTCCCTCTACCAAACACCTCACAGGCTTAGAAAGAGAATGTTGGCCACTTGGACTCCAGACCAAGAGCTCAACCAAGTGAGGCAAAGGTCTGGAGCAGACATGAAGAGGAAGCTCAAGTGGCATGATTTGATTGCCCTTGGTGTTGGGGGGATGCTTGGTGTTGGAGTGTTTGTCACAACTGGTAATGCAGCCAGCCGTGTAACTGGCCCTTCTGTCTTCTTGTCATATATCATTGCTGGAATAGCAGCACTTCTTTCCTCTTTGTGTTACACCGAATTCTCCGTTCAAATTCCGGTAGCCGGAGGTGCCTTCAGCTACCTTAGAGTGACCTTTGGTATGCATATATTTTAGTTTCTCTCACAACTCTTTCTCTACTTTCATTGCCCTATTCTTCAATTTTTCTTCCTTTTTCGCGATTTATCTTGAAATGATCATGTATATATGTAGGAGAGTTTGTTGGTTACTTTGCTGGGGCAAACATACTTATGGGATATGTATTATCCAACGCTGCGGTGGGAAGAAGTTTTACTGATTATTTAGCCGTTGCTTTTGGAGTAAATCATTCAGACTCATGGAGAGTCAAAGTGGATGGACTAGCAAAAGGTTATGATATGTTGGATTTCCCGGCTGTCGCTCTTATTATCCTTCTTACTCTCTGTCTATGCCATAGGTAATTTGATTTCTTACCATAGATAAGTTTATTATTCACTTTTCTTTCCTGAGAGGTTATATTGATCATAATTGGTGCACAAGTTTCTTGTGGCTAGCTAGCTAGATCTTTCATAATTGACATGGGTTAGTGGCCGTTCGGCCTGTTTTTTTGTTTTTTCCTTTTAATATCAACCCTATTTATATATATTGATGGCAGATTTAGTATATTATTCTTGTTTTTAGTATAACAATCATTGATGTCATTGGTTACTTATTATCATCATCATTGTAACCATTACTGAATGGACAGAAATTTCCTCCAAATTATTTATTGGACTCTAATAGGGAAATGGTTTTTATTGTTTCAGTGGATTTTGATTTCGATAGTGATGGAGGGTTTTTTTTGTTATTGCAGTACAAAGGAAAGCTCTATCTTGAACCTTATTATGACAGTCTTTCATTTAGTTTTCTTTGGGTTTATCATATTTGTTGGCTTCTTCCATGGGACTGCCAAGAACTTGGTGAATCCAGTAGGACTAACTCCTCATGGTGTTAGAGGTGTTCTTGATGGAGCAGCCATGGTTTACTTCAGCTATATTGGCTATGACTCGGTTTCAACAATGGCAGAAGAGATCCAAAACCGTTCAAAGAGTTGGTATGGAGAAGTAAAAGGAACAATTGTTCCTTTTCCAAATACAACAAGCATATAGTTGGTTTGGAGAAGTAAATATCCATTACATATTTACTACTTGCAATAGGTCAAAAAGGAAATCAGAAAAATCTTTACAGCTTGACCAAGAAAGATGAAGTTACCTCTGTTTTATGCTTCTATAGGCATCGACAAATTGGAACTCCCTCAAGCACTCTTCCCTCAGTTCCAATAGATTGGCCAAGCCTAACTTTCCATATGCTGTAGGCTCCTCCAGCAACCTATTCAGGCAATTGGGAATTAATAAAAGGAACAATTATTAGCTTAAAGACTTCATTTCTCTTTGAAAACGCAGAACAGATACTGTAACAGAAATAACGGTACGTATAGTCTTTCAAAAGAAATATATGATCAATAACAATTTCATGCACTTTTTATGTTAAGTTGCCCAACGCCAGATATATGATCACTCTGATTCAATGCTCAGTTCATTCAAAACTAGCCAGGAAATAGACAACACATGTTTGGCAGGTTATGGAAACCAATACACTGTTGATGAAATTGCAGAAACAAGCCATGTGCAAGTTACTTTTTTCTTTAATTAGTGACCTAAGCTGATAATACTTATTATTAAAGTTATTATCCTTTCCCTGCAAAATTTTCTCTCAACTTACATTATTTGAAAAGAACAATGACTTGTGCTAAAATTATAGTAGGAAGCTATCTAAATGGAGGTATCAATACTTTGCCTTTAAATTTTTTTCCCTGATAGAGTAAAAAACTATACAATAAACGTATGAGATATAATTTATGAAAACATAAAACTACCTTGCCAGGTGCACAAAAAACGCACGAGCAAATGCGTCGCCCCTTCTTTTAGCATCATCAGTTCCACCTTCACTTGCTACTGCCTACCATATTTCACATTAAAATCTCAGTCATAAAGCGATAACAAAACCATACAGCTTATATTTTTACCAAATAATCAAGGAAAGGACTAAGAAAGCACACAAGCTAGTCCCAAACAAATTAAGGGTGCACATTGAAAAGTAGATTCAAGAGGGCATTATCTTTTTTATTTCTTTCATAACATTTGGTTCACTTTGGAAAAACTGGTGCTGACTAATTCCAATGTTACCGGAACTTAGCAGATATTTAAACTTTTTTATCATTTCATTGCGTGGCCTACATGCGCTCATGTGTGCTAGAGAGAGAAAGAGAGAGAGAGGGAGAGATAATGGGGTTTTCATGATAATATCTCTATTTACCTTATCAACAAGGTCCAGCAAATGCTCTGACAGCACAGTAAACCAATACCTACATCAAGAAAAACATCTAAAATACGCTAAATCGAGATTCCTATTTTTGGGAGTAATGATTGATTGGGCATTAACCAACATTATCACTTATTCTGCAAAAAATGTTTTCTCAGGGATTCCATGAAAAGTAGCATGTTTACTGTATGCACTCACTCTAACTCATTGTGATCCGAGAGATCAATAGTGTTAGGCTCATACCTGCAGTTCAACAACCAAAAAAAAAAAAATATATCACTTTTAAAGATTATAGTATAATGAACAATGGTCAACATGTGTGATGTGTATATCAAGTCCACAAAGGTGCAGCAAATGACACACTTTTTAAACAAATTGTTTTTACAAATAATGATGGAAGCTACATTTATATGAGAGACAAACCAATATCATGGTTGCCTATCAAACTAAACCTATCTCAGGCTTCCCCTTTTCACTTCTTCTTTGGTGTAAACGGTGTATCAATTGAAAGTGCACAAAATAATATCCACTTAAAAAGTGGTGATAACTAAATGAGTGCTGCAAAATAGAAAACCACAATAAGATGATTTCATTCATTTACTTAATTTGCATGAAGTTAATAAAATTCGCATAACCAATTAAGAATGCAGCAACCAGAAAAGACAAGTGGCTGGATGTGATACTATTCATGGGAAAGACAATTTGTAAAAGATCAAAGACTAAACTTTTCCTTAAAACAACAAAGAATATCCATTTTTGCCATCTATGAAAAGAAGAAATAACCCTATATCAAAATATAATAGTAACAAAAAAGCTCGTCTAACTAGAGTAGTTGAGAAACTCCAGTACGCAATTTCACGTACATTTTCAGGTCAGCCAATAACGGAAACACCTCTAAATTGGGAACCAGATGAAGAACACCAACATTTAGAGCACTGGCATTAGAACGCAGAATACCTCCTTTGGATAAAGGAACTTCAAACCCTCTAAGTCCAGTAGTTCCAGGCGGAGCCATTGGTATTGGGGTAGTAATCTTAGTTCCCTTTTGCACAAACTTCTCCATCCATGAAATCTGCATTTGAACCCACATGAACCATTCGTGAGAATTTGTAGGAATACACAAGAAAATCATCAACAAAAATACTTCTAAAGAGGCATGGGCTTCTGGAGCTAACAGAACAAAGCATGGGAGAAAAAATTCAGAATTGGTTAAAATAGAACATTGGCATTCAACCACCCACAGGCCTCTCTCTTCAAGTAATAGACTATTAACCCTTTCAGGAGGAAATTTAGAAAATTGGCTTGGACCAGGTATGTGAGAGTACCTAATTCCCCTGGTCATCTACAAAATCAATAAATATGTTATATTTCAATTAAAATGATAACAAAGGACCTAATGTTTGTAACAAAAAGAATAATCTCCTTTTACATAACAAAGGGGATGCCCACCAATGACAAGCAACAACTATATCTCAGATATAGGATGAGGAAAGCTCAGGTCAATCTAACAAGTATTTTTTTTTTTTAAAAAAAAAAAAAACATATATACCCCATGATAATTAACCTGAATACTAGAAGGATGATAACCCAAATTATAAACTAGAAGGACCAACCCAAACATATATAAACATGCAATTCGCACTGACAATCAACACAAATTTTCAAGTAAATACAATTTTTCAAAATAGCACATATACGTACCGCAATAGACGTAAAGTGGTTGTCATTTTGTCGCCTTCAAAAGACGCAACTTTTTTGTGACCGAGGTCAAATTTCAACTATCATTCCGATCTTTATCTACGCATATTATAATTGTAATGTGTTATATACGTTCATTTGGGTTATGAAATATATGCACAACATATTATTCTTGTACGAAATTTAAAATTATATATCACGTTTTTTATGTATGCTATATGATCTTATTAATTGATATTGAAAGGCAATATATTGTTACCTTGTGTTCTATCTACTGATGATCGGGTCACCTCCGGCTCAGAGGTCACTACTCGATACCTCTCAAGCGAGTGAAATCGCTCCTCATAATGCGCCTCCTGAGCAGCCAGCTGCGCAGCCATCCGCTGAGTAAACTGCTCGGTAATCGCAGCAGTCAATGCATCCATCTACTGCTGGTTTATCTCCTCCTTCAGCTCCTCCATCTCTTGCTTATGCTACTGCTCTTTCAATTGAATTGCAGACTGAATCATTTCTGCAACTACGGCGGGTGAGGTAGTATTCGGGGACGGTGTGTAATAGGAATGGATGTGTCCCCGCACTAGTAGAATATTTTTGCTCACGCCACTGACACGACCCGCATACTTCGGCTTATTGCCATGAGCCTGTGCATATGCATCGTTCGGTGCCCACCGAATCGTCCCCTCGGGCCCCTTTACCAGTTCGGTAGGGTCAGAATCCGCAAG
>CM017325.1:5707067-5756428 GCA_006937295.1 Carpinus fangiana
AAAAAAAAAATAATAAAAAAAGGCAGCAATTTTCAGGTAGATTTAGTTGAACCACCCCACATCTAGAGTTGGTTTACCATATGTAAGCAAAGTGCACATATACATAAGATAATGCAAAAAAATTAATAGAACATAGAGTTGAGCTTTATATTTACTAAACCTCACATCATGACGTATTAGTGAGAACCCATTTTACCAGTTTGGGAAGCAATTAAGGCAGATGTTATGGGAGATGGTGGCAGTAAATGCTTCTCAAAAACATGATACATGAAACATTACTTGAAAAAATACTAAAATTATAGTCAACACAAAGATAGACCAGAAGTAAAAGGAACATAGTAAGGCTAAGATTTTATGTCATTATTGTAAAGAAACCAAACTTTCGAAGTAAGTTTCTTGAAAATTTCAAATAGGTTTGTGAGGATATCAGAAGCAGATAAAGCAGAAAGTTTGACCTGCTGCAAAGAAGTGAGTTTCTAGAAATTAATAACATCTAATAACTGATGTAACAAGCAAACAATCTAAAATCATATCCGTCCAACTGCAAGGCCATAAAGCATAGACCAAGAAGTACAAAACATTTCTTCCACTAAGAATTATTTCTAGTAGTGGGTCCTTCACTGGTAATTCCATAGCTTCATCTTTGACATTGGTTCTCCAGGGTCGAACTACTTCAATGTGGAGAACATGAAACCAAAACCCACCTTAACCTTGTTATTACTTGTTAGTACCAAAAATACTTCCCTAACCCTGAAGTAGTCATGCATGTCATGTTGAAGACACAAAAACTCAATAGCATTTAGCCAGGCAATTCTTAACATTAAGTTTCATCAGCATATTGTGATGCATCATGCATGTAACAGCCATTCCATTCTAAGATTCGTACATATTCTTTAAAAATCAAGATACGCATTTAGATGGTAGTAGTTTTAGTCATTCATCATTTTGCAGCTATAAACGTTTTGAAATTAATCCAGAATTAAAGTATAAGAAAGCACCCATATATACATATATGGCATATGGTGTCAGTTAATACGGCGGGAGACTAATAGAAAAACGACGAGTGACTCATAAGCAAAATATATTATATTCATGAAATAAGCAAAAGCAAGGATAATGTATTTTAATCCATGGCCAAAACCTGCTAACAGATAATATCTATAGGAGTCAAAAGGTCAAACTCTATAGGCTTTGTTTGGAAACAGTAATCAGACTGGATTTTATAAGTCCCAAAAATTTTTTTTCAAAATTAATCAAAATATTCTTACTTTTTTATATCACATCAATCACTTTTTATTATTTTTCAAATAAATAAATCACTATAAAACATAAAATTTTATTTTTCTATATAAAACATTTTTATTTTTTCTTCCACATCAATCAAATTTACTACTATTCTAATCCACTCCTACTATTTCCAAACAAAACCATAGATTTACAACAAATCCAAAAGAAAGACATCGATTTACAAAATCTTCTTTTTTTAATTTTTTATTATTATTATTATTTTGGTAACAGACAAACACCCAAGTCATCAAAAAGAAGACCCAATTCCCCAAAACCCACAAAAAACAGTCCGCATGACACAACACAAGGGACAAGTCCAAAAGCAAGACATCGATTTCCAAAGTCTTAAAGCAACAGACAGACAACCAAATCATCAAAAAGAAAACCCAGTTCACCAGCACCGACAAAGCACCAATTTTTCCACAAAAAAATGATGATAGAGAGTAAAAAAAAGAGTACCTTGATGACGGGGATTTGGGCGCCATAGGTGAGAGCGATGCCCATTTGCAACAAGACCCGGAAAGTGTCCCGAATGTTATTCCCATTGAACTCCTTGAAGCTCTCGGCGCAGTCCCCGCCTTGAAGCAAAAAGGCCTCGCCCATGGCGGCCTGGGCCAGCCGCTCCTCGAGCTTGCGGGCCTCGCCGGCGAACACGATGGGCGGGAAGGACTCCAGGGTCTGGATGACCGACCTGAACTCATCCGGGTCCGGGTAGTCCGGGAGCTGGCGGGCCTTCTTCGACTTCCACGAGTGCGGGACCCAGTTTGAAGGCCCAGATGAAGTGTTAGCGTTGTCTGTGACTGATGATGATGATGAGGAAGAGACGGATGGGGTGTGTTTTGTGGTGGTGAAGGGGAGAGGGGTGAGGAATTGGGGTTTGGGAGGGAAGGCTTTGGTGATAGTTGGGGGGGTGAGATTAACCGAGCCCTTGAGAGTAAGAGCCATCTCTTTCTCTCTCTCTGTCAGAGATGGTAGCGGAGGTGGATGTTTTCGTTGTTGGGGGGGGATAACCGGATAATGTTGCTGCAGAACAGAGTAATAAGAGGCGTACGACGTCGTTTCCAGACAGATTAGAATTTTCCTGAACAAATTTGCACGAATATCTCTAATTAGTTAGAGAAGCACTCTTTTTTCTTCCATAGCGGAAGGCTAAGCTAACTAACCATGACGTCTTTTTTTTCTGCAACTAACCGAAGACCAAAGAACCAAAAAAGTAGCGTCGTTTTACAAAAAAAAAAACAAAAAGTAGCGTCTTTTTTTTTCTGCGTCTTTTACCTAATAATAAGCCTATTTAGAGCATTCCCAATTAAGTAGCCAAATTTTTATGTAAAATAATTTTTTAAAATTTACTTTATTTACTTTAATTAATGAATTTTTATATGTTTCTTACATCCAATTAGTTATATTTTTATTTATATTATTTAAATATTATTATTTTTTATTTTTTTAAAAGGATTATATTTTTTTTAAATATCTTATTTTTCAACTTTTAAAAAAAAAGAGATGTGAAGAGAGAAATAGTAAGAGAAAATTTTGAAAAAAAAGGGAAATGTAGAAAAGAAATAGCAGGAAAAAAATTTGGAAAAAGAGAAAATAGGTGAGAAACAATAAAAATAATGAAATAGGTCTTTGAATAATATCGCTACATGTAGCTTTTTTTTTTAGCTCATTCAATAAAATATCTATTTTACCTTCTTCTTTTTTTCTTCTCCAATGTAAATGGTATTTTACAAATTTAATGAGTCATTTTAGATAAAAGTGTCATTTGACTCATCCATTGGAAATGCTCTTATAATAGAGAAATACTTGTGGAGAAAGTAAACATAATCATAATAGCAATAGTAAACTAACCCTAGTATAGAAAGTAAACATAAACCTAATAGAAAAAGATATCATAAAATAAAACTAAAACTCTTTTCTTTTCTTTTTTTTCTTTTTTTTTTCTATCCTATTTCATGTCCTACATCAAATTTTAACACTGACTATATATTTTAAGAGCATTCACAGTAGTCTCATCAAATTTTATTCACCAAAATAACCGAAAGTACACTTTTAGTTATTTTAACAACTCACCTTTTTAGGAGTAATGTTATAAGGCTTCCTAGAGTTATCCAAAATGTGATATAGCTTTTAAAATTACCGTTAAATTTGAGATGTGATTTATTGACTTTTAATCTATTGGTGATTTTAAATGCCATATCACATCTGATATGACTCTAGGAAGACTCTAGGAAGCCCTATATCATTACTCCATTTTTAGAGTACCTATTTCAACCTCACTATTTTAACAATTCACTTTCACTATTTCATTCAAATATTATTTTTCAAAGATTTGTTTATTATTTCTCTAAATTTTATATTTTTGAATATTTATATTTTCCTAATGATCTATTTTAAGAATATTTGTCTTATTCTAACAGTAAAATTTTAAAAAATTTGTAATTTTTGTAATGGTCATATTTTTTAATTTGTATCTTATTGGCGCTCACTGAGAAAAGTTGTGATTTTTATCTTTTTTTTCTTGGTAATTTCTCCCTCATATTTTTTAATTTGTGTCATATATAATTATATATATTTTTTTTATTTGTGACTTATTTTTCTAACGGTCTTATTTGTGTCTTAAGAAAAAGAAAAAGAAAGAGAAGGTGAGTGAAATGAAAAGTTGCGAAGAGCTGTGGAAAGAAAAGGTGAAAAAAAAAAAGAAAAAAAAGAGGAAAAATGAAAAGTAAAAAGGAAGAGAGAAAATATATTTGTTTAATAAATAAGTACGTAAACAGTAAATTTTATATTTGATGATTACTGTTTTTGTTATTTCTTTTGGTTAAAATGGTGAGGCTGAAAAGTGGTATTTTAAGCCATTTTGGTTAAATTGCATCACCAAACTAACCAAAAAGTTAATTTGGTGAGGTTGCAATGAATGCTCTAACATCGAACAAATTTTCTTTACTTTATTAAAATATAATATTTTTTTATATTTTATTTTAAAAAATCTTTTCGTTCTCCCTCAGTAGGTCCGATCTCTCTCCGTTGTGCTCGCCGCCAAGCTCTTCGCTCATTGCTCGTCAAGCTCGCCAAGAGTGTTTTGTGAACAAAAAAGGTTTGGAGAAGCAATAGCTTGTGTTTATTTTAGCCTAGGAGATAGATTAGCCAATGAGAGGTAGCCACGAAAAACTCTTATCTAAATTTAGATAGAAATGTTAAATGCATAACATTACAATTTAAATGTATGTTAATGTTACATTTTATACATACAATATGTTGCCAATGGAACGGCAAATTAATCTATTTAATTGAAGAATTACAACACGGGAAAGGCATAAGAGGCCTTAATCACCTCTTTCTACACCAGCAACAATGATCTCATCAAACCCTAAATACAAAACTGCAATGAAAATGCACCAATGAATAACAAATGAATTAATTAGGTGTTACTTCTGTGTGACTTTACACTAATTAGCCTCATAACAAGGTTGGATACTTTGCATCAAGGAACTCCCTGAGAGTCCTAGCCGCTTTCTGACCACCCATTAGTTCGGCTAGCCTTTCTACAGGAAGAAGGGCAAGTTCTGCCAAGCTATTACACCCCTCCATTATAGCCCTGTAATTTGAATCTGTCACGCCCGGGAGACGTCTCAGAAACTCGATGGCAGATGTATTGTAGTTTTCAGCTCTGCAAAGACAAACGTAATATATCATCAAACTCATATCCTAAATGATAAGTGAAAATAAACATTAAACTCATTAATCAAGGCAAACGCAAAGCCGAATGCAATATATCATCAAACCCTGATCGGTAGGTCAGGTGGTTTTGGAGGGTGTGATGGTCTGGGATAACAGTAGATTTCAGTTAATCTTTCTTAAAGAAGCTTTTGTGACTTGTCTATTAAGAGGAACCCAATAATAAAATGTCCTCTATCTACTGCAGCTTGCACCATTAGGCCTCAAAGTGCTCTGTTAAATATCTCCAACAATTTAGCTCATTTTTCAGCTTATTTGCTCACGGACCAAAACTTATGGGTCATTTCACTTGGGGCAGACACGAAAAAAGTCTAGATTCACCGCTCCCAGCTAATAGCAGTTACTACTAAATGTTTCTTCCCATACTCTCTAGGAGCATCAGATTGAAGTGAAAACCAAATCAAATTTATGCAACTCACCTCACATCATCTTCCACAATACCATCTTCAGATGGAACACCGACTCGAATTGCTTTTGTGTCATCAGGTTCATCTTGATTTGCCTTGAGTGAAGCAAATATTTCGGCAGTGGCATGCAGACTGCGAGACCAGATGATTCGCAAGCGGGGAAAATGTAGAGCAAGTAATGACAGCTTAGATATAATACTATTTGGCGTAACATCGTCGCCGATATCACTTGCAGACTGCAAACAAAAAATCCGAAAAATAAAACCAGCAGAGTATTAAACCTAACATATGGCTTTCTGTGAAACAAATGTAATTTAATTACCTGAAATGAAAAACTTTTGTCTTGTGAAAACTCAATCAGGAGAACAGGTATTCTATAATAGCGGACCATTGTCTCTACTTGGTGGTAAAGACGGCCTGATGTGAAGCTCATAAAAAGATCTTGGATACTCTTTCTCTCCACACATATTAATGGTGAGAGAATATAATCCCCAACTTCCAAGGTTACTGGTATTATGCGCATGCCCTTCTGATGGAGAACATTTGGAAGGCTGCTCATAAATTCCCTCATGTCTACTATGACCTGAAAAATGAAAAACCAAAAAACAAATCCTAAGTACACATTTTCTGGAGTGAGTTCATAAAGGAAGCAGAAAATCACACACCTGCATCTCTTTCTCAATTTCTTTTCTTCCACCTGCCTTTCTCGTTATTGAGTTTTGGGAACTTGAGGCTTGTGGCTCTACAGAAGAATTTAGTCCCAGGCAGCGCCCATCCTGATTCAAACCCAGGTGACACCCACAACATATGGAAAACATAAGCACCTAATTTGACAGTGAAAAATATATATATATATATATATATATAAAATGATCAAGGAAATATACTGAATTATGTTTCATGGACAGAACAAAATCACTGAGTTCAGTACTGGAGCAATATAGTGTAATATATTCCACAAATAATGAGTAAAGGTATAATTGAACTTGAAAAGAAAGGTAGATAAAATTAGGTTTTTGCAGGTTTAAAAGTGAGAGGAGATCTCTGCAGAATTTTCTACAAAAAATTTTAAGGTCATTTAAAGAATCATCCAAATTAACACATAAAGAACTGAGAAAAGACATAATACAAAAAATTCTTGCTACAAAGATAGAACAAATTCACATTAGCAACTTCATGAATTCGATCTGATTTCCTGCATTATCAAAACCATGCCCGGTACCAACAGATTGTAAACTAATCTAAACAAGTAGCATAATCTTGATAATTGAGTTTCCAAGAACATCCTCTACGTTGAAAATGAAATGGAACTACAGAAGCCACATACCTGATCAACCGGAATTATCATCATTGATTTCTGCCTGATCAGAGACTCAAAAGCACCATTCTCCCTGCGTATACTAGCCTCAAACTTTTGTACTTCAGTAGAATCCTCATAGAAGAGAAAGTAAACTTTCAACTTCTTTGACGGATTCTCAGCTTTGTAGACTTCAATTTCCCTGACAAAAGTCATGTCTGGATGGTAAACAATAATAACAGAGGGCTTCAAAATGTCAAGTATAGGCTGATCACTTTCTAGGGCATAAAAGTGCACCGGTGGCAGTGGCTTAGCAGTTCTGGATCCTGTACTATTCGACTCTTCAGTAGTATGCTTCTGAAGAATCAGTTCGTCTACAGAGGCAGCATAGCTTGCAGCTTCACAAAAACCACCTGCAGCCACTGGATTGAATTCATCTTTTGCACCATCATTTTCTAAATTTGAAATTTCAACTTTCTCACCCCTTGCTGCCTCCTTAATACGATAATTGTTTTCACTACCTGGATGTCTCTGAAAATTAGCTGAGCCTTTCTTATTCCTTACTTTTCCTTTTCCTTTTCCTTTTCCTTTTCTATGTCCTACGCTCTCATCATGAGGCTGGGGATCATCTCCAACAACATGGTCCTTTTTGGCTTTATTTCTTATTTCTGATGCAGCTGCCATAAGTGCATCCCGTTCCAGCTTGTTTATGCTGCTAGCTTCTGTGTTCTGTGCAGGTGTTATAGGGACCACTCCATCAAGAATCCCAAAACCTTTAGGATCCTTTGGTTTCTTTTTATAACGTGTTTGTAGGTCACGCAACTCTACTTTGCTCAGCAAGTACTTCTCCCATTCTTCCCGCATGACCTTCACCAGGAAATATATAATTAAATGGATATGTTGTTGGGCATCCATTCATTACCAATTGCTAAGGAAAATGTGGGAAAAAGAAAATGTGTCCACCAAAAGTGCATAACTAGCAACTCTTTGGCGCAAACACAAATCACTTCTAAGATAAACCAAAATGTATTCATCAATATTATTTAAAATTCTACTTACAGAATGCTGCTTGAAAAAATGTTTCATCACTTATGGAGTACTGACTTTTAACAGCAAGGTCTAACACGCAAAATGCATCTCTCAAAACCAGTACATGCCATTTGATTAAAAAAAAAAAAAAATTAGAGCCATGGCTTTCAATTAATAACTAAGGTTGTTTCCCATTCCCTGTTTTCTAACACTTGCCACGTTCTCATCTCAATCTTGCAGAAGGCGGCACTCCCAGGAGGATTACAAGATGCGAATGGCTTGTGGACTTGGTTTGATGATTGCTAGTCAATCAGCTCGACTAAAGAACAAGATAGTTCAAATAAATAAATAATGCACTAAATAAAATTACAACAAAGTGTGGGACAAAGTGAATATAATACCCCTAAAGAATAGAAGGGAATATAACAAATGAGAAAAGAATGTGGGAAGAACCTTCTGTGGACTGTTCAAGATGCATTCTTCAAGCTGCATGCATGAGTGTTCATCTTTGCAGGCCACTAGAACAATACCACTATCATCCTCTTCACCTTCAACCAGAACCTCTTCTCTTGACAAAGCCTGCTTTTTTCTTTCCTCTTCTATCTCTTCAAGAATCTCCTGTAACAATCATCACACCCAAATTTAGAGTGAACTTCAAAAATCGAAGAACTTCAAAGTTTTTGGACCTATAATCATCAAACCAACTCAAAAGGAGAAACTAATAGCACAAAATAGATATGAAATTTAGGGCTGAATAATGCTCATCTTTCCTTCATATTAAGGTCAGAAAATCAACAATGTTTCACAACTATAAGAAAAAAGTAACCAACGAACAGCAAAGAAAATGGAACTCACTCACTCACACGTAACAACTTCCACTTTGGTGCCTCCTCCAAGACTTCCTCCAAAACTAACCCACTAGCTGCACTGGACGATGAAGCACCACCAGCTGCCACAAATTCATTTAGAGAAGAGTTGGAAAAATGAAACTTTAGGTCATATTTTTCTGTGTTTTTATTTTACGTCTTTTGTTTTCCATTCTCGTAACAAATACATTAACAAACAATTCAAAACACAAAAATAGTTTTCACATTTATGTCAAGTCATAACACTGTTTAAACTGAAAACAAAAAACACCCCCCTAAACACATTAACAAACATTAAATTTTAATACCTCTTTGAGACAATTCAAAATAGAAGCAAGAATAAATCAGAAGAATATACATAGAAATCGATACACATAACAATAAGGTTTATGGCACTCACTTACCTTCTTCCTCATTCTTGTCACCCCCCTTGGATTTCCTCTTTTTGCCCGTCACACTCTTACCCTGCCCACATACTAGTTTCACACCATCAGACCTCACGAAACGATAAACCCGTTTCTTTGCATACTCAAAGATCTTATAGCTCGACTCTGCAAATATCCAAACCGACCGAAAACTCTCCGACACCCTCAGTGTGTCCAAATACTTCAAATAAGTCACTGCATCGTACCTACCCAAGTAGTAATCAATCACCAAAACCATCATATTAACACAATTTTCACAAAAAAACAACTATTTGTAATTCGTAACAAATTCACAGTAAATCAAAATGGAAGCAGAAGTACCTAACGAGATAATCCAAGAGCTTCCTCAGAGTCTTCAAGTCTGAAACGAGTTGCTTGGTCTTCTTCCCCAAGGTATGCCAGATGGGGTCGAGCTGGTGCCTCACGATCTCATCAAACGACTTGAACAGCCCATTCTCCACCGTGAGATCCTCCACGTCGACCTTGTTGGTCTTCCGCATCTCCTTGAGACACGCGTCCATGACCTCCAGAACGGCCTTCTGGATCCCCACCATGGCCCGCGTCATCGGAACCCGAACGTCGACAACCACCGGCGGGTCCCGCTCGAGCTCGTCGGCAACGTTGACGTGGAACCTGGGCCAGAGGTGAAGCTTTTTGACATAGAGGCACTTCATGGTGCGCTCGGCCTTGGCGAAGGCGGAGACCATGGAGTGGGGGCGGTCGGAGAAGGCGAAGACGGAAAGGGCACGGTGGTGGAGGAGGAGGCGAATGGCGAAGGCGTCGGGGGAGGACTCGGAGAGGGAGTGAGCGGAGGGGACGACTAGGGTGGACACGAGGGAGGGGGAGAGGCGGCGGGAGAGGAGGTCAACGGTGAGGATGCGGGGGGTGACGAAGAAGGCAGAGTTGGAGGCGTAGAGGGAGAGGCGGTTGTGGGAGGGGAGGTCGGCGGAGAGTTCGGAGACGGTGCCGGAGGGGAGATGGTGGAGGATGAGGGATTTGAGGCGGGGATTGGAGGGGGAGAGAATGAGGAAGGTGCCTTTTGGGGAGGAAGAATGAAGGAGGACGAGGGAGGAGATCAGCTTTGGGAGGGAAAGGCCGGAGGAGAGGACCACCAGTCCGCCGTTCGGGTCGTCCAGGAGGTCTCCGATTATGAGCTCGTGGAATTGGACCATGGTGGTGCTGACGGCGAAAACGGCGTCGTCTTTGGCTTGGTTTGGTTTCTTGGAGGGGGCGGGAGTTGAGGGTTCCTTGGTTTGGGCGCGGAGTATACTGCCTGTGCTCAGTGCTCACAATGCTCCAGTGAAAAGCTTTAAAACGATGGCGTTTTTCTAGAATTTGAATCACAAGTCACAACCGTCCCCCTTCATGTTAAAAGAATAAGGGTATTATAAGAATATAAAAAATAAGCGACCTTTTTATTACATTTTGATAATTTGAAAGATTACTTTATTACTTTTTGAACATTGAAAGGTTAAATTATAAACGACAAATAGTTTAGGAGGCTTTTTTATATTTTTCCTTAATAGTTTGTTTTGTTATATATATATATATATATATTGACATGTCTACAAAAGGGAAAAATGAGAAAATATTCGAACTAGTAACATTGACTTCATGAGACATGGTCCAACTAATTAAGCTACCCATTGGGGACTCAAGATATAATAACATACATATATTCAACATATAACAATCCTTCCAATTTGTATTCCTCTCGAATGCATGTACAAAGTTTGGAACAAAGATTTCAATACATAACTTTTTTTCTCATGTGCCTAAGCACCCACAACAAGCGGGCTAAATGCTAATAGAGCAAGAGATTTTGTTATTACTAGTAGAAAAAAATGCTGATACAGTTCCCACATCCTACATGTAAGAAAGATGCAGAGGGAAAATAAAAAAGAAAATTTCAAACAATGTATGATACAATCTAACATTGATATAATTTCAATCTGATCCTACATTTGTGTTCAAATCTCCGTTACTTTTCTTGATTCTTCGAAGCGACAACGAAACGGGTTTTTCCATGACGGACACGTTGATGTTGTTCCAAACATCTGGTTTGGAAGGGAGCTGAGCAATTCTTTCAGCAATTTTCATGTCTTCCGGAAGAACAGAACCAAACACAGTGTACGCGTTTTTCCACTCCTGGTGGTTTGCAAGGCTTATGAAAAACTCTGGGCCGGAACCAATCCATGCAACTGAACCCCTTCTTATGATTGGGCGAGCCTCTGTTGGAATCTTCTTGAATGTGGTTCCTAGGGGTTCCAGTGTTCCTTGAATCAGTGCAAAAGGAGGGCCAAAAGGAGTCTGAGAAATTCACAAAAGTTGAGTTATAACTATTAGAACATTTCAGATATTATAAAACCAGTGTTCAAACATTAAATCAGAGACACTGAAACAAACACATGGGAAAAGAGAGACAAAAAGAGAACATGCGGACACACACATACATGCATGCATGTACATATAGACCAGCACGAAACTTCACCCCTTTGGTCTGTCTAGAAGCTACATGGATCTAAAAGATCCAAAAAGTGAGCAACATCCAGATTGGCCAAGACACATGAAAAGAATAAAGTGCATCATTGGTACCAAAGAGCATAAAGATTGGAAGTTAGAACAAGAAAATTGATGGTAACAATTTAATTGACACACTAATCTCTAATGGCTATTCACTTCGTCTATTAGCAATCAAGTTAAAACCAAAATCTGCCCCCCATGCTAGTGTTTGCATGCAGTTGAACTTTTAAAGATCAAATTAACCTCGGTGCTACGCACTGCCAATTGAGTCATCAAGTTATATGTAGCACAAAAAATGATCTCATTACATGGAAATGAAGAACTTTTGAGACCAACCGGTGAAAATCAAAGTCTTAAAGCCCTAGAGAAGCAACTACACACCCCATATAAAATCCTAAAACAAATTTAAATGCAACAGAATTAGTAAACATAGATGAAAATACAGAGCAGAACTGCACAGTGCAAACCCCAGAGTAGCCCAAACGCTTATCCAATTTTGATATCACACATGACACTGCAGATGGCCAATTCAAAAAGGAAATCAGTTAAGCCTTACATTTTTTATGTGGTTTCCATCTGAATCCCAAGAGCGACCACGGGTCTCAGCTCGATAAAACTGGCAACCCGCACAATGGCGCAATGTCAACAACTCAAGAATGTACGTCACAGAATGAGGAGCACAGTCAGGAAAAAGCTGCACCAAATGAAGTATTGTCATTACGTACTGGAATTTTTTAGAGCCGTATAAAACCAGAGATACAGATCAGAACATAAGTAAACAATGAACAAAAGTTTGATATTTACTTCGGGAAAGGAAGAAATCAACATAATGCAAATTGTTGTGGCCCCAGTAATACGAAGTAATATGCCAAATAACGGGGATAATATATTAATGTCAGAACCAAATATCTTCCATGAGAATATTATTAGTATGTTAGTCTTCAGCATGATATTCAGAAACAGATGAGAAAGTGCCTCTACAGATAAACAAAATATGTCCCAACAAATCCAAACACAAAACATTAGTACTTCATATCAACCCTATACCCCGATACGATAATGTTAGATTTAAGAGCATATGATATACTGGTGTGTAAAAGTTAAATTCTGGAATAGAAAATCTTAGTCACTACAACATCTTATGGCCTCAGCATCAAAAGACCACTTACTTTTATATGAAGAGTGCCATATTCCGTTTCCAAGCCAACAATGCCCTACAAGAATAGAACAAAAAAAATAATAATAATAAAGAGATAGAACAGAATATATCATCAATTGAAAAGATATAAAGGACTGAAAATGATAAGAAGCTTCTGATTTCAAAATAGAAAAATGATTCACATTAACCAAAAATGTTTAAGTTGTATACCTCTCCTTTTCCAAATATGAGCCCAGAAGTCCAAATAACTTTTTGCCCCATATCTTGCCGCTCTGGGGCCAAAGTGTCCTTTTGTTTCTTCAACCAGCACTGAAGCAAATGAAGTGGATGAGCTAAAGTCATAACTCATGTAGTCGAGAAACATTGCATACTTTTCAAGAATAATGTAATGAGCCCAAGATGAGAGAATAAAATACTTGATTGAATGCACGAAAATGACAAACATTTTCTGAAATTATACCCCAACTGTCCACTACCTAGCATGTCAAGAATATATTTTTTATATATATATTCACGGAGTGCTATAAAAGGCGAAAATTCTAACCAGTTTAGGAGTGCCATAGAGTAAGCTACTCATAGATGAATTCTTATAATTTCAATCGATCTCTTTGATGATGAACCATATACAGGAACCCATCTAGCACATTCCATAAGTATGAATAACTATCTCCAAAGATCACATATTTTAAAATAGAATTAGCCAAAGATCACACATTTTAAAATAGAATTAGAAGTGTGATTCTGTAAAAGCTCTGAAAATATTGAACAAAGCTTGAATCGCAAATTTAGTCGCTTGACATGCATTTAGAATCAAACTCTACCACAGTTCACACCAAATTCACCATATGGCTCACCATTCCAAAGATCTACTAACAAAGAAGAAATCCAATTCATTAAAAAAATCAAATCACAACCCAAAAGCATCCAAACATAGTAAACCAATTCCAAATCGATGATTATATAGACACCATACACCAAATTACACTCACCTCGCCGAATTTCTGCCCGCAAGCCTCCCGATTCCCACAAAAGACCCAGGAATCACACAAGCACGGTCCATCGCTGCCACTACACATGGTCTTACAAGCCTTGCAACACTGCTCAGAGGAATTGAACTTGAACTCCGAACCCCACTTCACAGCATTCCCCCAGAGCTCCAAATTGTCAATCCCCCTACAACACCCTCCACTCTCTCCCTCCACCCCACCACCCTCTTCAACCAACCCCAAAGACTCAAATTCAGAAGCAGAGGAGGTACGACCTGGTCTGAGCACCACGGAGAGGAATGTGTAGACCATAGCACAGGAAATCAGGACCACCGAGATGAGGATCAGAGAGGTGTAATGGGTAGGCACTGAGTCATTTTGCTTGCGACCCATTTGGGATTCGAGGGAGAAGAGTAAAACCCAGAAAGGGATTTCGGGTCTTTGGATTATGGGGAGAGAATTGTGCGTGGAGATCTGGACGACGTTGACTTCGGTAAATAGATTGGGAGTTGAGTTTGTGAATGGAAGTTTCTTCTGTCGTCCTGTTTCGCAATTATAGAAGCGACGATGTCGAAGAGGAAGAACGATTATGGAGAGTGTTGCAGGTGCAGCTGAGTGAGTCAACGATTTCACAGAGTAGACTCGTTATCCGTTTTCTTCTTTAGCTGTCTTTGCTAAACGACAACGTTCTTAATCTTTGCCAATAAAAATTAGGTGTAATTATAATTTTATATAAAATCAATAACTTTACTTAATAATAATATAAACAACTCAATTGCATAGATAGGACCCTATTTATGACTCCACAAATATTATTTTTCTCACATCTGAGTCATAAATAAGTATAATAATAGTTTTATAATTTACAAAATATATAAAATATCAAGTGATTTTTTAATAATAAAAATAAAAATGTCTTTTTTAATAATTAAATGTGAAAAAAAAAATTTTGAGATTGGTTTTTTTTTTTTGTAATGAAAATTTGAGATTGGTTGGGTCTTAAAAGTCTTTGGGCAAATTAATTTAGGTGTCAAAGTTTTATTATTGCCATCCCTTGCTGGGCATGATCAGTGGGCTTGGTAGTAGCATAGGTGTATATTATTTTAGACCTATAGAGGCATATATAGACACTTAGACAGGGAGTGGATTTATTACAACATTTAAATCCCTTAGCTATGACTATTCTAATGGTTAGGATTGGGGTATCGGTTAAATCGATGTCCGTAGATTTATTTTCACCTACAGAATTAATAAAGTCGATTAAATCAGTTAATTAACAAAATTTATACTGATATATATTAATTTTGACAATTTCAATTAATTCAGTTAAGTCAGTTAACTTTTATAGGCCAAATCCCAAATAAGTTGTTTGTTGGCCCAAATAGTTTTTTAGGGCTAAACAAGTGTTTGTTTTTTTTTTTTTTTTTTTTGAAGAATAAACAAGTGTTTGTTGGACATGTTTATAAGCACCCTTGACATATTCATATTCGTTATCTTAGATTATTCCAAATAGTCACTACTATATATAAAATTAAATGAGAACCGATTAATATTGCTAGGACACTGTCCTACCATACTTTAGCAGCTACGCTTTTGGCTAAATCGGTTAAGTTATTTTCAATTCGGTTCAATTCAATTACCGACATCAATAAAAAAATTTATTTCAACTACTAACAGTCAGAAGTTGGTAGGTGGTCGGTAAGCAGTAATCAAATATTTTGTTTTCTAAATAAATTTATTTCTATGTTTTCGAAAGGTAATTCAAGATTATTGTTATTCCTATATAATTGAAGATATTATCAAAGACTTTGTTAATGATTTTTCGAGCATCATATGCTTCCTCAAGGATCCTTTCGGTCATTATGTTAATATATCAATTGGTTTGGTGATTGCAACCAAGACGATTTCTTTATGCCTACCAAAGGACATCGAGACGCTAATCCATGAAAAACAATACGAGAAATTCGAAACAACTCAAATATACGAGAAATAGTAATCGGATATTTTTAATTCCACAAATATTCTCCAAAAGACAAAGTTTTCCATACCTTAAATTGGGTTCAAAAAAATTTCTTCAACTCAATTTATTAAATTTGCATCTATTCTTAGGAGATGTGATGCATGCGTGCACTAGGGTTGGTGGTTCAATGACTTGAGAAATTGCCAAAGTAAGATTAAGTACACACTAAAGTATGAGTTTGAATTTTAAATCTCGCAATAAGAATCTCAATTGCTTAATTATTATAAACCACCTTAGTTCATATAAAGTTGAGGTTTAGTCGAACTTGAGAAAGAGTCGGTGGTTCCCACCGACTAAGTCCATCTTGTGCATCTCCTAATGAGTAGATGATACTATAGTCACGTTCAATTTTTATTTCCTTTTATAAAAATAAAAAAAAAATAAAAAAAAAAAAGAAAAGAAAAGAAAAAGAGAGAGAGAGAGAAGAGAAGATTATCCAATAATAATTTATCGCGCTTTGTTAGTACTCACCAATATGACTAACTTAACGTGCCTTTTTTTTTTCTTCTCATTATATATTACAAATGGTAATGCTCATAGATGTCTCCAATCAAAGACAAAGCTCATATGTGTTAATTTCTGTTGTTCTTTGCTGTGAGTGCAAATGAGTTTGGACTTTATGGGGTTTTTACACCTATAATTAGGGTTTGTAAATCTCACAAAGTTTATGACTCTTCTTACACTTCTTTTGCTTTTAAAACCACTTTAATTTATGTGGTCCTTTGGAAATGACTATGCTAATTATTTGACCCATTTCTTACTTTGTTTCGGTTACCTACACAGTTGATTTATGTGTTTGGGTCTATTGTAGGAGAGTGCCCTTTTCGATATTTTGATCACTTGTAACCCTTCCCTAATTTGCTTAAAAAAAAAAAAAAAATCCAATCAAGGAGAATAGAAAGAGTAGATTAATTACATAATCTTTATTTATGTGGACCAATACTCAATAACTTTATTTATCCATAACCATTCTTTTTGTTGATCCAAGGTTACCCAGCCTCTCCTTTCACGTTGGCCAACTTTATCTAACGAAAACTGCAAAAAAAATAAAATTTAAAAAAAAAAAAGAAGAAGAAGAAAGAAAGAAAGGAAAATATTACACCAATTTCATACGGGTTGTGGAATGTCAACCGGTGTAAAATTGGTGTGAAAAATAAGATTAATTTTTTGTGAAAAGTTAAGAGGAATTCAACTTACTTCCACATTTGAAGTGGAGAGGAACCCTAAGACCACAACATAGTGGATGGCGTCAACGAGTTGGAATTCAAGAATCATGGACTCCATCAGTGTAGCCTTTTTTTTTTTGACATGTCCGCACAAGAGAGAGGAGGGGAATTCGAACTAATGACATTCGCTTCATTGGGCGTAATCCTAACCGATTGAGCTACCTCTTGAGGACCCTTCAGTGTAGCCTTAGGACACACACATTGAGCATGGCTAACCCTTACAAGCTCACAGCACCTCGGCGACGCATTCGACTTAGGCCGTATTGATAAGATGCACTCTTTATTTAACGTACATATCTACCTCCTGCATTCGGCAGCGCTTAGTGCTGCACTGCCCATTCTTGCCTCCCACACAGTTAAAACAACCATGGCTTGCAAGAGCATGAAAATCCTTGAACTTCCCATTCCTCTGAATTTCCTCCTCCCAAACGTACATGGCCTTAAGCCTTAACACCTATATATATATATAGCCATATATGGGAAATTGTTGATTACTTTTTTTATATTCCTATATATATATATATATATATATATATCCTACCTCACTTGTTTCCTTACTATTAATAGTAAGTGATAAGGATATATATGAATTTTTAATGTATGCATGGTTTGATTAACCTAAATTAAGGGATTTAGTTATCTTAATTTAAGGAATTTATTTTTATTTAAATATATGTGAAGTTTTTTAAATAGAGAGCGTTGTACTCAAATCATATAATCAAGAAAATATGTTCGTATATAGAAGAAATAAAAATGGAAAACATAATCCCAATTGTAGATTAGGAGGAGAGACATTGAAAACATATATATATATAGCGTGGATTAAAAAGAAAGCTTTATTCTTTCTCCAAATAAAACTTTCTCGTACATGTCTCCAACAAAAGAGAGTAGCTCATACATGTTAATGTCCAAGTAGAACAGAAAGAGTAGATTGCATTACATAATCACCATGAGGCTGCGAACCAATTACTCAAGAACTCATTATTCATAACCATTCTTATTTGTTAATTCAAGGTTGCCCAGCCTCCCTCCAACCACCTTGGCCAACTTTAATTTATGGAGTAGTGATACCTGTGAATTATAAAAATAATAATAATAATGGTCATTCTATTTTTTTATTTTTTTTTTAAAAAAAATACGTCAAACCATTAAACAAAGTCGGGTTACAAGAAAAAAAATATCCTAGAGGAGTAGGCTCCCCCAACAACAAACCCAAAACGAAAGAAATACCATTGAAAAAAAAAAAAAAAAATCATGCACACCAAACAGGAAATGGGTGTGTTAATTAATAACCCCAAAGGAGTAAAAAATGTCCCGATCCTCTATACCTTGGGGCTAGGGCAAAAGCCAAGAAATGGACCGCATAGAGCAGTATAGGCAACATAACGAAAGATGGTCATTCCAACTTGGCAATATTTACTACTCTTTATATCATTTATCAAACTCATTTTACACTAGCTGACATAAGTATTTTAAGTAACTTTTCTTTTTAGAAAAGCAAATAAATAAATAAACACTTAAAACACGTCACGCCAATTTGCATAAAATGAATACGAAAAATGGCATTACTATTTGGAAGGCTAAAAGAAAGAGAACTTGCTCCCACATTTGAAGTGGTGGGGGACCTTCCTACCACAACCTTCAATGAGGCGAACGGCGTGGTTGACGTCAATAAGGGCCGCCAACTTTGGTGTAACATCAGGGCACACGCACTCGATATGTGTAACCCTTACATGCTCACAGCACGCTGGCGATGAAAGCTTCCCATATAACACCACCTTACATGCATTAATCCCAATCCTCCTCTCCTCCTTGCATTGGGCAGTGCTTATTTCTTCTACGCTGCCCATTCTCACCTTTGACCACATGGTTAAAACAACCGTCGCTAGCAAGAGCATGAAAATCCTCGAACTTCCAACCATTTCTTCTCCTCCCAACCAAGGCCTTAACACCAATACAAAATATATAGGGGAGATCGAATTAACGGGATAAGGGTAATCTTTGTTGATTAATACTTTTCGTATATTTTTTACTTTAGTCTCACGTACAAATCACACCCTCGTCTCTTTCCTTACTATTGTAGGGCAGCGACTTTGGCTGTAAGCAGCTCACGTCCTTTAGATTTCAAGACGTCCCATCCATGTCCGACGTAATAAAGGGTCACTCATGCTGCGCACGCATCATTCCAGAGGGGAAATTCAATTATTGATTTAAGGTATCTTAAATTTGAGAACTTTAAAGATTTTTTTAGAAATGTTATTGTTTCTTCTAATATTCTCATCATTTTAAGTAGATATTGTTTTTAAAAATATATATAAATGATTGATGGAGTAAATTATTTTCCATTTCTTTTTTTTTTTAAAAAAAAAAACAATATACATGTAGAACGAGGAGCTAGAACGACAAGAAGTGTAGCACTTTTTGAATTCTTTTATTATTGTCGGGATATCATTTACTATTTAGACATTTTGACCAAACTTTTTCTTATTTACTAAAGTTAAATTTGATGCTATTTTTTTTACCATGCATTTATTACTACATTTGATAGTTACAAAGAAGGTCATCAATCTTGTGATCTACCCCTTTGGTAAACGTTTCTACGGTCAATTTGTCTTCACCTTGAGGAGCATGCTCATTTCAATATAAGAAAAAGACCGAGACTGTAGAAAGCACTAAAGCGTGGTAGACCGTAGAGACAGTTGTGGCAGAAAAGTGTAACTAATATAAGAAAAAGATTAAAGACCGAAGAAATAAAGCACAAAGCATGGTAGAGACAGCGGTGGTTCAATGGTTTAAGAAATCTCCAAAATAAGATTAGGTGCATGCTAAGGTATAAGTTTGAACTTTAAATCTTGCAATAAGAATCCCAATTGCCTAATTAATATAAACTGCTTTAGTTCGGTTAGAGTTCAGGTTCAGTCGGACTTGAGAAAGAGCATGTGGTTCCCACAGACTAAGTCCATCTTATACATTTCCTAATGGGTTGCGTCTCTCAATAGGCAGATGGTATTATAGTCACGCTCAAATTAATTAAAACAAAAAAAAAATTATCCAATAATAATTTATGCATAATTTATTGTGATTTGTTACTACACACCAATATTAATAACTCAACGTGCCTTTTTTTTCTCATTATTACAAATGGTAATGCTCATAGATGTCTCCAATCAAAGAGAAAAGCTCATACATGTTAATTTCCAATGGTTGATGTTGTTCTTTGCTGTGAGTGCAAATGAGTTTGGACTTCATGGGGTTTTTACACCTATAATTAGGGTTTGTAAATCTCAAGAAGTTTATGACTCTTCTTACACTTTTTTTGCTTTTAAAACCACTTTATGTGATCATTTGGAGAAGACTAGTCTAATTATTTGGCCTATTTCTTATTTTGTTCCGGTTACTTGCGCGGTTGATTTATGTGTTTAGGTCTATCGTAGGAGAGTGCCATTTTCGATATTTTGATCACTTGTAACCCTTCCCCAATTTGCTTAGGAAAAAAAAAAAATCCAATCAAGGAGAACAGAAAGAGTAGATTACATCATCTTTATTTATGTGGACCAATACTCAATAACTTTATTTATCCATAACCTTTCTTTTTGTTGATCCAAGGTTACCCAGCCTCTCTCCTTCCACGTTGGCCAACTTAATTTATCCAAAAAAAAAAAAAAACCATGATATTACACCAATTTCATACGGGTTGTGGAATGTCAACTGGTGTAAAATTGGTGTGAAAAAAAAGATTAATTTTTTGTGAAAAGTTGAGAGGAATTCAACTTAATTACTCCCACATTTGAAGTGGAGAGGAATCCTAAGACCACAACAAAGCGGATGGCGTCAACCAGTTGAAATTCAAGAATCATGGACTCCGTTAGTGTAGCCTTAGGACACACACATTGAGCATGGCTAGCCCTTACAAGCTCACAGCACCTCGGCGATGCATTCGTCTTATGACGTATCAACAAGATGCATGCACTCTTTAGTTAACATATCTACATTCGGCAGTGCTTAGTGCTGCACTGCCCATTCTCGCCTCCCACACGGTTAAAACAACCATGGCGTGCAAGAGCAAGAAAATCCTTGAACTTCCCATTCCTTTGAATTTCCTCCTCCCAAACGTACAAGGCCTTAAGCCTTAACACCTATACAAATATATGTATATATATAGGGGAAATTGTTGATTATTTTTTGTATATTCTTGACTTTAATTAGTTTAGCCTAGCTAGCTTGTTTCCTTACTATTAATAGTAAGTGATAAGGATATATATGAATTTTTTATGCATGGTTTGATTAACCTAGCTAAATTAAGGGATTTAGTTATCTTAATTTAAGGAATTTTTTTGTATTTAAATATCTGTGAAGCTCTATAAATAAATAGAGAGAGTTGTACTCAAATCATATAATCAAGAAAACATGTTCACGTATAGGGGTGTCAATGCGGGCCGCCAACCGCTAAATGTTATAACCGCCTAACGATTAACGGTTAGCGATTATAGGGTTTACTAACTGTAACCGCTAACCGCTAACCGTTTTTTATATACTATATTTTTATAATTATAATTATAATAATATTTATACATATAACATAATCAATTGATCATTAATGATTAAATCACGTTTTTGTTTTATATAATTAAATCATAATGTGACTATTAATATATTATCCATATAATTTATATGATTATATTACATGATCATTTAATCGTAAAATTATTTGATTATATAATAACAAATTATACATACGTATTCATAAGTTATAAGTTATAAATATGCAAGTTCATATTAATACAATAATGAACAATTAAGTATCTATTGACTTAATTCCAATGTATGTTATCAACTTATAAGTCTATATANNNNTAAAAAAAAAAAAAAAAAAAAAAAAAAAAATCATGCACAACAAACAGGAAATGGGTGTGTTAATAACCCCAAATGAGTAAAAAATGTCCTGAACCTCTATACCTTGGGGCTTGGGGCTTGGGCAAAAGCCAAGAAATGGACCACATAGAGCATTATAGGCAACCTAACGAAAGAGGGTCATTCCAACTTGGCAATATTTACTGCTCTTTGTATCATTTATCAAACTCATTTTACATTAGCTGATATTAAGTAGGGAAAAGTATAAAATGACCCCCCAAACTATCAGTCTTTTGTAATTTAGCCCCCCAAAATTTTAATTGGTATAAAATAGCATCCCAAACTACCGACCTCTTATAAAATGGCCCCCTCCGTTAGTTTAAACTGTTAAAATGGATGAAAAACCCAAAATGACGTCGTTTTGAGTATCAGAGTTACGAAAATGCCCCTACTTAATTTTAAAAAAATAAAAATAGAAAAGGGACTCAAACGGCGTCGTTTTGGTTCCTTTCAACAATACCCCTTTCTTTCACCCCGTGTTCGTTCTGCAACCCCCTAGAGAGAGGGGTACCCAGTCACTGGTGGTCTGTGAATCCGTTGGTTGGAGGTCCAAGGTCGGCAGCAAAGCGAGCGAAGGAGATCGAAGGAAGCAACACGGGCCTGCGAGGTCTCAGGCGAGAATAGCCTCGGCTGTCATTGCAACAAGGGTCCGTGTTCTCGACTGTGCACGAACTAGAGATCGCGGATATGGGCTTCTCGGCAAGATGAGTATGTGGGGCGAGACATAAGCTCGCGGAGAGCTGGTTCGCCGCATGATGCGAGGTGCTGCGCATAGGCATGTTCAAAGGTCGCCGGCGAGGTCTGGGTGTCGTGGCGAGGCCGCGGGCTGTTGGTCGCCAACCAGGTGGCAGGCTTGGAGCGAGGGCGAGACACGAGATGCATATTGGCAGCGAGAAAGGCCAAGCGAGGCCTGGGTTTCGCGGCGAGGTCACGGGTTGCCGGTTGCCTGCGAGGTGAGGCTAGCCTACTGGTGAGACAGGTTCACGGCGAGCTTGGGGGTCGCCAGCGAGGCTGCAACATACTAGTCGCAAGTGACACCAGCCTGGCGAGGTGCGGCCCAACAAGGCGACCATGGGCAATGGCTGCGGAGGGACCGGAGGTCACAGAGTCCACTCAGGGTGACTCTCAGCCTGCGTTCCGTGTGGGCGTGCGACTGTACGCTGCAGTTTCGAAATCACAAGTAGCTGGTCGTGCAAAATGGGTATGTTCCGTTTTAGTCCTCTTTTTTTAAATTGAGCATGGGCAGTTTCGTAACTCTAAAAACCCAAAACGACGTCGTTTTGGGTTTTTCATCCATTTTAACAGTTTAAACTAATGGAGGGGGCCATTTTATAAAAAGTTGGTAGTTTGGGGACTACTTTATACCAATTGAAACTTTGGGGGTCTAAATTACAAAAGGCTAGTAGTTTAGGGGGTCATTTTATACTTTTCCCTATTAAGTATTTTAAGTAACTTTTCTTTTTAGAAAAGCAAAAAAAAAAAAAAAAAAACTTAAAACACGTCACGTCAATCTGCATAAACTGAATACAAAAAATAGCATTACTATTTGGAAAGCTAAAAGAAAGAGAACTTACTCCCACATTTGAAGTGGTGAGGGACCCTCCTACCACAACCTTCAGTGAGGCGAACGGCACGGTTGACGTCAATAAGGGCCGCCAACTTTGGTGTAACATCAGCGCACACGCACTCGATATGGGTAACCCTTACACGCTCACAGCATGCCGGCGATGGAAGCTTCCCATATAACACCGCCTTGCACGCATTAATCCCAATCCTCCTCTCCTCCTTGCATTGGGCAGCGCTTATTTCTTCTGCGCTGCCCATTCTCACCTCCGACCACATGGTTAAAACAACCGTTGCTAGCAAGAGCATGAAAATCTTCAAACTTCCGGCCATTTCTTCTCCTCCCAACCAAGGCCTTAACACCAATACAAAATATATAGGGGATATAGAATTAATGGGATAAGGGTAATCTTTGTTGATTAATACTTTTCGTATATTTTTTACTTTAGTCTCCCAAGTCACACCCTCGTCTCTTTCCTTACTATTGTAGGGGCGGCGACTTTGGCTGTAAACAGCTCATGTCCTTTAGATTTCAAGACGTCCCATCCATGTCTAACATGATAATGGGTCACTCATGCCGCACATGCATCATTCCAAAGGGGAAATTCAATTATTGATTTAGGGTATCTTAAATTTGAGAACTTTAAAGGTTTTTTTAGAAATACTATATTCTTTCTTCTGTTCTCATCATCATATTGTTTTTTAAAAAATATATAAATGATTGAGGGAGTAAATTTTTTTCCATTTTTCTTTAAAAAAAATAACAATATATACATCAAATGAGGAGAACAACAAGAAAAAGCTTAGCATTTTTTAAAATTCTTTTATCATCGTCGGATACTATTTAGACATTTTGACTAAACTTTTTCTTATTTAATAAAGTTAAATTTGATGCTAATTTTTTACCATCCATTTATTACTACATTTGATAGTTATAAAGAAGGTCATCAATCTTGTGATCTACCCCTTTGGTAAACGATTTCTACTGTCAATTTGAGAACTTTAAAGATTTGTCTTCACCTTGACTTTGGCTGTAAGCAGCTCATGTCCTTTAGATTTCAAGATGTACCATCTATGTCCGACGTAATAATGGGTCACTAATGCCGCACATGCATCATTCCAAAGGGAAAATTCAATTATTGATTTAAAGTATCTTAAATTTGAGAACTTTAAATTTTGGGAAAACTTCACAAAATTCCTCTTGAACTTTCACCCGTTTTGAAATGTCCTTTAAACTTCAAAAACTCTCAATTTACACCATTGAACTTTCAATTGCTCTCAATTTGGACCCATCCATACAAATTAGGGCATTTTTCAAAAAGACCAAAATACCCCTGATTTTCATTTTTAAAACAAATTAAAAAAAAAAAAAACATTTTGGAAGTTGAAATTTTAAATAGTGAATTTTAAACGGTGACTTTTATATAAAATTCCAACTTCCAAATATTTTTTTTATTTTTTTAAAAAATAAAAATTATGGGTATTTTGGTCTTTTTAAAAAATATTGTGCCCTAATTTGTACGGATGTGTTCAAATTGAGAGCAATTGAAAGTTTAGGGGTGTAAATTTAGAGTTTTTGAAGTTTGAGGGGGGCATTTCAAAATAAGTAAAAGTTCAGGGGGTTCCCTAAAGTTTTCCCTTAAATTTTTTTTAGAAATGCTATATTATTTTTTCTTAAGTTCTCATCATTTTAACGTAGATATTGTTTTTTAAAAAATATATAAATGATTGATGGAGTAAATCTTTTTTCCATTTTTCTTTCTTTTTTTAAAAAAAAAACAATATACACATACATAGAATGCGTAGCATTTTTTTAAATTCTTTTATCATCATCAGATACTATTTACAATTTAGACATTTTGACCAAACTTTTTCTTATTTAATAAAGTTAAATTTGATGCTATTTTTTTTTACCATGCATTTATTACTACATTTGATTGTTATAAAGAAGGTCATCAATCTTGTGATCTACCCCTTTGGTAAACGATTTCTACTGTCAATTTGTCTCCACCTTGAGGAACATGCTCATTTCAATATAAGAAAAAGATTAAGAGACTGAAGACAGCACTAAAGCGTGGTAGAGACAGCTGTGGCAGAAAAGTGTAATTAATATAAGAAAAAGATTAAGAGACTAGAGAAAGCACTAAAGAGACGGTGGTGGTTCAATGACTTAAAAAATTTTCAGAATGAGATTAGGTACATATTAAGGTATGAGTTTGAACTTTAAATCTCACAATTAGAATCCCAATTGCCTAATTAATATAAACCGCTTTAGTTCGATTGGAGTTGAGGTTCAGTCGGACTTGAGAAAGAGTATATGGTTCCCATGGACTAAGTCAATCTTATACATCTCCTAATTGGTTGCATCTCCCAATGGGTAGATGATACGTACTATAGTCACGCACAAATTTAAAAATATATATATATCCAATAATAATTTGTGCATAATTTATTGTGATTTGTTAGTACACACCAATATTAGTAACTCAACGTGGCCTTTTTTTTTTTTCTTCTCATTATTACAAATGGTAATGCTCATAGATGTCTCCAATCAAAGAGAAAAGCTCATACATGTTAATTTCCAATGGTTGATGTTGTTCTTTGCTATGAGTGCAAATGAGTTTGGACTTCATGGGATTTTTACCCCTGTAATTAAGGTTTGTAAATCTCATGAAGTTTATGACTTTTCTTACACTTGTTTTGCTTTTAAAACCACATTATGTGATCCTTTGGAGAGGACAAGGCTAATTATTTGGCCCATCTGATTTATGTGTTTGGGTCTATTGTAGGAAAGTGCTCTTTTCGATATTTTGATCAATTGTAACCCTTCCCCAACTTGCTTGGGAAAAATAAAAAAATAAAATCCAGTCAAGGAGAATAGAAAGAGTAGATTACATAATCTTTATTTATGTGGACCAATACTCATTTATCCATAACCATTCTTTTTGTTGATCCAAGGTTACCCAGCCTCCCTCCTTCCACGTTGGCCAACTTTATCTAACAAAAACTGCAAAGGACAAAAAAATTAAAAAAAAAAACAGAAAAAGGGATGCTATACCAATTTCATACGGGTCGGTGAATGTCAAGTGTAAAATTGGTGTGAAAAATAAGATTACTTTTTTTGTGAAAAGTAAAAGAGGAATCGAACTTACTCCCACATTTGAAATGAAGAGGAACCCTGAGGCCACAATGTCCAACAAAGCGGATGGCGTCAACGAGACGGAATTTAAGAATAATGGACTCCGTCAGTGTAGCCTTAGGACACACACATTGAGCATGGCTAGCCCTTACAAGCTCACAGCACCTTGGCGACGCATTCGTCTTATGACGTATGGACAAGATGCACTCTTTAGTTAACATATCTACCTCCTCCTTGCACTCGGCAGCACTTTGTGCTGCACTGCCCATTCTCGCCTCCCACATGGTTAAAACAACCATGGCTAGCAAGAGCATGAAAATCCTTGAACTTCCCATTCCTTTGAATTTCCTCCTCCCAAACGTACAAGGCCTTAAGCCTTAACACCTATATATATATATATATATAGCCATGCATATAGGGGAAATTGTTGATTACTTTTTTTATATTCTTGACTTTAATTAGTTTAGCCTAGCTAGCTCCTATATATATATCCTACCTCACTTGTTTCCTTACTATTAATAGTAAGTGATAAGGATATAGATATATATGAATTTTGTATGCATGCATGGTTTGATTAACCTAAATTAAGAGATTTAGTTATCTTAATTTAAGGAATTTATTTGTATTCAAATATCTGTGAAGCTTTATAAATAGAGAGCGTTGTACTCAAATCATATAATCAAGAAAACATATTCACGTATAGAAGAAATAAAAATGGAAAACATAATCCCAGTTGTAGATTAGGAGGAGAGACATTGAAATATATATATATATAGGGTGGATTAAAAGAAAGCTATATTCTTTCTCCAAATGGAAATTGCTCATACATGTCTCCAATTAAAGAGAGTAGCTCATACATGTTAATTTCCAAGTAGAACAGAAAGAGTAGATTGCATTACATAATCACCATGAGGCTGCGAACCAATTACTCAAGAACTCATTATTCATAACCATTCTTATTTGTTAATGCAAGGTTGCCCAGCCTCCCTCCAACCACCTTGGCCAACTTTAATTTATGGAGTAGTGATACCTGCAAGTGAATTAAAAAAATAAAAATAAAAATTAAGGGTCATTCTTTTCTTTCTTTCTTTCTTTTTTTAAAAATATATATATATATACGTAAAACCATTAAACAAAGTCAAGATACAAGAAACAAAATATTCCAAACAACAAACTCAAAACGAAAGAAATACCATTGAAAATGAAAATGAAAATGAAAAAAAAAAAAAAAAAACACAATCATGCACACCTAACAGGAAATGGGTGTGTTAATGACCCCAAAGGAGTAAAAAATGTCCCGATTCTCTATACCTTGGGGCTTTGGCAAAAGCCAAGAAATTGACCTCATAGAGCATTATAGGCAACCTAACGAATTGAAAGAGGGTCATTCTAACTTGGCAATATTTATTACTTGTTATATCATTTATCAAACTCATTTCACACTAGTTGACATACGTATTTTAAGTAACTTTTCTTTTTAGAAAATAAAAACAAAAAAACTTAAAACACATCATGCCGTCTATCTGCATAAAATGATTACAAAAAATAGTATTAGTCACTATTACTATATATTTGGAAGGCTAAAAGAAAGAGAACTTACTCCCACATTTGAAGTGGTGAGGGACCCTCCTACCACAACCTTCAATGAGGCGAATGGCGCGGTTGACGTCAATAAGGGCCACCAATTTTGGTGTAACATCAGCGCACACGCACTCGATGTGGGTAACCCTTACACGCTCACAGCACGCCGGTGATGGAAGCTTCCAATGTAACACTGCCTTGCACGCATTAATCCCAATCCTCCTCTCCTCCTTGCATTGGGCAGCGCTTATTTCTTCTGCGCTGCCCATTCTCACCTCCAGCCACATGGTTAAAACAACCGTCGCTAGCAAGAGCATGAAAATCCTCAAACTTCCGGCCATTTCTTCTCCTCCCAACCAAGGCCTTAACACTAATACAAAATATATAAGAAAACGATTTCTACGGTCAATTTGTCTTCCCCTTGAGGAGCACGTACTCTCATTTCAATATAAGAAAAAGATTAAGAGACTGAAGAAATTAAAGCACTAAAGCGTGGAAGAGACGTATAGTTGTGGCAGAGAAGTGTGGTTTTCCGCCACCAATCAGAAGTTGCCACTTAAGCTGGGTGGCCGTATTGAAGATATTCTCAAAAAAGAATTAAGCTTAATTTTCATCTCTTATCTTTCTATTTGTAGATTCAATTTTCATGCATTTTATGATTACAAGAATATAACTTGACTTTGAATCAATTCACATATATAGCTGTGTTAGGTGGGCATCCACTACGCCGGAGTAGGCCACTTAATTTCCATCTCTTATCTTTCTATTTGTAGATTCAATTTTCATGCCTTTTATGATTACAAGAATATACCTTGACTTTGAATCAATTCACATATACAGTTGGTGTTAGATGTCTGTCCACCGGAGAAACTGCGGGCCCCTACTTCCATAAACCTAAGAGAATGAAATCTTGGTGGTTGGGTTGGTAATATCAAATGCCAACCACAACTTTGGTACCGAAGAGAACAAATGTTTTTCATCAATCAAATTAGAGCATGTTCAAGATTGTATTACAGAATTTAAAAAGTAGTATTACAAAAAAAAAATGAAACTTCACTTACCCCCATAAATTTATACGTTTTTTGCAAACACTCTCCCAAAATTCAAAATATTTCACACTTTTTCCATTCCGTTAGGATTTTCTGTTAAATCATAATGGAGAGGTGTAAAATTACTAAAATATCCTTAGTCATTTTTCTCATTTTTTCGTTTAATTTAACTGCAATATTTAACGGTAGGGAGGTATTTGGAATGAAACAAAAGTTCAATACACCAAAATGAGATATTTTGAACATTGGAAATGTGTTTGCAAAATGTGCGTAAGTTCATAGGGGGAAGTGAAATTTCCCAAAAAAAAAAATTGCGAGAAAATAGAAACATACCAAGATTGATTTGATGAAGGCTTATGATTCTGTTGATTGGGAGTTTCTGCTTCATTGTTTTGGCTTCCCAGCTAGATTCCTTAATTGGATTAAGGTGTGTATTACTTCTCCCAGATTTCCTAGCTATTTGCCTTAATGGTACTATGGTTGGTTATTTTGAAGGTAAGAAGGGGTTGAGGCAGGGTGATCATCTTTCCCCTTATCTTTTTGTCATAGCCATGAAAGTTTTTTCAAGAATTATGGTTGATCATACTAGTGGTAGTTCTGGTTTCAAGTTTCATCTGAAGTGTGCTAGTTTGAAACTTACTTATCTTTGGTTTGCAGATGATCTTCTCTTCTTTTATGAGGCTAGTCTTATTTCTATTAAGATCATTAAGGGTCCGTTTGTGATTGCAATTTCAATAATTGCTAATTTAAAAATAGTGTTTTTAAAAATAGCGTTTTTGAAATCGTTACTTTTAAAAATCGCAAAGGCGGTTTTAGTAAAACATGTTAAAATTTTTTTTTTGTTAAATATTTGTTATGCGAATTCATAATTTTGGTTTAAATTCGCACCTTTTCAAATAAGCACCCATTGCCTACTTATTGAAATCGCAGACTTTTTTCCTATTTTAAATTAAGTGCTTTTTAAATTGCAATATCAAACGCCTTACGTTTGCGATATCTTTTAAAAACGCAAATTATTCTTCCGAAATCGCAATCTCAAACGCACCCTAAGAATGTTATGCTGGAGTTTTAGACTTTGTCTAGTTTGAAATCTAATCCTTCAAAGAGTTCTTTCTTTTGTTTTGGTATTTCAAATAGAATTAAGCATTCTTTGTTGGATGATCTGGGAATGATTGAAGGTAAATTTCATGTGAGATATCTTGGGGTTCCTCTCATTTCTTCTAGGCTTTCTGCAGCAGATTGTAGGGCTTTGCCTAAAAGAATTATTGGTCAGATTGATTCCTGGTTGTCAAAGAATCTCTCTTATGCATGCAAGCTTCAATTGATTTCTTCTGTGCTTTTATAGCTTACAAGTGTATTGGACCAAAATCTTCATTCTTCCAAAGAAGGTCTAAAAGATATTGAGCAAAAGTTTAACAGATTTCTTTAGAATGGGAAGAATGCAGGGTTTGCAAAGGCTAAAGTTTCTTGGGCTGATATTTATTTTCCTAAGGAGGGTGGTTTGGGGTTGAAGAGGCTTGAAGTATGGAATCAATCATCTATGTTTAGGCATATTTGGAGCCTCTTTGCTAGTTCTAGATCTATTTGGGTGGCTTGGGTTAAGGAAAATCTATTGAAAAGAAAGAGTTTTTGGAGTGTTAGTATTCCTCAAAACTGCTATTGGAATTGGAGAAAGATTCTGAAGCTAAGGAATATTGTCAGGGGATTCTTGAGGTTTGAGGTTGGAACTGGGGAACATATTTATCTTTGGTCGGATTGGTGGCATCCTGCTGGAGTTTTGTTTGAGCAATTTGGCTTCAAGGCTATTTATGATGCTCATAGTACTTTGGAAGCCAAGCTCTCTTCTATTATTCAAAATGATAAATGGTTTTGGAGGCCGGCTAGATTAGAGGCTTTGGTTGAGATTTAAACTAGACTTTATGAAGTTGGTTTGGGTTCTTGTGATAAACCTGTTTGGGATGTATCAAGGAAAAAAGTTTATGTTTGTGCATAAACTTGGGAGGTTCTTAGGGAGAAGAATGAGGAGGTTTTATGGAGTAAATTGGTTTGGTTTCCTCTTACTATTCCTAAGCAGGGGTTTATTCTTTGGTTGGCTATGAAGGATAGGCTTATCTTGAAATGAGGTTATCAAGGAAATGTCCAATGTCGGTTTTGTCAACACCATTTGGAAACTAGAGCTCACTTGTTTTTTGAGTGTAGCTTTAGTTGCAAAATATCGAATTTTTGCATGATAAGGTGTAGAGTTGCAAATGCTTTTATAGTTTGGGATGACATTGTGCAACAAGGATGCAACACTAGGGTGCAAAAGTCTCTTTAAGTGTTTGATCTGTCGTTTGGTATTGGGTTCTACTATTTACAATCTTTGGCTTACTAGGAATAAGTTGATTCATGTTGGCCAGCCTTATATAGAGGAACAGATTTTAAAGAAGATTGTTTGGGATGTAAGAACTCAAATTGCTGGGAAAGGAAAATTTCCTAGTACTCGTGAGAACATTCTTCTTTGTTATTTGTGGAACTTACGAGTAAAAATTCTTATATAGTTGCTGGGCTGTAGTTTGGTTTTTCTGTTTTTCCGGTTGTTGTTTTAGTTTTGGTCTTTTTTGGACTTGTAAGGGGTCTGATGTTTTTGTTTTACCTGCCATAAGTGGGATGCATGTTTCTGTGTTTTGTTTTAGCCTTTTCAAAAGGCTTGTTGGGAGATAAAGTGATTATGGAGTTTATACCAATAATACATTAATATACATAATTGAACACAACTCTAGCCCAAAAGCCTAAGCTAATGGGCTAAGGTCCACTTAGGTATATTAAGCACTCTCTTTTTTTATATTTTCTCAATGTGGGACACAACACTCACAAGTACACTCACAACAGGGCTTGTAAGGGGGAGAGGGGTTTGATGTGTTGTTTGTTTTGTTTTGAGCTTAATGAAATATCTTATTTATCTAAAAAAAAAAAGGAGTGAATACGTTTGTTAAAAACATTACAAAACAACCACGAGGAGATTCCCGTACGTGATGGAGCAAGCGAATGAGAATAAAGCTAGCAAAATTGGTTATGAAATGTTAATGTCAATTTTTCAATTTTAGTTTGAGTTCATTGTTCTTCATTTGGTTTAGCCCAAACCAAAGCTTTTGATTTTATTATGGGATAGATTTTTCTATTGGAAATGTTTATGATGAAAGAGCATGATGTCACATCACGTCGGGTTCAATCCCTTTTTGCCATATAATATTCTATTTTAAAATGCCGAATGTACCCCTAGACCAGAAAAAGCAAAAATAATCAAAATACTCATTTTATTAATTTAATAAATTTAAAACAAAAAACCAAAATAATAATAATAATAATAAGTTGAAAGAAGGGGGTTAGACCCCGATGGCCACGCTGTGTCTGCTGAGTGCTGACCCACAGTGTGTAAAAGTGGATCAGATTCATTTTTTTTTTTTCTTTCTTTTGAATCTTTCTGAATTGTTTGCTTCTTTTTTTGTTTTTCTGAATTCTTTATTTTTTTTATCTAAGGACATAATTGTAGTTTTATAAATTTTATAGGGGTATAGGAACATTTTACATATTAGTTGCCTAAGTTAACAAAAAAATTTAACGATAAAATGGCAACTAAAAAAGGCTGATAGTCGATAGATTAAAATTGCAGATTTTTTAAAGTATAGGAAGAAAGATTATAAATAGCAAGGTAATTATAAAGGGTAAGTAAGGACTTGTTTGAGTATGCATTTGAAATGCTNAGAGTCAAAAAAGTCTAAAAATGATTAAAACACACTTCTAGCAAAAGTTTAAAAATGAAAGCTATGCAAAAAAAAAAAAAAAAAGGTTTTTTTTTATTCAAAAACTCTATTTTTCAAATAAAATCCCAAACATACAATACGTGTGGCAGAAATTGATCAAACAGTGTAAAAATCTTTTGTAAGGCGATGATGTATATGCATGCAATACATTTCATACACCAAATACATCCCAATTTTCGGTTCAAATTTACTTGTACACATGTTTCTAGCATATAGTCTACTGAATCCAAATTTACTTGTACACTTTTCAATGAATTTTGTTGAAAGGTTCTTGCTGAATCCAACTTCGTTGTAAGAAGACTTCCAAGTTCTTCAGTTCTCAATAAGGAATGCACAAAGTTCTAAGCTCACAAAATCATTACCACATATCAAAATAACTTCCAAGTAGTGAAAACCATAAAGACAGTGGGGTAATTCTTAGTTAAACAGTAAAAAAAATCTTTGGTATATAAAAAAAAAAAGTTCATGCAATACCCTTCATACACACAACCCACCTCAAAACTCAGTTCAGCTCACAAGTTTACACC
The DNA here is from genome assembly GCA_006937295.1 of Carpinus fangiana. Lineage (NCBI taxonomy): Eukaryota > Viridiplantae > Streptophyta > Magnoliopsida > Fagales > Betulaceae > Carpinus > Carpinus fangiana. The sequence goes on from CM017325.1 coordinate 5,740,604, forward strand.
ATATGTTCTACTTTACAACGTGATTAGCAGCAGACTGAAGTTTGTGTAATTAAACCCTCTTTTTTTTTTTTTCAACAAGTAATTGGCCCCAATGGGAAGTTCGTGTAATAAAACTTAAAACACAACTCCTCTCAACATAATTCCGAAGCCATGCTCACACAGCGCTGACATAGTCACCACTGACATCAACTTCAGATTCAATATCAGCCTCCATGTCATCGCTGTCCGATGCCCCGGCGGCAGCTCGCAAGCCAGCTTTGGATCCTTCCCCTGGCATCTTTGCCTCTCGAATGATCCGCATAATTTCTTCGGCACTTTGACTTGGTTGTTCACTTCCTGCTTCTGCATAGTTTGTCTTCTCAATTTCTATTAGCTCTTTTGGCAAATTTTTCTGAAACCAAGGATGCTGTTTGATCTCTGGGATAGTGATCCTCTGTGGAGAGGAATTGACGAGATTAGTTAGTAGATATTACAAGAGGCATTAGGTCAGAAGATGGAGTTCAATTGATTTCACTCCCATAAAATCCTTGAAATAAGCATAAGTTTGACTTCACTTTCTCCTATATGATCTTCTAGGCATTTACAAGAAACAAAATGGGCAGTGTCTAGTACATACATGGTAACTTAAAGGAAAAGATAAATTGATGACAAGTTACCGTGGCTGGATTGGCACCAAAAATACGAGAAAGGAGCTGCCTACAGTCTGCAGACACACGTACATAGTCAGGTATGGAGTACTGCACGCTCATTATTCTCTGTCAAAAATGAGATGGAACCAAGTTTCTGTCAAGAACAACCAATAATATAGATTGATATAGTCAACCAATAATATAGATTGATATAGTCACAGGTGATTTTTTGTTTCATCAGAAATTTACTGTTCAGAACTAACTCACCCCAATGGTCTTCCGAAAGTTTCTAGGATCTTCAGGATCCTCAAATGGGTATGCTCCAACCAACATCACATATAGTGTCACACCACAGGACCAAACATCAGCAATCTACAAGCACTACCAAACTATCAAGCAGATAGAAAAATTCTGGAAGATATGGTAGGGATATCCAATTGATGTGATATTATGAGTATCAAAAATAGCTGAAATATGACCATAAGGTATAAAGAGATGGTCAAAACCACTGAAGATTCTTGAAATTCTATATCAGAATGAGAGAACTAATTACCTTTCCATTGTATTCCTTTCTTTGGAGAACCTCTGGGGCAATGTACGCAGGAGTTCCTACTGTTGACTTGGGTTGAGAGTGCAACAAAGCAGACTGCAAGGCATAAAAAATCCAATACCTAATGCATCAAATTTCAACCAAAAAAAAAAAAAATGGAGGATACCCAAAAAAAAAAGAAAAAAAAAAAAGAGCGTAAAAAATTATCTCCTGAGCTCAATTTAAGCCAGGAAATCATTAACCTTGGAATAACCAAAGTCACAAATCTTAAGTCTTGGGGTTGGACTTCCATCCAGTAGTGTGTTTTCTAGTTTCAGATCCCTGTGACAAATTTCCTGCAGTAAAAGCAAAGGATGATGTCAAAAAGTACAGTTTTTTCATTCAAAACTTGAAAGAAAACTCATATGCAATACCATGGAATGACAGTAGCTGACTCCAGAGATTAGCTGCTGGAAGAAAAATCTTGCCTGTCATAACAGTCACCGCCAAACAATCAGTAGGTGAACTTCAAATTGTAACTTCCATATGCATCAAATAGGAGGAAAAAATGACCCAGTTTGTCAGATGGTAATTTATAAGCTACAAGTTTGCAACCTCGTCTTCACTAAATCGACCAGCACTGCAAATCCTCTCAAAGAGTTCACCCCCAGCTGCATATTCCATGACAATAGCTAAATGTGTAGGTGTCAACAAGACCTGCAGGCAAACATGCTCCTATTAATATACAACTCGGCAGATAAATATCCATAATCTTCACTGCCAGCTTAATTACGGAATAATTTTCTAATGGATAAACCTATAGGTAATGGTATACGTCACAGAATGTATAACAGGGCATGCTAACTAACAAAACGTTGGAAAAGACGGTGTTAATGACATGTATCTAAGTTGATACAGACTAGAATATACAATAGGACACATTTCTTCAGCATTCTTAAATGCTGGTTTGGTTAGCATGATTTATTTTTGTAAAAACAGAACTTCCTTGCATAGACATGTTGATGTATCTGGAAACAAAATGCAAATGATTTCTTTACGATGTAAACAACATGGATGGAACTGATGAATAAGGAAAACGAAGAGTTTTGATGAGTCAGACACTCCCAAGTGAAAAGTTTAATATTCTTCGGTTAATAAAGATGGGAAATTTGGTATTGGACAGAAGAGGAAATACAAAAAAGAGTTGTAAACCCACTTCAGATTATTGAATTGGCAAGCTGTGGTTGTTTCAGCTTATACTGCTTGGCCGGATTTTGAAGACAATGTCATCCTACATACTTAAATCGTGCTACAAGTCCAAGTATTTAGAAAACATACCTTAGAGCCCCAGCCAAATGAAAGTACAGCATAGATATTAAGAACATTCAATTCTTACCTCTTTGAACCTGACAATGTTTGGATGCCTCAGAGATCTGTGGTTGATGATTTCTCTCTGAACATTCTCATCAATCTGAAACCCAAAAACAGAAATCATAATTTTATACTATATCAACAATTACATCCATAGTAAGATTATCAACATCTATAAGAAGAGAGAGAAGAACTGTTGGGAAAGAAAATGAACTTCTGTAAAATTAACAGGTAATTCGTAAAACGCCAGAAATTATCTCGTGGTCTGGCAAAACCATGAAATTTTCCATACATCCAGAGGCAAAAACACAAGCACCAGAACAAAAATAAATGTGATTCACCTGCAATGAGATTATGTTCAAGGGAAATTGAATAAGTGAAGATTAACTTATTGAACGGAGCATTAAACAAGTCACCTTTCCATTTTACAAACTCACTACTGCTCCAAAACAAATCTTGTGGGGGACTATACACTAGGCACAGCAAAAAACATTATGATTCTTGTACTACCTACCTAATATACATTACAGGAATCTTCACCAAATTTGTGAGTATACACACAAACAATGAATAAAATTTTCCATATCACTTGAGCAAGAGAGAGAGAGAGATTTCAAACAAGCCCCATCAATCCATTTCTATTCACCAGCAGATGAACATGCCTAATTAACAAGGTAAATTCATCCTGGGGTACTCAAAATTACCTTCTTCCCCCTTTCTATGTATTTGACTGCAACAAGCTCCTTTGTCTTCTTATCTCTCACCAACCTTGCCACTCCAAAATTCCCTGAACCAAGCTCCTTCAATGGCTCATATCGCTCCTCCATCTCAAGTCACCCAAATTAACAATCGCCCACAAAAATTACAAGACCAATATAGTACGCCAAAATTCACGAACCCCCAAAAGGCAAAGAAAAAGAAAACAAACCCAACAAACTTAAAAGAAAAAAAAAATACCCAAATGAAATACCAAAGCAAGAACACCAACTAAGAACAAATTCCCAATTCCCAAAAGATACCAATCAAAACCCAGATGAACAGTAGAGAAATGATTATCTGTTATTTCGCAGGAAGACCACCTAAATGACTTTACGCCCAAACAAAAGCCAAATGAGACAGAGTGAGAGAGAGAGAGAGAGAGAGAGCCCTCAGCCTTAAAAAAAGAAAAGAAAAAAGAAAAAATCCAAATTCCAACAAAATATCTACTCCAGAGTCATTGTTTATACGAAAAAAGAAAAAAAAGAATCACCAACATTACTCCAAACTCCAAAGGTGGATCTGATTGTAAAGTTTCTGGGATTCAGAAGGAAGGATTGACCTCAACGACACGTACGCTGTAAAGTGTCGCTTTGAAGTGTCGCTCAGAAAGGAAAGACTCCGACTCTGACATGTCAAAAGACTGTGTGTATCCTACGTATCTGACACGCGGGGTGAGTTCCCTGTCTTTTTACTTTTTGTTTTCTCGGATGCGTACGTTTACGGTCCCAAATGGCGCCGTGTTAGTCGCTGTCGTTGTCTCCGAATATAGAAAATCCCCCCAGCTAATATGCGCCCCATGTGGGCCCCGTGAGTCTCTTAAAAGTAGTTGCATATGTCGGGCTACGGGATTATTATCATGGGATAATCATTCCCTTCACGGGCGAGAGCGATTGGGCCTTGCCTTTTAGCTTTGTGAAAAGCCAACGCGTTAAAGGCGCATGTTAGATATCCCCCCGATGGGCCGCCCTAAAGTTTTATATATTGGGCCCCAGGAATTGGTTGGTAGGCACTCAGCCGCCTGTCGGTGACAGGCGAAGGGTCGTACTTGCCTTTCACACACGTGTAACTACACCTTAAAAGCCTTCACCGTTCGATGGTTTTGAAAGCGTTTTCATCCAACGGTCACAAAACATTTCCATTTATTTTAACTTTGGATAAACATTATATATTAATATAGTATAATATCTAATTACGTTGATTATTTTAGAGCATACATTTATGGACTGCCAAATGGAAGGGTCGGTGTATCCTAATTAAATTCTAATTAATTAAAGCAGCGTCACAAGTAGTTTTCTTTGTTTTCCAAATATCACCGAAAGAGAAAAGGAAACTTTTTTATTCATTATTGGCCCCATTATTTTAAATGTTCATATAGATAGATAGGCTTAATATAGAATTAGGGTTTGAAAGAGAACCTTGTCAATTATAAAATGCCCTTTTAGCCTACTCTTTGTATTACATAGCCAACTAGGTGGTGTACTCCCCCTCAACACGGATCGGGATCCTCTCCAGTCCGTTTGGACTAGAGGGGATCCAATCCCTTATAATACAGGGGTATTCTTTCTTGGCATTATTGTAAACCATTTCATCTAGTCTTATTGGCTTTGTTTGCCATTGGCCTTAAATAAGGAAGTAGTCTAGAACCAGGGACGGAGCCAGAAAGGTTTATGGGATGGGGCCAAAGCATTTTTTTTTTTTTTTTTTTGCATTGTGTAATGAACGGGTACTTTTTATTTATTTTTTTCTTATCACTAGTACCTAAATACAATGAGAAATTGGTAGTTTTCTTTTTGAGGCAAGGTCAAATGAGTAGTTTTCTTTTTGGGGGCAAGGCCAAATGGATTTTTTTTTTTTTTTTTTTTTGGCAGGGCCAAATCCCAAATGGGTAGTTATATGTATATACCTAAAGGAAAATGCTAGGGGTTCTCCTGGCGTTCTCCTAGTCTTATATAAAACTTAATTTAAGAAAAAATAAAATTGTAGTGGCTTCTACCATCGGTTTTTTAGGCATTAGCACCAAATTTAGGATGATCAAATCCATTTTTGGTGATATCATTCCTAAAGGGTTAACCTTCCACCCTTAGGTTTTAGTTTTGAATCTAAAAATAAGTTTTAAAGCATTAGAATCTAACTATTAACTCATAAAAATTAATCGGTTGACAAAAAAATGGTACTACAATTTTATTTTTTCTTAAATCATGTTCTACGTAAGACTGAGAGAACGCTAGGAGAACACTACTGGGAGAACCCCTAGCAAACCCCATACCTAAAATACTTTTTTTGGGGGGGGGGGGCGGGGGAAGGGAGGCCATCTTCTGTCCCTCTAAATCCGTCTCGATTTAGAACAGTAGCAAATTTGATTAATGTGTGAAAAAAAAAAAATGCTTTGTATAAAAAAGTGAAGAAAAAAAATGTTTTGTAGTATTTTTTTATTTGAATAATAAAAAATAATTAATATTAATAATATAAGATATTTTTTTTTGGACAAGGATCCTCTCCGGTCCAAAGTAGACTAGAGAACATCCACTTGATGGCTAGGATCTCTTAAGGCCATCAACTTGCCGGATGGTGGATTAAAAAAATTATAATATTTTACAAGGATCCTCTCCCGTCCAAGTGGACTGGAGAGCAAGTGGACTGGAGAGCATCCAGTTGATGGCTAAGATCTCTTCTTAGAGATTCTAAGGCCATCAACTTGTCACATGGCAGATTAAAAAAATAATAATATTTTATTATTTTACTTTTAAATTAAATAGAAAAACAAAATAATAAAAAATTAAAAACAAATATTAAAAAAAAAAAAAAAAAAAAAAAAAGAAAGAAGAAGAAGGGTGGCTGGCCACCCCATCTTCGCCACAGGGGGTGGCCGGCCACCACATTTTAGGACAGGGGGTGGCGTCGTCACTCCCATGCGCCGCCATGGGCCGGTCGAGCAGCTTCGTGATTAGCCTGCGCGCTTCGGAGGAGAACCAAGGATGGCACTTGAGAATTCCAGAAAGTTCAGTAGCACTCAGAGATATGCAAGGCCCGTCTTTAGAGTGCTTGAGGATGCCACACTCAACCCAGTTTACCTCCTCCGGCAGGCGCTTTATCCTATCCCACTCGAGCTTTTCAACACCCGTCATGTCTAGCAGACCAACGTGCCTTAAACTTGTCAATTCTGAGATCACATAGGGAAATCCTTTGATTCCGGTCCCCCACAGATCAAGAACCTCCAAATGGATCAGCGATCTTAGATCTGGCTGTTGCATTAAGCCTGAACACCCTCTTAACTTTAGCTCCCGGAGACTGGTAAGATTTCCAAGAGAGGGTAGAGAAGTAATCTGTGTCTCCTCCGAAAGATCCAGAACCTCCAGCTTTTTATGTTCTCCAATTGTAAAAGACATCAAGTAGGTCACTTTCTTGGCCCGCTTCAAAACCATATCATGCATTCATGCGGGTTTTTTTTTTTTTTTTACTTTTTGTTCAAGATACAGAGGACCAAGTCATTTTTTAAAAACTTATTTTATAGGGATAATTTCACTAACCCCCTCAAACTTTGGCCATTTTTGCAAACACCCTCCTAACATTCAAAAATTCTCACTTACCCCCCTCAAACTTTATTTTTCTCTCACTTTCTCCCTCCCGTTAGCAACTTCCGTCTATTCCTAACAGAACGGTCCTCACGTGCCAAGCGTGTGGGATTTATTTTCTGAAAACTCAATTTTACCCCTGGCTGCACGCGTACGCACACTCAAAAATCACTTAACACTTAACACTTCGAACGACCAACATAACTCCCCGAACCCAAGTCTTCGAAATCGACCCAAATCGATTCATCACCCACCCTAAAATCGCGTTCGTTCATACCTACATACCGAAAACCGAAAGCTTCTTCGGGCTGGAATCCTTCTGATTCGTTATACCCATTTGATACCCACAATGGATGAAGCCTACAGTGAAGTCATCGACGCAGGAACTGGAATGAGTAATCTAATGTGCAAATGTGGGAAGAGAGCATGCATCTTAACAGCATTTACGCTAAGGAATTTCGGCAAAAGGTTTTATACATGTGGGAATTATGTGGTAAGATTTTTTTTGTTTTTTTTGCAATTTATCTCGCAACCCCGCATTTTATTTGACTTGGGTATTTGTTTTTTTTGCAATTTTTCTCGCAACCCAGTGTTTTATTTGACTTGGGTATTCGGTTTTTTGGCAATTTTCCTCGCAACCCAGCATTTTATTTGACTTTGGTATTTGATTCGGTTGTGTATATTATGGTTTTAGGGTTTAGGGTCTTTGCTGAAAATTGTTTACTTAGCTGGGTTTTTTGGGCTAGGCAATTTGCTGAAATTTGTTTTCGTAACTGGGTATTTAAGCTGTTTTTTTTTTTTTTTTTGGCTTTGGCTTAAATGTGTATTTGCTGAAATTTGGTTATGTTTTTATTGTTATTCGAGCTGAATTTTTTTTTTTTGGCTTAAATGGGTATTGGAGCTGGTTTATGGTTTATGTTGAATCATTTTGAAACTCTAGGATTATGAAGGGTTTTTTTTGTTGTTGAAATCAATGAAGTATTTGGTTGTGTTAAAATTGTGTTGTTGGTGGCTATTGTATCATAATGGTTGTTTGATATATTTTAATGTTGATTTGATTATGTAGAATCAAGACAATCGTGGATGTGACTATTTCAAATGGATAGATATGGATATTTGTCAGCATGGTAAGCGAGTGGTGTCAAAACTGTTTGATATGCACGAGAATTTGAAGAATGAACGTGCACAAATTGGAACAACAATCTCGAATGAAATTTTGAAATGCAAGCTTGAAGTTGTTGAGTATAAGGCGAAAATGGAGGTTGCATCTCTTAATTTTGAAATGCAATTACAAATGCAGAAGAATAAATTCAATTCAAAAGAGACGAAGTATTGGTTCGCCTTAGCATGTTTATTGATTCTCCTTGTTGTAATGATGTTTTATCCTGTGTCTAATGCAAATTCCTCAAGGTTGAGGCTGCACTGAGCATGTAATTAGATGTCTAATGGAAACTGTTGCAATTCTTGAGTGAAATGTCTAATGAAAACATTATGATATAATGTATTTAGTAATTATGTTGTGTTGCCCACTTTTTTGTACGTACTGTTATTGTTTAATATAAGTTATTTATGTAAGAAAATCTGAAAATAATGAGGCATCTTACCATTATCTTTTGTTCTCTTTAAAGTGGAATTGAAAACATATTTTTCCACTAGTCATTACAAAAGTTCGAGATTGACAGCCTTTCTGTTCGCTACATCCATGTACAAGGATTTTCGTTGAAGATGTGAAGAGGATCTGTTTTAAAAATAGAGTTATATTTTTGGTTTGTAATGTTTTTGGTTTCTGTATATTTTTGTGTTTAATATTGTACTTCATTGTTTAACTCGTCTGAAAAGAAGAAGTATATCTATGTGATTAGTTTTGTAAATTCCGATCAATGCATACATGCAATTCCTTATTGCATTTAAAAGAATTTTCCTATGAAAAAGAGCACCTTAAAACTGTCTAACAAATTAACAAAATAAACTCACAAAGACACATTTAACCAAATCCTTGTAACTATATACAAATATGTTCCAATTGGACAAGGATCCTCTCCATTTGGTTTCAAATGGAGAGGAGCCGGTTGCTTTAAAATCAAGGGCATTATAGTCATTTTGTATTTACATTAAGAGCTTGACTTTACCAATGCCTTAAGAGTTGAAGCAAATAACATACCAATGCCTTTCAGTAGGTAAAGCAACAGTAGCAGATAAAGCTTTGTCCTTGGATTTGTCTAATTCCAATTTTGGAGGGATAATGGTCGGTAGAGGCACACTCTGAGCTCGGGGAGCTTGAATCAAGAGCTTGACTTTATCAATAATTATGTCAGTAGCAAATTTATCCCACCATTTAACATACCAATGCCTTTCAAGGCGGTTACCAACGATAACATATTACCATTTAATGATCCAGGGAAGACGATACATTTTGACAAAATGAAGAATGGGGGGAAAAATAGAACCATAGGCGTCAACCTTATAACATGTTTTGAAGAGTTCAAAACTTTCAATTAAATTTAAAGGAAGGATATCTGGGATCATACCGAAGTGAGACCACCGATTAGAGAACCAAACAGGAAGAATGCCACAAGTGTGGTCTTTGTCAAAAGAGATGAACCACGAATGATCCATCAGACTTGTTTGGTAAAGAAAGAATTTAGACCAAGCATTGACATAATCGTAATAATTAAAATGGACACCAAAGTCTCCACTGAGTTTTCTGAGGGAACTGGGATGATCACCCCAATCAAGTCAAAATGCTGGAATAAAAAGATCCAAACTGTTCGCAGAAATTTCCCATCTCATACTTAACTTTTTTAGAATTTTTCAATTGTTGCCTTAGCAACTTTTGATCAATACACATTCTAATACCTAGTTTCTTGACTGTAGAAAATAAATCACCATACGTGAGATTTTCATAGTCAATCATCCCAGTATTAGGATTGATCAATTCATCTTTAACCTTATGAGCAAATAATGAAGGTAATCCATCAATAAATTTTTCTTTCCAATAAGGTTTTTGGCTGTCCTGTTTTAGCATAACCTTAGAATGAAAAACATGTTGGTACCAATTGTAATCAGACATGGTAGGACATCTAAGATTATTTAAATAATCAGAAATCCTAGCAGTGATGTTTGAAGGGATACCAATGAAGTGTTTAATGATTGTATAAATCAAAGTATTAACACAATCAGGTTCGCCCATGCCAACCTTTTCATTAAAAATCGGGAGACCATCATCTCCTTTCTTTACTGCTTTCCTAATTCCTTCTCTAGTTTCTTCAGTGAGATGTTTATCCCACCAAGAACGAAGGGTACCAGAAAAACCAGTAGCAAGCAAATCAACAATCTCAGATTGAGACAAGTTTTGGTTAGTGTCATAAGCATTAGCAACCATAGACATATGATTCATCTTATTAAGAAGTTCTTGTTCAGATAAACCATCAATATTCCATTCATAAATCTTGTCAGAGGAAACAGAGAATTGAGTTTGCAAGAATCTTTCTTCAAACTGCAAATCTGGAGGAGTAGGTCTGGAAAACCAATTTTTTGTAAAACCAACAGATTTGGATTTGTCATAAATTCTTTGAACCTTTGGTTCCAGATCTTCTTTTCCAAATGTTTTTTCAAGCATTCTGATGTCAGAATCAGTTGAATCATGAGAAGAGGATGAATCAGAATCAATCCCTTGTTGAGTAAGAGGAGAGACTCTTTTTGAAGACTGGGGTTGGTTGATTTTTAAATCAGAAAGCATACTCTCGATTTTCTCAAGAGTTTTTGAAGATTTTGATTTTAGTACAAGGGATTTCCTGTCTTCAGGAAGAGAAATCAAAGGAATTTCATTAGAGGAAGAGGAAGAAGAAAACTTGTCTTCAATATGATCAAGCTGTTGCCCAATTGTATGGAGAGATTGATTAACAAAATTATTTTGTTCCATAATCATCCGAGATTCATCCGAACAATTTTCAAAAGGTTTTTTTAAAAGGAGAGGCTTTAACAGAAACTCCTTTAACATCAATTAAAATATTTTCAAGAGGAGGATGAGAAGCATTGACAACAGGCTTGTCTTCTTTTGTAAATTTTCTTTTGACAACCTTCAAAGTATTGTCGTCAAGAGGGAAATACTTTCGTAAATAAACAAAAAACAAAATATGTTTTTGAGATTCGATCATTTTTTCAGTCCATTGAATTTTGATCTTATCTCTTTCTTTTTGAGAAAATTTGTCATAATAAGCATGTCTCAAAATCTGATTTTCTTTTGAAGAAAAATCTTTATGTAAAGCAGGCCAATTAATTTGGGAAAAGAAATCTTTTGAGGTTTCTTTTTTCAGCATAGACAATTGGTGAGGTGGTGGAGGAGGTGTATCAGGAAGAGGAGCATTCATGTCAGAAGGAGTAGGGGACATGGAACCAGATCCTTCATCATCTTTTTTAGGAAGAGGATGGGATTTGGTGGAATAAAAGGCTTGAGAAATTTGAGAATTAGCAGAGTCATTAGCAACTGATTCCAATTTCAGCTTATTTGCAGCTGCAAGCAAATCATCAATTTCTTTGTCTCTTCTTTTGAATCCTTCAGTGGTAGCAGAACCAGCAAAGGAATTCCTTCTAGGATTTTCAATTCCCAGAGGTCTTCGAATACGACCAGAAGGATTAAGATCTGCAAAATTGATCTTAACATCTCCATTCAAATACTGCTTTATAATATCCACATTGGAAGAAGTTATGGCTATAGTAGCAGGTTTTGAAACACTTTCCAAAAGTCATTCATTAGGAAGAGTCAGATTATCCCAATGAATCATTTTTGGAACACTTATAGAAGCATTTTGAGTGGAGCTTTGAATCAATAATGTACATCCATCAAGTTTTTTGAAAATAGCTTGAGGATTCAAGTTAGTTTTCATCAACCGATAGTAGATACGATAGTAGATACGATAGATGATAGCAAGAGGCCTGCTACCTTCTTCCATATCATATCCTTGGGTCTGTAAATTCAAAGTCAAAGATTTAAGAACATGAATATCATCCAAAGAAACAGCCATGTCAGGGAAAACATCAAAATGTATAGGTCCATAATAAATAGAGGATTGTATCATTCCAAGAGTACTAGCTTGAAATCCAAGGAATCTAGCATCTCTCAGACAAAGTAAAACAGAAGCATCAATGCCAAGCCTTGTCAGAGGCTTAACAGCAATTTGAACAAATCCAATATGCAAAAATCTATAATTCTTAGCCTTAGAGGCTTCAACAAACTTTTTATCAAGCAATTGGAAGGTACAATCCTTCCCAGAAATAGCATAAGTATTTTCAACAGTTTTAATAGCATACTCAGATTTAAAAGTTGATTTTATCCAAGAAGAGTCAAGATAAATGTTCTTAGAATTTATCTTGGGGATAGTCCATTTATGAAAATTAAAAACATTGTCACTTTCAAATGACATTTGTTCACTATTAATGACATCAGGGGGAAGCACTGATGACCTAGAACTAACAAAAGAATTTGACCTCCACATTCTGGAAACCTTAAAAGTTCACCATTTAAACTCTGTAAACATACAAATGGCTGACAGACTCCTAACTACACATGCCCTGGGCCAAGACACTTATCTTTCTCAACGCCCTGAACGCCAACACCTAGGCAAAAGCGGGACTTACAGGTACCTCAGATAAAACTGACGGGGTGGTAGGATTGAATCAGACAGAGAGAGTATGGTTAAAAAGGCTAAATAGAAAACTGGAAGATTGCACAGGCAGCAAAGAGCAAATAAAATTGATAGCAATAGATCATCAACTCTTAAATCTGAGTATGCTATTAAAACTGTTGAAAATAACATACCAAGATTGGTATTAAAGTCATTTAAATGCCTTTCAGTAGGTGAAGCAGATCGGAAGCGCAAAATATATTAAATCTTCCATACCAATCTCATTTTGCGCTTCCAATCTCTTGGTATCAAATAAGATTGGTATTATAGTCATTTAAATGTAAATGACTATAATACCCTTGATTTTAAAGCAACTGGCTCCTCTCCATTTGAAACCAAATGGAGAGGATCCTTCTCCGTTCCAATTCCACTCTAAAATAATAATTGACTGCCAAATCCATGTCCATCATAAGCTATTACTATCCAAAAGAGCCATAACATCGGACTCAGTAGAGCCACAGGAACCATGACAATGACTCCAAACATTACGTCATACATTCAAGCCACAAAAATAACAAGCTCCCAAAGAATAGTGGACTGCAGCACTGGCTGGAATACTTGAGCAATCAATAACAGTCCCCAACCGGTGGGGATGAATGCCGAGCATATGCTATTACCACATATATACCAAACGCCACAAACACATAGATCCAAGACAACAAAGTAAACAGCTATACTGGTACTCCCAGCAGCAATGTGTAGCTGGTATACTATCCCATACTATCACATATTCTAAGATAAACTATCAGTATCAGACCAAGTTCAATTGCCTTCACAAAGTGGCTACGAGCAAAGAGTCTATAATATGCAAAATTAGTACATAACAATCACAAAAAGTCACGGTTGCCATATTTTCTTCTTCCCTTTCGACTTCCCCTTTTTTGAATTTGCATTTGCATTTGGTGGAACAAGTGGAACTTCGTTACTAGCTGCCGCTTTCGATTTGGGTATGTCAAAACCAGGGGTAGCAATCCTAAAGGTAATACCACCTGTTTGTGGAGATCCCCAGGAGCATAGTGGTCCACCTCCAGGAATTTTTGGTGGTTCAGCAGGCTCACCTGTGATATCAATTATTACCTTACCTCTATGATTAGGATCCCTAGTACTGCCAGCATCTGCCCTCAAATTACCAGCGGCTCTTGATCTCGTAGCTAACCCCAACATTGTTTTCCTGGTTGTATTGAAAAAACTTGCCTACAAATTTTAAATTGTGTTCATATAGCAACCAACCAATTGAATTAAAATCAACACATACACTAGATAATAAAGCCTTACATTGGAAACTTCACTACGAAGTGCATTTGGGGTAGTTCGTTGTGTACTTGGTTGGGGAGCAGTAGGAACAACCTGCATATTATTCAAAATAATCATGAGACATTCTATTATTGAAAATCAATTGTATGTGCTGAACGTATAGTTAACTCACATGACTAACATCTTCCTGAGAAGTAAGAGTTTCATTTGAGGCAAATTGTTGTGCACTTGGGTGGGGAGACTGGGGAACAACCTGCATATTTTTTTATAAAAATAATGAGGCATCTTACATTGACAAAAATAATCATCAACTAAATAAACAAGACTTACATTGGATTGTGAAGTAGGAGTTCCAATCGGGGAAAATTGTTGTGCACTTGGGTGGGGAGCTTGGGGAACAACCTGCATATTTATATATTTATATTATAAACATTGCTATAAATATTTATATTTATATTATAAACATTCAATTCACACTGCCCATTACAAGCGTGTCTACAATAATACCATTAGCATATTTTCTTTTATTTTTTTCTGATCTTTTTGCCCAATCAAATAATGGCATATTATCATTACCAACAACACAATCGCATCTAAACCTCATAAAGATGGACAGTGAGCCTTATAGGCATATTATCAACAACACTTCTTACAACACAATCGCATCTAAACCGCATCAAATAATGTAATTTTGAAAATTAATTCACAGTCCACATTGCTAGGCTTTTAGAGAGAGTAAAGTCGGCACAAGTTTTAGGTTTTCAACAAAAGATAAACATCCATGCTAGAAAATGCTATGGAAAAGCAGTTGGGGGCAAAATAACTCTTTAAGTACTCAGGCCTATTCAACAAAGACAAAAGAAACCAAGAGCCTTTGCATGGATATTCTCCACCTATTATTCTTTTAATACACTGTTAATACAAGCTAATAAGAGGCATCAATTATCAACAAATCTAATCATATTCCTTACAATTCAGTATGCATAAATCAACAATCGTCTGTAACATGGCATTAACACTTTCTTGAGCATGCTTACTGTGTTTCCTAAAGGATTGTATGCAGATATAGATCCACCAAATCCAACTGATAACCGATTGCTTTTTCTGTAAAAAGCAATCTTCAACCTGTCATCCACAACATGCCAAAAGCCCTAACTTTTTGTAAATTCCGAGTTATCTATTATAAACCATCCAAAACATGCCAAAAAGCATTAAACAAACAAACCCATAACAGACAGTCAACTTTCCAATAGCCAATTAAAAAAAATGCGAAAAGCTCTTCACGTTTGTTGACAAATTTTGGACAACTTTCAGTGGACAATTTCTTTATTCAACCCACCATGACCCACATCGTTTTTTGTTGACCAATATTTGGACAATAAAAACCCATGACCCACAAAAAAAGACAACATGCAGTGCTCATCAGTGCATGACCCACAAACCCACTTTTGCTCATCAGCGCATACCAATCAAACAAACAAGTTTATTTAACAAAAGGGACCATACCTTGTAAATGCAGTGACGAATACGAAGGCTCAAGGACAAAGCTTCCCAAAGCACCGAAAATCGCTTCAAAAGGGGAATTAAAAATATTTTTTCGGTATGTGATTTTTGGGTTGGTAGTTTGGTGGAATCGCGATTTTAGGGATGGTCCAGATTTTTGTTTGGTGGAATCGCGATTTTAGGGTTGGGTGATGAATCGATTTGGGTCGATTTCGAAGACTTGGGTTCGGGGAGTTATGTTGGTCGTCTGGTTATGTTGGTCGTTCGAAGTGTTAAGTGGTTTTTGAGTGTGCGTACGCGTGCAGCCAGGGGTAAAATTGGGTTTTCGGAAAATAAATCCCGCACGCTTGGCACGTGAGGACCATTCTGTTAGGAATAGATGGAAGTTGCTAACGGGAGGGGGAAAGTGAGAGAGAAATAAAGTTTGAGGGGGGTAAGTGAGAATTTTTGAATGTTAAGGGGGTGTTTGCAAAAATGGCCAAAGTTTGAGGGATGTTAGTGAAATTATCCCTATTTTATAAATT
>CM017325.1:5758283-5791716 GCA_006937295.1 Carpinus fangiana
TTTTTTTTTTTTTTTTTTTTTACTTTTTGTTCAAGATACAGAGGACCAAGTCATTTTTTAAAAACTTATTTTATAGGGATAATTTCACTAACCTCCCTCAAACTTTGGCCATTTTTGCACACCCCCTAACATTCAAAAATTCTCACTTACCCCCCTCAAACTTTATTTCTCTCTCACTTTCCCCCTCCCGTTAGCAACTTCCGTCTATTCCTAACAGAACGGTCTTCACGTGCCAAGCATGCGGGATTTATTTTCCAAAAACCCAATTTTACCCCTGGCTGCACGCGTACGCACACTCAAAAACCACTTAACACTTAACACTTCGAACGACCAACATAACCAGACGACCAACATAACTCCCCGAACCCAAGTCTTCGAAATCGACCCAAATCGATTCATCACCCACCCTAAAATCGCGTTCGTTCATACCTACATACCGAAAACCGAAAGCTTCTTCGGGCTGGAATCCTTCTGATTCGTTATACCCATTTGATACCTACAATGGGTGTAGCCTACAGTGAAGTCATCGACGCAGGAACTGGAACGAATAATCCAATGTGCAAATGTGGGAAGAGAGCACGCATCTTAACAGCATTCACGCTAAGGAATTTCGGCAAAAGGATTTATACATGTGGGAATTATGTGGTAAGATTTTTTTTTTTTTTTGCAATTTATCTCGCAACCCCGCATTTTATTTGACTTGGGTATTTGTTTTTTTTGCAATTTTTCTCGCAACCCAGTGTTTTATTTGACTTGGGTATTCGGTTTTTTGGCAATTTTTCTCGCAACCCAGCATTTTTTTTGACTTGGGATATTGATTCGTTGCAATTTTTCTCGCAACCCAGCATTTCATTTGACTTGGGATATTGATTTGTTGCAATTTTCCTCGCAATCCAGCATTTTATTTGAGTTGGGATATTGATTCGTTGCAATTTTTCTCGCAACCCAGCATTTTATTTGACTTTGGTATTTGATTCGGTTGTGTATATTATGGTTTTAGGGTTTAGGGTCTTTGCTGAAAATTGTTTACTTAGATGGGTTTTTTGGGCCAGGCAATTTGCTGAAATTTGTTTTCGTAACTGGGTATTTGAGCTTTTTTTTTTTTTTTTTTTTTTTTTTTTTTTTTTTTTTTTTGCTTTGGCTTAAATGTGTATTTGCTGAAATTTGGTTATGTTTTTATTGTTATTCGAGCTGAATTTTTTTTGGCTTAAATGGGTATTGGAGCTGGTTTATGGTTTATGTTGAATCATTTTGAAACTCTAGGATTATGAAAGGTTTTTTTTTGTTGTTGAAATCAATGAAGTATTTGGTTGTGTTAAAATTGTGTTGTTGGTGGCTATTGTATCATAATGGTTGTTTGATATATTTTAATGTTGATTTGATTATGTAAAATCAAGACAATCGTGGATGTGACTATTTCAAATGGATAGATATGGATATTTGTCAACATGGTAAGCGAGTGGAGTCGAAACTGTTTGATATGCACGAGAATTTGAAGAATGAACGTGCACAAATTGGAACAACAATCTCGAATGAAATTTTGAAATGCAAGCTTGAAGTTGCTGAGTATAAGGCGAAAATGGAGGTTGCATCTCTTAATTTTGAAATGCAATTACAAATGCAAAAGAATAATTCAATTCAAAAGAGACGAAGTATCGGTTCGCCTTAGCATGTTTATTAATTCTCCTTGTTGTAATGATGTTTTATCTTGTGTCTAATGCAAATTCCTCAAGGTTGAGGCTGCACTGAACATGTAATTAGATGTCTAACGGAAACTGTTGCAATTCTTGAGTGAAATGTCTAACGAAAACATTATGATCTAATGTATTTAGTAATTATGTTGTGTTGCCCACTTTTTTGTACGTATTGTTATTGTTTAATATAAGTTATTTATGTAAGAAAATATGAAAATAATGAGGCATCTTACCATTATCTTTTGTTCTCTTTAGAGTGGAATTAAAACATATTTTTCCACTAGTCATTACAAAAGTTCAAGATTGACAACCTTTCTGTTCGCTACATCCATGTACAAGGATTTTCGTTGAAGATGTGAAGAGGATCTGTTTTAAAAATAGAGTTATATTTTTGGTTTGTAATGTATTTGGTTTCTGTATATTTTTGTGTTTAATATTGTACTTCATTGTTTAACTCGTCTGAAAAGAAGAAGTATATCTATGTGATTAGTTTTGTAAATTCCGATCAATGCATACATGCAATTCCTTATTGCATTTAAAAGAATTTTCCCATGAAAAAGAGCACCTTAAAACTGTCTAACAAATTAACAAAATAAACTCACAAAGACACATTTAACCAAATCCTTGTAACTATATACAAATATGTTCTAATTCCACTCTAAAATAATAGTTGACTGCCAAATCCATGTCCATCATAAGCTATTACTATCCAAAAGAGCCATAACATTGGACTCAATAGAGCCACAGGAACCATGACAATGACTCCAAACATTACGTTATACATTCGAGCCACAGAAATAACAAGCTCCCAAAGTATAGTGGACTGCAGCACTGGCCGAAATACTTGAGCAATCAATAACAGTCCCCAACCGGTGGGGATGAATGCCGAGCATATGCTATTACCACATATATACCAAACGCCACAAACACATAGATCCAAGACAACAAAGTAAACAGCTATACTGGTACTCCCAGCAGCAATGTGTAGTTGGTATACTATCCCATAATATCACATATTCTAAGATAAGCTATCAGTATCAGACCAAGTTCAATCGCCTTCACAAAGTGGCTACGAGCAAAGAGTCTATAATATGCAAAATTAGTACATAACAATCACAAAAAGTCACGGTTGCCATATTTTCTTCTTCCCTTTCGACTTCCCCTTTTTTGCATTTGCATTTGCATTTGGTGGAACAAGTGGAACTTCTTTACTAGCTGCCGCTTTCGATTTAGGTATGTCAAAACTAGGGGGAGCAATCCTAAAGGTAATACCACCTGCTTGTGGAGATCCCCAGGAGCATAGTGGTCCACCTCCAGGAATTTTTGGTGGTCCAGCAGGCTCACCCGTGATATCAGTTATTACCTTACCCCTATGATTAGGATCCCTAGTACTGCCAGCATCTGCCCTCAAATTACCAGCGGCCTTTGATCTCGTAGCTAACCCCAACATTGTTTTCCTGGTTGTATTGAAAAAAATTGCCTGCAAATTTTAAATTGTGTTTATATAGCAACCAACTAATTGAATTAAAATCAACACATACACTAGATAATAAAGCCTTACATTGGAAACTTCACTACGAAGTGCATTTGGGGTAGTTCGTTGTGTACTTGGTTGGGGAGCAGTAGGAACAACCTACATATTATTCAAAATAATCATGAGAAATTCTATTATTGAAAATCAATTGTATGTGCTAAACGTATAGTTAACTCACATGACTAACATCTTCCTGAGAAGTAAGAGTTTCATTTTAGGCAAATTGTTGTGCACTTGGGAGGGGAGACTGAGGAACAACTTGCATATTTTTTTATAAAAATAATGAGGCATCTTACATTGACAAAAATAATCATCAACTAAATAAACAAGACTTACATTGGATTGTGAAGTAGGAGTTCCAATCGGGGAAAATTGTTTTGCACTTGGGTGAGGAGCTTGGGGAACAACCTGCATATTTATATATTTATATTATAAACATTGCTATAAATATTTATATTTATATTATAAACATTCAATTCACATTGCCCATTACAAGTGTGTCTACAATAATACCATTAGCATATTTTCTTTTCTTTTTTTCTAATCTTTTTGCCCAATCAAATAATGGCATATTATCATTACCAACAACACAATCTCATATAAACCTCATAAAGATGGACAGTGAGCCTTACAGGCATATTATCAACAACACTTCTTACAACACAATCGCATCTAAACCGCATCAAATAATGTAATATTGAAAATTAATTCACAGTCCACATTGCTAGGCTTTTAGAGAGAGTAAAGTCAGCACAAGTTTCAGGTTTTCAAAAAAAGATAAACATCCATGCTAGAAAATGCTATGGAAAAGCAGTTGGGGGCAAAATAACTCTTTAAGTACTCAGGCCTATTCAACAAAGACAAAAGAAACCAAAAATCAAATCAATTCACCATGAAATTTTAACAATACAACAACCATTTCAAAGGACATAAGAATAATCTGTACAAGAAGCTAGCAGATATTTTAAATCACAAATATAAACTTCTTGAAGTCGAATTGTTTTAGCATTTAAAAATTTCCAGGAACCTATTCATTAGAGCCTTTGCATGGATATTCTCCACCTATTATTCTTTTAATACACTGTTAATACAAGCTAATAAGAGGCATCAATTATCAACAAATCTAATCATATTCCTTACAATTCAGTATGCATAAATCGACAATCGTCTGTAACATGGCAAAAACACTTTCTTGAGCATGCTTACTGTGTTTCCTAAAGGATTGTATGCAGACATAGATCCACCAAATCCAACTAATAACCGATTGCTTTTTTCGTAAAAAGCAATCTTCAACTTGTCATCCATAACATGCCAAAAGCCCTAACTTTTTGTAAATTCTGAGTTATCTATTATAAACCATCCAGAACATGCCAAAAAGCATTAAACAAACAAACCCATAACAGACAGTCAACTTTCCAATAGCCAGTTAAAAAAAATGCGAAAAGCTCTTCATGTTTGTTGACAAATTCTGGACAACTTTCAGTAGAAAATTTCTTTATTCAATCCACCATGACCCACATCGTTTTTTGTTGACCAATATTTGGACAATAAAACCCCATGACCCACAAAAAAAGACAACAAGCAGTGCTCATCAGTGCATGACCCACAAACCCACTTTTGCTCATCAGCGCATACCAATCAAACAAACAAGTTTATTTAACAAAAGGGATCATACCTTGTAAATGCAGTGACGAATATGAAGGCTCAAGGACAAATTTTCCCAAAGCACTGAAAATCGCTTCAAAAGGGGAATTAAAAATATTTTTTCGGTATGCGATTTTTGGGTTGGTAGTTTGGTGGAATCGCGATTTTAGGGATGGTCCAGATTTTTGTTTGGTGGAATCGCGATTTTAGGGTTGGGTGATGAATCGATTTGGGTCGATTTTGAAGACTTGGGTTCGGGGAGTTATGTTGGTCGTTCGAAGTGTTAAGTGTTAAGTGGTTTTTGAGTGTGCGTACGCGTGCAGCCAGGGGTAAAATTGGGTTTTCAGAAAATAAATCCCGCACGCTTGGCACGTGAGGACCGTTTTGTTAGGAATAGATGGAAGTTGCTAACGGGAGGGGGAAAGTGAGAGAGAAATAAAGTTTGAGGGGGGTAAGTGAGAATTTTTGAATGTTAGGGGGGTGTTTGCAAAAATGGCCAAAGTTTGAGGGATGTTAGTGAAATTATCCCTATTTTATAAATTTTTTTTTTTAAAAAAAAAAAATTTCGAGTTCTGTATTTTTATTTGGACATGATATTAAAGAGCCCAACCATCATGAATGTTGTTTCTTGTAAACTGTTTACCATATTTGCCTTCAAATTAAATTAAAAAAAGAAGCTCATCTTTGAGGTTAAGGCTAGCCGATGAGTTGAGTCCAGCCGGCAGGCTGATTGGGCCACCTCCTTTTCTTGTTTTAGGCCCTTTTGAACAAGGGTTAAGCGTCTAATTTCATTTGGATTTGCACTACGGATTCTTTTTCTTCTTCATAGCTGCTCACTGCTTCAACCTATCTGCCATGTTCCTATAATATAAAGCTTGCTCTTTGTGGGTGTCTGACATATTGATTGTAGAGTTGGAGTTAAAGCATGGAGGTAGGGTTTACAGAACGAGTTGGTGGGTTGGGTTCAAGTTGGCCCACTTAACCTGCCAAGAGTAAATTCAAATCCTACCCGTTTAGCTAAATGAGTGAGGCCACTAAACCTGAGCACGGCTCGCTTGGCCAGTTTAATAAACGGTCACAAATTGGTCGACCCGTTTGACCCATTTAGCCCTAAATGTGACCTGTTTAATCTATTCGACTTAATCCAACACGACCCATTTGATTGGAGGGGACTACCAACTCTAGTTACAATGAACTGCACTGTTGAAAGAAATGAAGAAAGGATTAGATTCAGGAAGGAGTAAAATTGAAGGTTTAAATGCTAAGGCAGGAATCATTGTGAGTCAAGTTTTAAGCATTGGATACAAGCCTGCTTATAAATGCTGAAATAGTTTTGAGGTTGTTTCATGATTTCATCATGCATGCTTTTTGTATGGTAGTATAACCCACTTTCCCTTCTCTAATTTGGCTCTGCAGCCATTAGGGTGATTGAGGACTTGAAGTCTAATGTTTCTAATTTTTCCTCCTCCAATTGTGTAAATCTAGTTAACCTTCTAGATTTCAAACACCATTATGTCCGTTGTTTTCTCTTGTATACTTTTCGTGTATCATGACTTTACCTTTCCTTCTAATAAATTGCTTGTGTTCGTGGAAAAGATAATCTCCAAGTCTCATAATGCTTTCGTCAGAGGTATGTAAATTATAAATTATGTTCTCATTGTTAACGAGTGCCTTGATAGACAAGTAAACCATGTGTGCTTTGCACACTAGAATACTAGAAATTGAAAAGGCGTGTAAATTGAAAATTTTTGTTGTATATGCTGACGAGATGTGGTTATGGGGATAAATGGTGTAATTGAATAAATTATTAATCTGTATTTCTTTATTTTGAAGGGTTTTTTTTTGGGGGGAGGGAGGTGTGAACGACATTTCGACAGACTATTTTAGTAATTTCGTTTAAAATAGGGAAACCGATTGTTTTGCTTACTGTTTGTTATTGTTATGGTCCTATGGAGGTGTTAAGTAGAATGATTTCCTTACTTGATTCGGAATATTTAAGTTTTATAATTAAATTCTTGAATCATACTTTGCTTGTCAGAAGAAAATTAAAAAGAAAAAGAAAAGATAAAAAATTTGGAGACGCAAGGTATATATATATCCACGATTGCCCTTTTACGTCCTCTCATTTTGACTAATTGTACTTCTTCTTTATTGAGATATTATCTTTGATCCATGCTTTACTTGTTAACACAAACAAAAACAGAAACCTTTAGAAACGTGAGAGATCATTCTCCTTCCATTTATGAAGAATGTAATTGCTTTAGCATTTGTCCCGAAACGTATCCTTTCTATTTCTTTTTTTATTTTTTTCTATATGTTCGCATAAGAAATGAAGGAAAGATTCAGACTAATAACCTTTATTTTATTAGACATGATTTCAGTCGATTGAGTTACCTCTTGTAAACTATTTTATTTTCATTTAGTGCATTTAGAAAGACAAATTTATCCCTAAAAAGATAAAGATAATATTATCCTCCTAAATGCACTAAATTGATACTCTTCATTTCCATTTGACCTACGTCCCCTTCAAAATT
Source organism: Carpinus fangiana (assembly GCA_006937295.1). NCBI lineage: Eukaryota > Viridiplantae > Streptophyta > Magnoliopsida > Fagales > Betulaceae > Carpinus > Carpinus fangiana. The sequence goes on from CM017325.1 coordinate 5,765,690, forward strand.
AAATTCCAGCCTAAATTATCCTCCTAAATTAAATTTCAGTCGGTTGAATTACCTCTTGTGGATTATTTTATTTTCATTTAGTGCATTTAGAAAGACAAATTTATCCCTAAAAAAATAAAGACAATATTATCCTCCTAAATGCACTAAATTGATATTCTTCATTTCCATTTGACCTACGTCCCCTTCAAAATTAAATTCATAAATATGTAAATAATAAAAATATTAAAAAGTTGTTATAAAATCATCATTAATACCTTCTTCTTCTTTTTTTAGTCTCCAAGAGGGAATTATGATCATCTCCAGTACATTTGAACAAGAAAATATTCAGTTAATTATATTGGAATGATATTTTTGTCCCCTCAAAAAGTGAAAAGACAAAAATACTCATTTTATAATTTTTCCTCAAGTGATAGCTCAATCGACTGCAGTGGCAGAGCTAGAAAATTTATATTGGGGATGTAGCTAAATTTTTTTTAGGGTGCCGAGTGGTAACTTGCGTAAATATGAGAAAAGAATTTTCTTCTTCTTATTATTATTTTTTTTTTTGTGGTGTTGTGTGGAACTTGGGTAAGAAAACAACAATTTTTTATTTTATTTTAAAGCTTTGGGTTTGTCGGGGTACCCCAAAGCCTCAAGTGGCTCCGCTACTGATCGACTGAAAAGCACACCTCATTAAGTAGAGAGGTAACTAGTTTGGTAATTCCCTTAAAGAGTTTAACTCGATTGGTATAATATATATTATCCGACCGGTTCCCACTAATGAGAGGTGATCGGCCACTTTTCCCCATGTGAAAGGAGGAGGAGGATGCCCCTCACGGTGGCCCCCCATTTTTCTTTTTACTTTACAAGTAAGATTATAATTTTATAACCGACCAAATCATCAACACATGTCAATCGATGATCGGTGGTTATATGAATAGTTTCTGTCAAATAGCATACAATATGGGATACTTTTGATGCCTGAGGGATCAAATATGGGATCAACTGCAAATCCTAGACACTAAATAAGTAATTTTACCAATTTGATATGTTGATCACTCTTATGCCGACACGTTTAATCCAATAACAATTGAACATCACGCTCTCAAAAGTATTAAATAATACAAAAAGATCCAAATTAAGCGACGAAAACTAGTAGTGGGGGACATAATCATAGCTGATTAGCAGTGAAAGTGCATAATTTAAGATATTTAAATCTTTTGTTGGTCGGTCCAAAGTCTAAGCATCTCCGAAGAAAAAGAAAGAATAATAATAATATAAGTGTTCATAAACTGAATTAGCAGTAGATTATGGTATGATTAACAGGGTCAATGGCCGGAAGAAGATATTGGTGTGACAACGATGGCGAAAAGGGGTAAGAATTAAAGCAAATGAATTAATAATGTTGCAACGAACAACCAACACCCCAAAATCTAAAGGAAAATATTTGATAACGGTCATCAAGTTGGTTATCTGCCACACGTATTTTAGAAAAATCATAAAATATCTTTTAAGAAAAAGGATAATTGAATTGCTTAGGAGAACTTGTTTTTGCTTTTTTGGAACATAATTTATTAATAATTCCTAGCAAACTTTATTTATAAATTAAGAGAAATGCTAAATACACAATTATTTTGAATGTTAAATCAATACTTATCTTAATATTACGTTAAATCATCATTAATTTTAGGAGAAAACTTTATTAATTACCTCATCGAACTATCACAGGTTTCGCAATGGAATGTTACATATCAATCGACGACAAATAGTTATGACGTGAATTTAGGTATTTAGCGGTTTTTGTCGAACAACTACTGATGATGATGATGATGATGATAAGATCTAAAGCGATGAAACAAAAAGCGGCTGGAGGAACATAATAATCACTTGTTAACAGTTAAAGTGCATGATTTAGATATTTAAATATTATGTTGGTCGGTTCAATGTCTAACCCTCTCCGAAGAAAAAGAAAGAACAATAATTAATAAGATTAAGGATTCATGAACTCGATTAGCGCAAGAATATGGTATGATTAACTTAAGGTCATTGCATGGACAAAGATGGCCAAAGAATAAATAATGTTGCAACTTGCAACGAACAATATTCAACACCACAAAAATCAAACAATCTAATTAATATTGATGAAGGGCCGGATTCGCTATCTATAATATCTATTAGTATCCATTTTGAAAGTATAAGAGATAACGTCTTTTGAAGAAATCAATATATTTGAATTTCTTAGGATAACTTATATTATGCTACTTTAAAACTTTAAATAATTCATAGTCAAAGACCACTCTAGACACTAAGAAAAAAAGTCAATGTTTTCTATACACAAGAAAATTATATGAAAGTGAATTGTGATAATAAAACTATACACAATTCAAGTGAATTTATTACCGTAAAAAAATCTATTTATACTAGAATGAGATGAGTCAAAATTTGATATTATATTGGACTAATTGGGTAAATATCTAAATACTCAATTCTCATTCCACTTAACTGTTGTGGGAGAACTTCATTCAATTCTCGAATCAAAGAGAGTCGTCTTTTATAGGCTTATAACTTCTCTTCTTTTTGTGTTCAGCTTCCCCACTTACTAATAAAAGTAAAATCTAAGGCCACCAGAGTTTATATGTGTCAGTGTCTATCAGCTTTTAAATTTTTTTGGATTTGGCTTACATGTTGATGTATGCTGTTAAAAAATTAAATGATGAGGATTTAATTAAAATAATTAAAGGGTTCAGATCCGTTATAATAAATATCAATTTTCTCTCTCATCCATTACTTCATTTATTTATTAGCATTTATTATGATAAATCTAAACCCTTTAATTACTTCAATTATTTATTATGATAAATCTTCATCATTCAATTTATAACAACATACAGCTGTTATTTTAATAACAGCATGTAAGCAAAATCCATTTTTTTTTCCTGTAGTTTGCATATATATTCATGTATAGAGGTAACATATATTGCCCACCAACTCAAAAGAAGCCAAACAAGTGCATGTGATGGATTGTAATGTATCAAACACATGGATATTCGCACCCCTTGTAATGTCACTATAAGGGGTGGAGGGGAAGAGAAAAATATGATAATGCAACTGGAATGAACTCGGCCGCGTAAACTAATATGTCACATAATGAGTGTAGAAGTGACCAATTCTACTAAATTTTCTTAGCCTCCCAAAAGAATGAGGATGGAATCAAAGAGATGTAATCACCCGGTAAATGAGAGATATGATTTTACCAAATGTCATGTTCAACCTTAAGTGATATGTTCATCTCATTTTCCTCATGTCATGTCATGTTCAACCTTATAATCATCCGATAAATCACATTAGAGAAATTTTAATGGGATCTTACAACCGACATCACAGTTTTTGGATGAGAGATTTTATGCCTAGTCTTAGTCGTTGGAGTTGACAAGTATCATCCTTGGGCAAGCAATGTCCATTAGTCATTCTTTGAGGTTTGCACCAAAGCTAACAAAAGTACAAACCTTGTAAAAAGGCTTATGTTTGGTCTTTTTATTGTGATATGTGACCGGATCTAACAAAAATATTAACGACTATTGATTCAAAAGCTACTATACCCGACCACGCCAGTACAGTAAAATTAAAAAAAAAAAGAAAGAAATATTAGTATGAATAAAGCGTGCACGCAATGTCAATTCTTTACGAGCGGACTCTTCAATACATTGAATGATATTACTTTTATTCTTTATTTTTGGGCCTGAAAATGCTCAAAATAATTTTTTATTTTTTTACATGTTTGCATAAGGGAATGAGGATTCGAATTAATGACATTTACTTAATTAAATGTGGTTACTAGTCGACTGAGCTAACCTTTGAGAACCATATTGATTTAATGATTTGTTTCAAAATTTTAAATTGATAAAAAATTGTGAATTTGATCATTTAATTTATATTTTAATACTCTCAACGTAGAGGTTCAATATTCTCTTAAACAAGTGGGACATAATAAGTAAAATATTTAACTAAAATTAAGAATAAATTGTAAAGTTAATTTTTAAATTATTAAACAATTTAATTTATATTCCAAGGTTAAATCGTGGACCATAAATTTAAAAAGTCTCTGCTTTTGTTAACTACCGTCTATTCCCATGGTCAAAAATGATGATTTGAAAGTTTGGTGCTCTTGATATAATGACACTAAAGTCTAAAGTAGACCTCTAGCCTCTAGCCCCTAGGATCCGCATCACCTTTGATAGATCCTCACATTGTATTTTACAAGTGAAGACCAAACAAATAAAATATAATTAAAGGCATAAGCTAGTCATTTTTCTCAAAATAGTTAATGATCAAAGTAATCACTTTTGTATTTGCTTGCTATGGTAATTGGTGATTAATTGGGAATAAAAAAAAAAAAATTGGGATTGTGGGGTCAATATTAAGAAATAAAAATGTAATTTTTTAACATTAATTATTAATAATTGCATGATCATTGTAGGAGTCAATGTGATTATCTATTATAGTAGTTGCTAATTGAATTCGTATGCAAAAAGGTCGTTTACAAATCCATGTGTGACCATGGAATCAAATTTTGAATTTTCGACTCCAATTACAATTAAAAATAATACAGAAATTTTATTTAAACTAGTTTAAAGAAAATATTTTTAAACATATTTAAAATACTGTCAAATGTTTATAAACATTTAAAATGTTAGTAAAAATTAGTAAATTGTTATTAATAATCTTAATAATTCAATGTGTGTTTTAAATATTTATAGACACTTGATAGTATTTTAAATAAATTAAAAAATAATTTTTGACTGATTTAAAAAACAATTTTGCCCTTCAAAATAAAATTTTTTTAAAAAAAAGAAAAAAAAAAAAAAAGAGAAAGAGAATATTCCGCAATGAGGCAAAAGGCAATACTCCCCGTTTTTCCTTTCAGTTGCACGAAACAGCGAACCTCCAACGTTTCCTATATTTTTGCGAGGCGGCCACAGTGGCGTTTCTAAGTTCGCAACAGAGACTCTCTCGTGGACAGTCTTTCAATCAAATCAACCGTCAAACTTTTCGGGATCCTCGCAGCTTAAAACTCCATCGCAGCCGTCCGATCTCTCCCTCACCCTTGGCTCTCGCCCCAATTCTCTCTCTCTCTAAAGCCTCTCTCTCTCTTTCTCTCTCTGTAGAATTCTCTGCAGAATCTGAATTCCGGCCAAATTTTTGGTCGGTAAGTATCTCTTCCTTCAACTCGTTGCTGTCCTTCTTCTTCTTCTTCTTCTTCTTTTTTTCTGTTTTTTTTTTTTTTATTATAAATATTATGATGAATTGTTGGATAAATCAAAATCTTATTTTTATTTTTATTTTTTTTAAAAAAATTTATGATTCGTGGGTTTGTGGGAGTTTTGAAGTTTAGGTATTGTGGTTTTGGTGTTTTTCAATTCTATGTTTGGTTGCTGAGTGAGGAATGTGACGTGTTTTGCATTTAGGTATCGAGGTTTCGGTATTTTTTTTTTTTAAAAATTGATTCTCTGTTAGGTTGCCGGGAATGGAAAGAAATGTAATGGAAAAATAAAGTTCGATGCTTAAATCTTGGATCTATCTTTGTTGCATTGTTTGAGATCCTAAATGAGACTTGTACGATTCTTTCGCTTAGCTAAGTTTTTATTTTTATTTTTATTTTTCCTAAGAAACAAAACTGAAATGAATTCCCTTTTAATTTTCATCGAGCATTTGAGAAATTTATCAAAGGTTGTTGTGTATCAAGTTGGTGTTTTTCAGAAAGTTCATTACAAAGAAATCTGATTTGAATGGTTATATTGAAGTTTTCATGTTTTACAAATCGAGGGTTTTAATTATCAAAAATCTATGTGATATTGGGATTATGTTATTTACTAATGATTTTTTGTTTTTTGCTTGGTGGTGTTTGAATTTGGATTTGTAATTGCAAGGTTAAGATGGTTTTGCTGATATATTGTAGTGAGGCCATACCCTAGGCGCTCGTCTAGTACCGGCGCTGCTTCCGCCACCATAATCTCTTCAGTAAATGGGCTGCCTTCAGTCTACAAGAAGAAGACAGGTTCCAGGACATGAGGACCCAGTTGCTCTTGCTTCCCAAACAGCTTGTAAGTTGTTTCTGTACTGTTTCATTGAGAGCAACCACAGGCCGCCTTGTATTTTCTTTGCAATTGTGAACCATGATTTGTAAATATTGTAAATCTCTTACAATTCAACTATTCAAGAGGTTGGAAGTTTGAAGGAAGAAAAAATTATCTCATAAAATGCAAATAAATTTACAAAGTATGATACAAAGACAATACAATTGTCCGATTCGTGTGCAGTTTTTTCTTTTGAATTTATATTTATAAAATTTTAAATTAGTCAACATTGTATGGTAATTTTTTCATCACTCTTTACACGATCTTATATGAAGGGATCCTGTGTAATTAAAACTTATCCTGTTAGAATGTCTAAAGCAGAAATTGACTTAAGAGCCTTACTTGTGATTTTATTCTCAAAGAGTATGAATTTTTGCACCGATGTTTTCCAAGCAAACACATATATTTAAGAGCCTTCCTTGTGACATTATTCTCAAAGAGTAAGAATTTTTTCATCCATATTTTCCAAGCAAACATATATATGAGTGTGTGTGGATTATTTGCTCGATACTCTCTCTCTTGCTAGTTTTAATGTTTTCATCCTGTGCGCCTTTTATGATTACCCAGTTAGTGTTAGCGAAGTTGAAGCACTTTTTGAGCTTTACAAGAGCATCAGCGGTTCTGTGATTGATGATGGGTTGATAAACAAGGTATTTTTGTGCTTGTAATCGATGCCTCTTCTCTTCCAAAATTTATCTATCATGTTATACTTTTACCTGATTTTCCTATGTTTCTTTTTGCATCTTGTTGTGAGTAATATCGTAAAGTCATTCTGCCTTGACACTACTCATTCTTATTCATAAAAATATACTTATCAAAAAGAACATTTTTATTCATAAAAATAAAAAATTGTAAAGTCCTTCATTTCTTTTTCTTTTTATTATTATTATTATTATTATTTGCCTTTTGTAAATAAGACTAAGGTCGGTAGTGTTCTTCTGCATCCAAGTTGTTTGGACAGCAATGTACTAGTGAAGTGTGTAACTCTGTTTCTGGGATTGATGTTTCCTTCAAAGTTAAGCCATGGACCTTTTAAGCATGTTTTCATGCATAGATGTCATATTCCATGATGTTGATGATGATGAAGGTGTTAGCCTTCATGATATTGCTTCAAATATATATATAGTGACAATACTTTTACCCCACCCCCTCCTTTCTCCCCCACATTTTTGGTTTGTGGCCCTCGTATTTAACATATTTAGTTTCTGAGTTACAAATATGCATGCTATTTTTAGGGATGACATTTGTTACGCTTGTTCAATGTGATCTTTAGTACACCTGTATAATTTAGTAATATTTGGGAATGTGGTGCAGATTTCATTTCAAAATGTTACATTGCATTTTTTTATTTTTTTTTTGTTGTATATGCAGGAAGAATTTCAGTTGGCACTTTTTAAGAACAGAAAGAAAGAAAATCTCTTTGCGAATCGGGTACTATATCTTTCTGTTTTGCATATGTATATAACCATCTAGATGGAGATTATGGAGCTTACAATATTTAAGTGCTGAACCAATGATAGTTATATTGGAATTTTAATCGAGTAGTTCTTAAAATCAAAATAACATATGATTGTATATATTCTTCATTTTCATACCAATGAGTTTTCTTTTTTATGGTGATTACAAAATTGTGAGGGACCTTTTGCTGGAATGTTAATTATATGAAATATTAAAGGAGGAGGTTTTGGTTTAGGCAGACATTTTATATGTTTAATTGGATGAGTTGGAGATTATGGCCTCTCTCTCCCAAAAGAAGAAAAAGGGGAATATAATGCAAGGCAAAAATAATATTTATTGTCTATTTAGATCTTATTGCATCGCTTCTTCTTCTTCTTCTTTCCCCTTTAAATTTGTTATGCTATAAACAGCTCCTTTCAATCGATTATGTTTGTTTTGAGACTGGAGTAATTCTACATGCAGATCTTTGATCTGTTTGATGTTAAGCGGAAGGGAGTCATTGATTTCGGCGACTTTGTTAGATCACTTAATGTCTTCCATCCCAATGCTCCTCAAGAAGACAAGATTGATTGTAAGTTGTAAGGAAGTGACTTAATTACCTGTAATTGCCAAGTATGGAGTATGTTGTGTTCCACAGTGCTACTCGTAGTGTATAATAGATTTGACATCTTTGTATAACTTGCTGAAACTCATTTTTGTTCTTGTATTGCAGTTTCATTTAAGCTCTATGATTTGGATAGTACAGGCTATATTGAGCGCCAAGAGGTATGTTGGTGCTTTATGATCATATTGGTTGTTTTTATCTGTGAATGCAAACCTTTTGGTTTTTTGCTATGATAATTTATAGTGCAAATCAGGATTTATATCTGTGATGTTGGCAGGTCAAGCAAATGTTAATTGCACTTCTTTGTGAATCTGAAATGAAGTTGGCTGACGAAACCATTGAAATAATACTGGATAAGGTGAGTTGTTACCGACATCCCAGCTTATGAGGTAGAAACAGTTACATGAGAAAAAAATATAAGCCCATTCTAGATTGTCCCTCTTTCAAACCCTGTGGAAGCCTAGATTTTTTTCCCCTTTCAGCCCACTGGAGGCCTATTGGTCTTATAGGGCTAGGCAATGGGAGATAGCCCTCTCCTGCCCCTTAAACCCCTCATGCCCTGATGCAGGAGGGATTTGCTTTCCCTCCTTATCTGTAAATAGGGAATTGTGAAAAGTTCTGCTTTGGGATTTCTGGCTCCTTGATGGTGTAAAATTGACCTCTTGATGTTTGTGGGCAGACTTTCTTGGAAGCTGATGTGGACCAAGATGGGAAGATAGGCAAGTCTGAGTGGCAGACCTTCGTTACCAAAAATCCATCATTATTGAAAATCATGACCCTCCCCTATCTTAGGTAACTAAGAGTAATGCTATTTATTAGATTGTTATATGATTGATACACAATTTGATAATATGGCAGTGAAACTCAGTTTTGGATCAGCACTTGTAGAAAACTAAAAACATAAAATTAAAACTAAGGATTGATTTTCATTGCCACGTTATCTCAATTGGCAGTCGTTTATTGTGTCTACTGCTGTTCAGTTTTATTATTTACTAATTTTGAATTACATGCAGGGATATAACGACTACATTTCCAAGTTTTGTGTTTAATTCTGAAGTTGATGAGATTGCTACGTAAAAATGAAATAGGTTAGGAACATTCTGCAGTTTGTGTGGAAGATATTTGGGTGTAATTCTTTGAACAAAAAAACATTTTGAGAGGAAAACGATAGTGAGTTTTTCTGCTTTTAGTACTGAAAGTGTAGGTTTATGTTTATCCTTGCCCTTCCTAAGAAGGGTTAGTAGTTGCATATAGTTAGCCCAAAATAGGCTTTTGGAAAACATTCCATTTGAAAATTCGTGCCCAATTTTCTTCAGTAGTATTAAATTGAAATTGTAAAGTGAGGTTCTGTATATTTCTCAAATGGATGCCCATTTAAATCCTACTTCATAATGATTACAAAACTAAATAGTTTATATTGATGTAATTAAAATTTGATTTAAAAACTAAGATTAAATTCCGGCACTCGTCATGGTATTACCAAAAAAAAAAAAAAGGAAGGAAGAAAGGTTCTAAGTAGTGTTTTTGGTTTATGGTTAGTAAATGTGTTCTGATGCAATATAAAAGTGAAAAATGATTTTTGGTGAGGTTTATAAGAAAATTGAATTGTTTGGTTGTGTTAATTTGCAAGGGTGGGTTTGAAGGGCCCAAGGCAGAACTTTCCCGGCATAAAAAAAAAAAAAAAAAAAAGAAGTTAAGTATGTTTATTTAGAGAAAATACAAGCATAAAGTTTACTTATAAAATTAAAAAAAAAAGGAAAATTATTCTTAGCCCCTTTAATCCATTGCTCAATTTGTAATGCCCCTTAATTTTTTTTAGGGTTAAATACTTAATTAGTCCTTAGGGTTTGAAAATTTTATTTTTTCCTCCCTAGGGTTTGAAAAGTGATCAAATTGGTCCTTATGATTTTAAAAAGTGACCAAATTAATCCATCCGTCAGTTGACCGTTAGTTGACTTAACGGACTGACACGTGAACAAATTAGAAGTTGACACATAGCCACTTAATTAAATTTTTTATTTAAAAAAAAAAATTTCAAAAAAGAAAAAAATTAAAAATTAAAAAAAAGAGAGAGAAAAACTTGGATGGCTACGGCCACCCCCTTGGGCACCAAGGGGTGGCTCAGCCGGCCTCATGGGCCCAAGGGGGTGCCCGAAACTAGGGGTGGCAATTCGGGTTGGCGTGTCGGGTTTGGGTCCGACCCGATTATGTTCGACACGACACGCCATGATTAATTAATCGTGTCGAACCCTTCGACCCGAACACGACACGCTCCATAAACGGGTGACATGATACGAACCCGTTTGTATAAACGTGTCGTGTCACGATACGCGAACCCGAAACCGACACGACCCGAATATAAATTTATTTCTAAAAAAAAAAACTTTTAATAGCAAAATTTTAGCAACCAAAGCAACAAAATGACAAATACAATGTTCTTTTTATCAAATAACATATTATAATAGATGAAAGCAGTTACAAATCTAATACAAAAAATATAAAAGATCTTGATCCATTTATTTGTGGTTTAGGAATAAGAAGAGTTTGGTGGATATTTATTTACCAAAAGGATTATATTCTTATCTCACTCTTAAAGATATTTGTGATGGACATGTGATAATTATTTTCAATTCTGTCTATCAAATTGATATGTATTTAAAGTACATGTGATTCTCATTTATATTTTTAAAAAATATTTGGTACATGTTCTACTAAAAATATATATAAAAATCATATCAATTTTAGACACTACCAACCACTTTAATATATTAAATCATAAGAAAAAATTTTAATTTAATTTGAAATAAAACTTTATACTTCAACAAAATAATTAATATTTACACAAACATATGAGGAATTTACAAGTGGAGATGTATTTGGAGATTTCAAAGTGATATAATAAGTTAATAACCACTAGCATGGAGAAAAAAAACAATAAATTTTTTTTTTTTAAAAAAATAAACGTGTCAACCCGTGACCCGTCACCCGACCAAAACGTGTCAACCCGTGACCCGACGGGTTGGCACGACCCGACGCGATTATAACAGTGTCATAAACGGGTCGACCCATTTATGACCCGAACCCGATTATGCCCAACCCTAACCCGATTTTCTCGTGTCGGGTTCGCATGTCACGGGTTAAATTGCCAGCCCTAGCCGAAACCACCCCTAAACCACCATTGGGGGTGGTTTCGACCACCCCCTTGGCTCCATGGGGGTGTTCGAGCCACCCCTTGGTGCCCAAGGGGGTGGCTACGGTCACCCCACTTTTTTTTTTTTTTGAAAAAATATTTTTTTAAAAAAATACAAAATTTAATTAAGTGGTTACGTGTCAACTTCTAATTGATCCACATGTCAGTTCGTTAAGTCAACTAACGGTCAACTGACGGATGGACTAACTTGGTCACTTTTCAAAATCACAAGGACCAATTTGGTCACTTTCCAAACCCTAAGGAAGAAAAAATAAAGTTTTCAAACCCTAAGGACTAATTAAGTATTTAATCTTTTTTTTTATTTGGTTTATATATATATGTGATCGACTATAGGAGTTGCAATGTTTTCCTTTTTTTACTAAAAAAAAAAAGAAAAATACCCTATAATATCTTTAAAAAAGGCAAAAATACCTTTAAAAATTAAAACAAAAAAAAGCTATTATATGTGGGCCTCTGCCTTGAGTAACCAGTTGTGGGTTATGAGAAAAACTGAATTCTTTATTTTTATTCTTTAAACATTATGGACATTTTATCCTTTTTTTAGAGTAAAATATAGAAATCCTAAATTGAGTGGTAAATTAAGGGGGTAAGTTTATTTTTACCCAAAAAGAAGTTGTTGATGTGTGATCATTTTCAATTAAAGAGGGGTGGCTTTGTTGCCACCGGTGGCTTATTGGTGGTCGCATGATAGCCTCCAACTAAGATTGATATGATACTGTTGCCAATATCAATTTGGTTGTGTCGATCTAGGGTTTGTTTGGCAAAAGGTTTTGGCTCAAACTTGGTTTTCCATTGTTTGTGGGGCTCACAATTAATAATTTCATTTTTTTAATATTCTCTAACTTTTAACATCACATCACTCATTTTATATTATTCTTCAAATAAAAAAATCATTACAAAACAAAATTTTTCATTTTTCTATATCAAATATTCTTACTTTTTATTTTTTTTTTAATTTTATTTTTTTTCACATATGCTACAATGTTAAACCAAAACCAAACCAAAATCTTTTAACAAACGAACCCCTATTGTAGTAGTCGTTCTGTCACACTTGACCTGATGTGGTGGTTGTGCACTAGTGCGGACATCTTTAACTTCGATGAAAGTTATTACACACAACTACAGAACAAATAGTCACCTAATTTTGAAATTCTTTTTTCTTATATATATAAGCTTTGACACTTCAAATTAGGCTTGATCGTTCATTCATGCTTTGGCTCATCCTTGATGAAAATTTCTGATTCCGCTCTTGGTTGGGTGGCCTCCTTTTTGCACTGATAAGGATGGTCAAACACAATCAATGTATTTTTAGGTTCCGTTTACTTTGACATAAAATGATTTTCTAAAAAATAATTTTCATATTTTACAGTATTTACTGCGACGTAAAATAGTGGTCAAACAAAAATCATTTTCGGTTGACCAAAAAACCCTTCATTAACCGAAATTAGTTTTCAATTTTAAATTCCGTAAACCAATTTCCCCAATCAACCAAAACTCAACCCGACGCTCACCACGCAGCTCTTACTCTCTTGCAAAGCCACTTAGAAAAACCATCCCTCACGCCACACTCCCTCACGCAGACCCGATCTAGAGCTCATATCTCTCTGCTGGCACAGATTTGATCCAGAGCTCATAAAGAATCTCGTCGATCTCTTGCCCTTCTGAAGCTCTATTCAACTTTTTGCTAAGACAGGGTCGTTGTGGGTTGCTTGGGTTCGGAAAAATTTGCTGAAGAGGAAGTGTTTTTGGCATGGTAAGATATCTCATAAAATTTCGTGTTTGGTTAGATTGGGGGACCCCAATGGGATGTTGCTAGATGGTCAGCTTTTCTGTCCCTCATTCGCTTTCTTTGGCCTGTGTTTGTGTTTTAATTTTGCAGCTATTACAAGATTATATGAGGAGTTTGGGTGGTTGATGCATAGATTTTTGGTTTCTGATACTTGTTTTGTTTGTCTTTCATATTCTTGTTTGTCTGCTTTGTGTAATTTTTTGATTGGGAAGTTGAATTAAATCTTGCCCATTACCTGTTTGATGATTAGCCCACATGCAGAGCATCTTCAACAACCCAATTAAATCTCTAGAGCCCAATGCTAGCTTACTAAACACCCCTCAAAATTGGTCTTCGTTCTGATCGTAGTGTGTCGATTAAGAGCTTTCTGATGGACTCCAACTTCACTTTTGTTGGGGTTCAGATTGCTGTTGATATAGCCAAGCTCAATGATAATGCTCTATGGCAATAATAAAGCTAATGTGGTGGTGTTGGCTTCAACATTATCATTATCTCTTCTTTTGAGAAAATGGTTTGTATTAGATTGTAACCGGAGAGTTAGATTATGAAGTTGTCTTGGTGTATTAGATTGTTGAAATCTGCTGTTTTTGCAGTGTGTGTGTTTAGCTATCATCTTTTTGCTCTGCTTCCTTGCTTTCTGTTTTTCTCTGTTACATTCATTGTAGAAATCTGACAAACATTCTGAATTGTCCCGAGCATGTCAATTAGTGGCATCTTATTAACTCTCTGGAGTCTGTCAAAAATTAAATATGGGAAGGGTGGGCTCATGTTTTTTTCAGAAATTTTATGTTAGAAGGATAATAGCTTCCAATTTCAAAAGGGAGAGTGACAAATTCATCCTTTTGGTCTTAAAGTTTGCCATGCAGGTTTAGAGACTTGATCTGTACCTACAACAAAATACTTTCCTTAGTGTCTTACAGATCAACTTCATAAACGCTCACAGCTTATTATATCTCTGATCTAATCTGTGTTCCTTTTTACCTTGTTAAAGCTTTTTTGTTTCTCCCCCATAGTTGCTATTGTATAAAATGATTTTATCTGGTTAATTGCTTTTTTCTTTGCATTTATCCTTCTTCTTTTTTTTGTTTATTTTTCCTCTCATTTGGTAGGGGCAATGTTTATTTAGCAGTAGAAAATTGTTTCACTGCTACCACTATTTTCATAGAACAAGTATAGCTCCTACTTTCTGGTGTCCCTTCTGATAATTTCAGTGCAGTACTTCCTGTACCTCTCTGCTATCAATGCCTTCTTATCTGTTATATGATACTTTTCTCCAAATTGTTAGCTTGGTAATTAGTTCGAAAATAATGCAGATAGCGCTGTTGAGTTCTCATGGCCTGTTTGGCACCTAATGTAAGGATGCATTTAATAGATTGGATTGGTGCTTTTTTGGTACTTTGAACTTTGAAGCCACATTGTTTATTTTACCTTTTTAGTTTAAAAAATTCTAAATAATAAGTTAGTTGTTACACGTCCAAAAAGTTTACCACATTTTCACAAAGTAAACAAACGCTGTCGTTTAAGATAGAGCACACGTCACTAGCCACTCCCCAGTCTCTCCACTTGAACAGGCGGGGGATATTTCTGCTCAGCCTCTGGCTCCATTTTGTTTTCTCCAACCTTCTTCGATTCAATTCGTATGATTAGCTCACCCTGGAAGCTCCTTCCCAAGCTGATCTGAGTCACAGCCATGGATGGCGAGTTCGAGTTTGCTGACAAGGTCACTCTCGCCTTCGATCGCATGGTACACTTTCACACAAAACCCTAAATCTACACCATTTTTTACATCATTTTGCGATATATGTGTAAATAGGATTATGTTTTAGGCTTCAAATTCGAAGTTCTATTCTAGAGTATAATTCAGACTATTTGTATTGATCGATCGACTCTTTGTTATTACGTTTTATGCCATCCGTTTTTGAATACAAAATTTTATTTTTTCAAAATTTAAACAAGAATAATTGTTTATGTTCAGTTAGCAGTTGTTTATGTGTCTGATTCAGTTAAGTTTCCGTAACAGATGCTGATTTGTTGGAAATTAGGGTACTTTCTCTCATATCATCTTGGCTTATTGACCATTGAGTTCCGTTTTGTGGGTTAAAGATGCAAATTTGTCGGTTGAAGATGCAAATGTGCCCGTCTCCCACACGAAGATCTTCCAGTGATGTATGTAAATTTAGGTACTCTGTAGATGACATGGTTATGATGATGCATGTATGAATGGCACTGTCATTGTGTAAAGAAGTTCTGATGCATCCCCGCTTCATCAAGAGCTATTCATTGGGGTTTGGAGTGGCTGCAGCTATTCGGAGGACTGCCCTTATATCATATTATGGCACGGTGATTATCACTAGAAATGTTTTTTGGAGGCCTCAAGTGTTGGGTGTTTACTATAGATGCTATCAGAAAAACCCATTTCTTAGAAATTTTTCTACAGGCACTCACCCTGCAAGGATATGTTGGGAAGGCTCCTCTCATGCAGTTCTGTTGACGAAGATTGAAACTGCCTTGAAGGATCATCAATTGGATGAAGCATGGGAATCTTTTAATGATTTTAAAAGATTGTATGGTTTTCCTAAGGATACTCTTGTGGGTAGGTTAATAACTGAACTTTCTTATTCGTCTGACCCCCACTGGCTTAAAAAAGCATGTGATTTAGTCTTGATAGTTTTGAAAGAGACATCAGGCCTACTTCAGCCAGCTATCCTCACTAAGCTGTCCCTCTCGTTAGCAAGATCTCAATTGCCTATCCCTGCCACAATGATTCTGAGATTGATGCTGGAGAGAGAGATTTTGCCCCTGATGAATGTATTGTGGTTGGTTGTTCTCCATTTGGTGAAGACAGAAGTTGGGACGTATATTGCGTCAAATTTCTTGGTTCAGATTTGTGATCGTTTCCAATGCTCAAGTGCGAACAAAAGTGATCGTGCAAAACTATTAAAACCTGATACAATGATATTTAACCTGGTGCTTGATGCTTGTGTGAGGTTTAAATTGTCTTTCAAAGGTCAACGGCTCATTGAATTGATGCCACAGACAGGGGTTGCAGCCGATGCACACTCAATCACTATAGTTGCCCAGATCCATGAGATGAATGATCAGAGGGATGAAGTGAAGAAATTTAAAGACCACATTGATCAAGTTTCAGCTCCATTTGTTTGTCATTATCGGCAGTTCTATGATAGTTTGTTGAGCTTGCACTTCAAGTATAACGACATCGATGCTGCTGCTGAGCTTGTGATGGATATTTATAGATACTCAGAGTCTGCTCCAATTCAAAAAGATAGGAAGGAACTACAAAAGCTTTGCCTTGTTCCAGTGGGATCTGACAATCTCAAGACAGCATTAAAAATGCAGATCGTGCCTGATATGCTGCAGAAGGATTCTGTACTCAAAGCGGAAGGTAAACAGGAACTTGTTATTTTTAGGAATGGGAAACTTGCTGTTAGTGAGAGGGCTCTGGCCAAGCTCATTAATGGGTGCAAGAGAGGTGGGAAGATTAGTGACCTTTCAAAACTTTTACTTAGCATTCAAAAGAAGTCGCATTCATTGGCAGGACCTAGTTTGTGTTCTAATGTAATTGGCGCTTGTATTAATTTAGGCTGGCTTGAAATGGCTCATGACATTTTGGATGACTTGGAAGCAGCTGGAGCTCCCATGGGCTTTGCTACTTATTCGTTACTCTTTGCAGCCTACTACAAGGAAAATATGTTTAGGGAAGCAAAGTCATTGCTAAAACAAATGAGAAAAGCTGGTTTGGTCTTAAATTTGTCTGACGAGATGGTTATTTCCACTTGTCTATCGGAAGCAGCAGTAGATAAAGACGCCACAGAAGCAAATGCATCTTCTTTGATCAGGAAATCAGATCTGGCAGAGTTTTTGGTTCGAGAAACAAAAGAGGGGGAGAACACAGTTTCTCCAATAGTTTACGAGTTCAATTCTTCTATTTACTTTTTCTGCAAGGCCAAAATGGTGGTGGATGCTTTGAAGACGTACAGAAGAATGCAAGAGATGAAAATCCAACCAACAGGGCAAACTTTTTCCAATCTGGTATATGGATATTCTTCTCTGGGAATGTATCGCGATATCACGATATTGTGGGGGGACATGAAGAGGAATATGCAGAGTGGTGATTTGGTGGTAAGCAGAGATCTGTATGAATTCTTGCTTCTGAGCTTTCTTCAAGGTGGTTACTTTGAGAGAGTGATGGAGGTGGTTGGGTATATGAAAAAGCATAGAATGTACATCGACAAGTGGATGTACAAAAGTGAGTTTCTAAAGCTCCATAAGAATCTTTACAGAAGGTTAAAAACATCAGAAGCTAGAACTGAGGCTCAAAGCAAAAGGCTTGAGTATGTCCAGGCCTTTAGAATATTGGTTGGAATAGATTGAAGTTCAATGAGAAGTTCTCAAATACATGGGATGCTGTGAAGCACCGAAAACAAAAGGGTTTGCTGCAATGGCACTTTTCTGATCCCAATCATTGTTTATTTGTTTGCAAATTGTTAGAATATTTCAATAATAGATTTGTTCTTTCTCCATAACATGTATACATAAAATTTAACAATGGCATACATTCAATATTCTCATGACAAACTTCCAATATCTGCTTCACGAATCTCCTATAAATATCTAAACATATAGAAGAAATTGTGTTTTGTGTGTGTAGAGAGACTATTACTCTTAACCCTTTCCTATAATGACATAATGAAATCTAATAGGCCAACTTTACTTATATATAGGGTGAGAGTAAATGACTTTTTCATGTGTTTACAAAATTTAGTTCATCAATTATGGGTCTAAAACTAAACAAATGATTATGTTAGCTCACACAATTGGAATAAATACAACAATTTTTCACTTGGATAGCATAAAGTCATTTAACCACAAAACAAAAGTAAGCAAGCATTCCAAAACACAATTTGACCCAGATTTGTTGCAAGTAAAAAGTCAAGAATACATCAATATGATGTATGATATATAACAAATGCTTTCAATCATGTGACCAAGGAAAAAAGAATACAAGCGTAACACACAAATAATGATCCCTATATTTTCAAATGAAGCCCACCAAGAGTAATACAAAATGTCTCATATCACAACATCAATGACGTAGTTAACACAAATGCGTGCAAAACAATATACGGCAACACAAAAATACTTGCGATATATACAAAGCACATAACTCCCACTAATTTAATAGAATAAAAGATTCTAAGAGCATTCATATCCGGCTCAGCGAATGTTTGGCTAAATTTAGCAAAAAAAAAAAAAAAAAAAAAGACACATTTATCTATGTTAGCTACTCAATTTTTTAAAGCACTTACATTTGGCTCAACATTTTAGCTATCACTTTTACTATTTACTATACTATTATAAAATAAATTCATCACACATGCATTTTATTATAAAATAATTCCAGCAGACATGCTAGTGGACGAATACTATCAATGTAGGAATATTTTATAGTATATCATTTACATATCCGAGCTACAATTATTATGTTGAGCCTAGGATACGTCACTTTTGCAGGGTACTGTAGCTCCTCAACAACCATGTTATTATGTTGAGCCAATTGGGGGGGGGGGAGTGGATATTAGCATATTGGCTCAACAAAATAGTCTTTTGGATATTTTGTTGAAGCCTATGCGAATGCTCTAATAAATCTATATAGGAGCCAAAACCCTTGGTTAGTGGGTTCGCTAACATATGTTATGTGGGAGTATGTATAACTCACATATGTTATGCGGGAGTATGTATAACTCAAATGTGAGATTCGGCTAACTTTCTCTTTAAGAAACAAATTCTATTATATCAATATGCTTGTATTACAAGAAGCTTCAAGTGTTCCGAAAGAAAGAAAATTGTTGCATAATTAACATAAAATATCTCCATTGGCATCACAGTGACATCTAGAATACCTAGCCTTGATATAAAATTTTGCAGTCATGTATCCTAAGCCATAGCCTCACGATAAACTATACATTATGTCTCCATAGTTGAATAAGCTATTAGTGTTTGTATGACACTCAGCTCTTCCCATCATCACAAATACACAACTTGGATAACTAAAATAATTGGCATTACAATATTCAATTATATCAAGAATGTTGGATTACCGATACACCAAGTACCTTAGTACTTTATTTGCATCTTTCCAATGACTCAAGTATTTCCTAAGTACATAAATAATATAACCATATGACATTATGTATATATTTAAGTGCACATCAAGTTACACACAATTGACGCAAATATGATTGCTTGGGGCAATTGAGACTTAGAAACTATCACATTTTCATATTATGTGTCTTTCCAAGAGAGATATGTCAGGATTATCAGGATCGAGGATGTCACAATAAATATATGATGCATATAAAAAACATAAACATATAATATACACTTATAAATGACCTCATTTACCAAATAGTAAACTTTTTATCTTGCACACATGGTAGAAGAGTTCGCAATACACATAATTATTATTTATTTTTAATCTCATATTCATGCTAAAGCCTCGATTTAATACATAATAAACTTTTACTCATTATTTTTGTCTCAAATATTCCATGCTAGAGAGAGGTATGAGCCGAATCATTTGTTGTCTCTAGTATGTCCAATTTTATTATTAACTAATTTTGAATTGCATGCAGGGATATATATAACGACGACATTTCCAAAGTTTTGTGTTTAATTCTGTGGTTGACGAGATTGGTACGTAAAAAGGAAATAGCTTAGGATTTAGGAACATTCTCCAGACTGCAGCTGGCCGGACCCAGTTGCATGCCCGCTAGCTACGCGCCGCGACTAAAACTGCGTGGAGTGGGAACACTCCTTGCCGTTGTCGTAGACTCCACTAGTCGATTAATAATCCCTCTCCTCGCCCCCACTTCATCTAATGCTATAGTTAAGGTGGTTGGTGGACAACGTACGTAGTTTCATAACTTTCATTTGTCGTGTCTACCGTGGACTGAGTCACTGATGTCGAATATATAGCACGTTTTGTGAAAGTATATGTTCCACGTGCACCAACGTCGTCGTACTCGTGCAGCAGATCGAGTGTTGCTAAGCTATTTCCTTTTTGGCTAGCATCTCATCTCAGAATTAAATACAAAACTTATTGGAAACGTCGTCGTGGAGGGGGAAGGTGGGAACACTCGCTTCCCTATCAACCAACTCTTGGAATTGTATGCGCGTATGTCGTCGTCGTAGACTCCATCGATCTTTTGCGAGACCAGCCGAGTGATACGGCCGGGGACAAAAGGATCGTAAACAATACGGCCACCGATTCAGACAAGAAAGTCTTATATTTAATTTGTTTACATTAACTCTTCAAATTATCATCATATGTGGTAATTAAGAACTTTGAATGTTAGTGTTGCGGGTCACAATGAGGCCTGCTATGCGGCTGTCAAAGTGTGGCAGCCATGTGTAGGCCATGTTTTTTCTTCTTTTTTTTTTTTTATTTTTTTATTTTTTTATTTTTTAAAATTTTTTGGAAGACCAGCGTTAATTTTTTTTTTGACAGATTTTTTATATTTTTTGCATTTTATATGTTTGATGAAATGTTTTGAATTGTATTTTGAGATATGTTATCTAAATTTTTATGAGCTAATATTTGAATTCTAATGTCTTAAAACTTATTTCTGGATTCAAAATTAAAACTTAAAGGTGAAAGGTTAACCTTTTAGGGATGGTATAACCCTAAAGGGATTCGATTATTTTAAATTTGATACTAATGCCTCAAAACTCATTTTTGGATTCAAAATTAAAACCTAAGGGTGAAAAATTAACTTTTTAGAGATAGTATGACCCTATAGGGATTTGGTCATCCTAAATTTGGTGCTAATAGCTCAAAACGCTATTTTAGTCTTATATAGTTTTGCTGATACCAATTTCTGATCAGTGATTCATGGAGGCTAGTGGATTTGATATATAATTTAATCAATTTTTTTTTTAATTTTTTTTTATAAATGATTCACAATTTTAAATTTGACAGGCACTTTCCTCTTTAACATTTTTCCTATTCAATTTTTTTTTTAAAAAAACATGGCAAGCACTAGGCTGCCTCTTGGTAGCCAAAAAGCTCTACTCGGTCACAACTCATGACATGGCCCACCTTAATTAACTAAGTGTGCTCATTTAATTTATGGGTTTATTGTCTTAATTAATTGGAGTCCACTTTCCATATGAGTTAGGATCTTGGCCTTTTTATTTCATTTAAACCGGAGAATATCTAATTAGTTATAGTGAATGAGTATTTTTGTCCTCTCAAAAATTGAAAAGACAAAAAATATCCTTATACTACAATTAATTAGATATTATCACATTCATTTAAATTGGAGAGGATCCTATCCCCTTTCAAATTTGGTCATTCTCTTTTTATGAGTAATACGGCCGGTGAGGAATGTACACCTCCATTCATGATTAATTTTTTCTAAGTACATGATAGTCAAAAATTAATCTGCAGGCTATCAAGTTATATTACAGTTATATATAACTATCTATTAAATGCTCAAAATTAATGTTTTGATTTTTTTTTGTTGACATGTTCACATAAGAGAGGAAAAAAGATTTAAACTAGTAATTTCTATTTCATTAAATGTAGTCCCAACCGATTAAAATATACAATTTTAAAAGTTACGTTTTTTACGTGAAAGAAATGGGATGGCATTTAAGAGAAATTGACCTAGTCCATAGAAATTGACCGTGCAAGAAATTGAAGACCGCCGAAATTTTTCTCCCTCTTGGCCTCTCTCTCTCTCTCTCTGTGGCACGTGGCCCATAGCTAGGGGTGTAAACGAGCCGAGCCGAGCCTGGGCTGTTCGAGCTCGGCTCGTTTATTATTGGGCCAGGCTCGAGCTCGGGCTCGAGCTCGAGTCGAGCCTGATTTCGCTGCTCGAGCTCGGCTCGATAAGGTTGAAATCGGGCTCGAGCTCGAGCTCGAGCTCGAGTCGAAAACCTCGAGCTCGAGCTCGAGTCGAGCCCTAAGATGAGCAAACGGGTTGGATGCGCAGACGGCAGAACGAGAGAGAGAGGGGCGGAGTTGATTTTGCCTTCCTGACGGAGTTGATTGAGAGGAGAGAACTCAAAGATGAGAGATTGAGAGGAGAGAACAAGTGTTTCATATCTGGGTTTCGATCTGGGTGATTTTTTAGATGGTTTTGAAAACGAGAGAGATGAGACTGAGAGTTGATTTTTTAGATCTAGGTTTCGATCTGGGTGAGATGAGACTGAGAGAGACTGAAAGAACGAGAGAGAGTGAGAGCAACACGATTCGACGAAGATATCTGGATATCCCGGGAAGGTCCTGGAACGGCTGGAAGGAGACGGGCCAGACGGGAGAGTTTGAGTTCACGATGGGAGAGTTTGAAAATTGTTGGTGAAATTATGAAGGAGGCGCAGCTGCACAGCCAAAAGTGATAGATATTTTTGCCCTAAATTCACTTACGTGTATGGTGGAGATTGAGAAGAATCACGATGGGAGATGAATGCTCGACAGCCTGGCTTGCACTAATGGCCTAAGGCAGTAACTTCAGCTGATTCATGAATTTTAATATATATATTTTAACATATTTTAATATATATTCTTATTTAATTTTAATATATATACTTATTTAATTTATAAGTAATTATTATAATTTTTAATATATATTTATATATATACGAGCTTATACGAGCTGATTCACGAGCTTAGTCGAGTCGAGCCGAGCTTGCTTTATTTATTATTCGAGCCAGGAATAGGTGTTCACGAAGCGCTTCATTTAATATTCGAGTCGAGCTCGAGTCGAGCTTATACGAGCCGAGCCCGAGCTTGCTCGCGAAGCGCTTCGCTCATTTAACACCCCTACCCATAGCTGTGTATAAATAATTGCCGGATAAGGCATTTTTTGGAAGAACAGAAAAGCATGGACTGCAACATTGATTTGAGATATGTTGTTCCTGCGGTAGTAAGCCTCATCTTTGTGGTGCTCCCATCCGAAGACAACCCTCGGATTCAACATAATAATTACATCGGATTTGAAAGCCTTGAACAACCCATTTTTGTGATGGCATGTCTGGTTCTCGCCATTGTTGTATTGGTCTTCCTTTTCACCTCTGTCAACCTCCCTCTCACCCTGCAACCAGTCTTTTTACAGACCCGGCATTTCTCGATTTCATGGAGTCTTTCATTGCTGGCCTCTCTCCTTTTTCCGCCATCACATTTCTGGCTCGTCTTTCCCATTCTCCTAATCATATCTCGTTGGGATACAATGATTTTGGATCGAGTGTTGAGCTGCTTTCTCCAAGCCATTCCTGCTCGTATCATCCTCTGCTTCCCACAACGTCAAGAAGAACCAGAGCCACAGACTCTTCCTCCTCCTCCTGCTCAAGTTCAAATTGAAGTGAATGAAAATGAAGAGAGATCAGCAACACGTACGTAAAAAATATATATATATATAGGGAGTATAGGCAATATTCGAGCATATTTAAGATTGTAAAATATATATATATAGGGAGTATAGGCAATATTCGAGCATATTTAAGATTGTGTTTGAGAAATAAATTTTTGAAGTTAAAAAACTATTTTTTATTTTTTGTCAAAAGTTTCTAAACTTTAAAACCTTTTAATTTGAACCTATAAACTTTCAATTGTAGTCAATTTGAACCACTTCGTCAGATTTATACATTAACTTCTAACGGCAATACCTAAAAAAATCAAAATATCCAAGATTTTCTTTTTAATTTTTTTTTAAAAATTTTTTAATTTGAAATTAAGGGTAAATTTAAAATTTTATAAAAAATTCAAAGGCATGAATGTCATTGTCTCACTTTTAACGTTAAAAATCTTATGTTTGGGTTTAAATTGATTGCATTTGAAAGTTCACGGTTCAAATATTTGAGAGGTTTTGAAGTTGGGGGCTTGTCAAATCATGTGGTAATGAAGGAGTAATGATACAAGTCCCTCTTGTGTCCATCTTTAATCCATCCAATAATGATATGACTACTAAAATCATCATTGGTCTTGTAATTGAACATTATTAGATTTTGATCAAATGATAATTTTAATAGCCACATCATTCTTAGATGGACTTAAGATGAACACATGATAGACTTCTAGAATTACTCGGTAAATGAAGGGGTCTAAAGTGAAGTTACTTTTTAAGCTTTTGTCAAAAGTGCGTTTTTGTTATTTTTAAAATTAAAAAAAAGTCAAATAAATATTTTTAGAATTTTTTTTACCAAACGTATCCTTTTGCTTGGCACAATTTTTGATGTACTTATAAAAGTATCTTTTAAATTGTTTAACACAATCTCAAACATACTCTTAATTGATAATTTGCAGTCGCTTAATAAATTATCAAGTTCTTGGGTTTTTTCTTTGAAAGTTTCTGGCTGGCGCCCTCATCTTCCTAGTTTCTCTCTTTATGCTATCTCTCTCGACCTGGCTTTCCGGCACGTCCGTCTGAGGTTCCGACGCTGGTGGCTCTTTCTCGGTGAAGGGTTTCTGAAGCATCAACTTCTCCTCTGTCGTTGGCTTATGGTGATGAGATCGGAAGAGAGAGAGAGAGAGGAAATAAGAAGAAGAGATGTCGGCAGCTGGAGCGGGTAGTAGTTGAGGTTTTGAGGATACGATCATGATCACTCTCTTAATTAGGAGTTGCAGTTGTAATTAATTATTGCTTATTTCTTTCTTTATTATGCTCCTTCTTTCTGAGTAAGAAATAAAATATAATTAATTCAATATAATCAAAGTCCCTCTAATTTGAAGTAACCAAGGAAATATATATTCACAAATTAATAGAATTAATTAACGTATATGTTAACTTTTAAAGTGTTTCTTGTCTTTGGCGTTGACCTGGAAGACGACGGTTAGAAAACATGCAAAGTACGTACAAACTTTTAAAGGCTAAAAATGTCAAGAAAGTAGACAACCAGTGGTGGATATACAAAGGGGCGCTGACCTCTGGTAATTTTTTTTTAAAAAATATTTTTATGATCAAATTTTTTCCTAGCTCGTATAAAATAAACTTAATAGTCACTATAAAATACAGCTTAGCCCAAATTTCAGTCCAAAAATCAGAGTAAACCGAAAGAAATGGTGTTTTACACTACTTTTTACCTACTAGGCTATTATAAAATTTTTCTTTTGTGTTTGTTCATCGTTGTTGACTGTTACAACACCATGATTTTGTTATATAAAGCCCGAGAAGAAAGTTTTTCTGTCTGAGCAACAAGCTATTTTTCATAGGCCTCAGTTTTATTATAATTTATTATTTTATTTCTGTCCCTATTAACATAAATTCTTGAATCCGCCATTGTAGACAACATTCTCAAACGTGTCTAATTAAGCAGAGCGGGAACGACATAGAGCATGTACATGTAATTAGAAATATATATATATAATGCAAATATTTTATTTATTTAAGTCGGGGCATTATAAGGTACATTGTATTAGAGCAATGGACTTTGAGGACCCATAAGAGTTTTCTGGTTAGAAATAGAGCCAATAAGGAGAGAATACAAGGGATGGTTGACCGAAAGAAAATACTAATTAAATTTCAGTCATGCTTGACCAGTGGATGATTCCAAGCAAAACAAAAAGAATGTTGAATCTGCGCTGCAGTCAGTCTGCACATGATTATACGTTTTGTACGTGTATGTTGGAGTTAGTGGCTTATTGTAACGCCCCGATATTTAAACTAGCAAATATCGAAGTCATTACGCTGCAACTTTAGAGATATAATTTTACAGCGGAATATGTATATAATTTTTTTCTTTTTCTATGGCCTATGAATAGTTTGCACAACACAATTGAGCTGACTGAAATACCTCAAGGTGATATATTATTTAATGAAAATAGAAATATGG
>CM017325.1:5793058-5837571 GCA_006937295.1 Carpinus fangiana
AGAGAGAGAGAAGTAAGCAATCTTTTCTTGCTAGGAAAGTAAAAGAACTTAAGTGAAACAATTGAATTACCTAGGCTCCTATTTATAAGAAAATGAGTGGTTAGGATTAATCCTAACACTTTTGATCCAATGGTTAAACTCAAGCTTCTATCTATTAGAGAATGGATGGCTAGGATTCATTTTCCTACTTTTAATCCAAGGGTTGAGAGGTTTTCAACTAAAAACATGAACCTAGTCCACATTCCAAGATTCTAGTCTATCTTATCATTTTTCGTCCAACATGAGGGCAGTGCACTCCGATCTATTTTTTTGTATCCAAACGTACTCCGATTGACATGAAATTTTGAGGGTAGATAGAGGACTCCGAGACAAGCATTTTATATTTTTGGTTCGACTTCATCCGAGTTCGTTTGATGCAGTTTCTGGCCCTTACAAAATTTCCCACGAAATTAGACTTTAAACTAGTTGCATTCACACTTGCCACTTGCCCACTTGCTTCATTAAATTCCCCATGATATTTATAATAATCAATCTTACTAGAAGCCTTCAAGAATTCAACTATAGTGGCTAGCCTACCATTTTTTAGTAGTTTTAATCTTTACTAGACAGTATGAAAATTAAGACACTGCTTTTTAAGCCAAAAATTAAAACGCTCCAAATCAATTTTTGATTTCACCAAACACTAACATAAATAATTTATTCACTAAATTGTGTTTAATCATGCCCATAAACATATAAAACTAAATTTGATAATTAAAGTCACACTCAAAAACGGTCAACAATCAATGCAATATCCATCCTTAACATCAAATAATTATTTAATACCGTTAATTCATATATCATTATCCTTTTAATCTATTTAATATTATTTCAATAAGAGTTTTAGAAATCTAGGTCGTTACACTTATATTAACACTAGTGAAAGGTTAAGTAGACGGGAGCATAGTGAACATCGCGATAGCGACGTTCACGGAGTGGGGGTATTTTGGGGTTTCCCGTACAATTCCATACGTGTTCGTACAACTCCATACGTGCCCATACAAGTCCGTACGCGCTTTAATCTCCCAGCAAATGGTATTAGAGCCATAGTTACTTTCTTGGGATGGGTGTTTGGTCCGTACGCGCTTTACTCTCCTAGCAAATGGTATCAGAGCCATAGTTACTTTCCTGAGATGGGTGTCTGGATTCATTGGGTTCCTGCTCTGCAACTCTTGACGTGAGATACTCTTGGAATGTAGAAAGACTCACAAGCGAGGAGGAGTTTGGTCAATGTGAATAGACTCACAAGTGAGGGGGAGATTGTTTTGAGTGCACTTATGAGTGTTGTGTCTCACATTGAGAAAATATAAAAGAAAAGAATGCTTAATACACCTAAGTGGACCTTAGCCCATTAGCTTAGGCTTTTGAGTTAGAGTTGTGTTCAACTTTGTATATTAATGTACTTTTGGTATAAACTCTATATTCGCTTTAATCTCCCAACAATGTACGTGTCTCATTTAATTTACAAATGGTCCAATGGAGATGCGTATACCAACAAATTATTTTAAGGTAAATAATAATAAATAAATAAAATTCACTTTGAACTCCTGAATTACTACCCATTTTGACAAAACCCCCAAAGTTCAAAACCTCTTAATTTGAACACCACACCTCAACTTTCAATTAGAATCAATTTGAACTCCTCCATTAGTTCTAGTCGTTAAGTCCTAACAATAGTACCTAAAAAGACCAAAATACTCATGATTTTCATTTTTTTGTTCGTTTTTTTTTTTTAAAAAAAGAAGTTAAAATTAAAGGTAAATTTGGAATATTATAAAAAAACTCAGGGGTATAACCATCATTGTAGCACTTTTAATGTTTAAAAACTGACGATGGTTCAAATTGAGAGATTTTGAACTTTAAAAGTCTTGTCAAAATGATGATAATTCAAGAGTTTAAAATGAAATTCCTCCTAAAAAAAAATTATTACAAACTGATTGAACGAATAAGCAGTTGAAAAAAAAAAAAAAAAGCGGTTGAAAGAAGACAAGCTATGTAAAATATTAAAATGGGTTAAAGAATTGAATAATTTAGTCTGAACCATTGGGGCTGCTTCTTCTTTGAAAGGGCCAAAATAAGGACCTAATTGTCTTCCACTTGATCGTCCTCTCATGGGCCTCACAATTAATGTACAAAGCAGCCCAAATCAGAGGATCCGTTGTCCACCTAAGCCCATCCACTTTAACAAGGCCCACATGCCCACTCACGAGCAGAACTCTCCTACACGTAGGACTATAGGAGAACTTGGAGAAAGTGTTTCAGACGGCCAACACACAAAATCATCAAACCCAACGACATGGTTTAGTGAAATACAACGATACCATGTCACATCCAACAAATCTTCACCTTGACTTGAAATCCAAGGTACAAATTTTCTCAAATGTATTTGCCAGATCCCCTAATTAAGGGCAATAACAATCTACAAATATCACTCAAATTCAAACATCTCTTGAATTTGAGCGTACGACATGGTTTATACATAACATTACACTTCTCCTGCCACCAATTCCGTTGGCGACAAAGCTTTCCTTACTAACTTTGTTTACCTGCAGACCCATCTACACCTTATAACACTTCTCCACCAATTCCCAACCCCTCCTTCCAAAACCCAAGCCCAATTCAGCTGGCCCTCAACTTTCTCTTCTAGCTTAAGTGGTAGTTCAATCTGCTAGAGACTCCGCTTCATGAAGTGGAGATTACTAAGAATTAAGGTATTCAATTTCCTCAAATTAATGTATATGATTGTAGTTTAAGTATTTGTCTTAAGTTTGACATATAGCTTATTTTTGCTTCTGTTTGAAAGAATGATGACAGTGGATTTTTTTAGATTTTTATAGTCTACTTCAAATACTTAAAATAAGTTAAAAATTCAAGCAATTTTACTATCCAAATTGTTACCAATTTGGGTGATAGATATGAGAGAGTTAAGATGGGAATGGGATGCATGGAAGCTAGATGATAAAGAGATAGTTAATATGAGGGTCGAAAATAAATCAAAACTTTTTATTCAATTCCTAAGGACCTTAACCGCACGTTCTTCCTTGAACTTGGCCCCTCCTGCATATGGGCGCCTATGGATGACGATGAGGAGGAAAGGGCGGTGGACGGTGGTGTCATATATCATCGTTGATTGGCGGAGGAAATTAAGTGTGGGATCACTGGGTTTCCTTCTCAATGGAATTATGATATTAATTATGCTCCTTATAATTAAAAGAGAAGCCTAAAAGGGGCCGCTGGTCAAATGTTGGGTTTTTTTGGTGTTGTTGAGGTTGACGATGGTGAGCTGCGTACTCATTTGTTTGAACAATGGGCTTATAGAGACCCTTTTATATTTGCTGTCCAAATTCTTTTTGATCTTTAATTATTAGTATTTGCTACTTTCATACACTGCCACAACAATCTTAGTTCTATCGGAAGTCAAAATCTCACTTGAAATACCATACTTCAATATAAAATATATGTAAAAACAAAAATAGCATTATTCTCTCAAAAACTGGCATGAACGTACGTGGATTTCTGAAGCCCACATCATATAAGATAGATGACATTGGATCAAACAATAATGAGAGCCCAAATATATATATATATATATATAGAAATGTTAAAGTTACAATATAGACCCAATTTCTCTCTTACGTGTCATTTTAAAAAAAATAAATTAAAGTTTGGTGTTTTGAATTCAATTTTGTTCTTTTTATAAATTTTTAAATGACATGTAGGAGACAAGTTGAATTTTTGTTGAATCTATATTGTGGTTGTATCACGGAATAGGATCCTGTCCATTTCAAATGAAATGGATAATATCCATTTAGTATAAAATGAAGGGTAATATTGTAAATTTAGTCCTTCAATTTTAATGTTAAGACAATACTACCCTTTATTTTATACTAAATGGATATTATCCATTTCATTTGAAATGGACGGGATCATGTTCCTTGTATCACATCTTATACATTATATATATATTAAAGTATCAGAGCCTAGATTTGGTGCCATTCTAGAGTTCAAAGCCTAGATTTGGGACCATTCTAGACCATTCTTGGAAGCTAATGTGTATAGGTCTAAGTGGCACAACTTTAATTTGTCACTAAGAATCCTTAAAAAAATCATGACCCTACCTTGCCTTGTTAGGTATGTGATGCAGATTTGCATCAGTATGAATGAGACATCATGTGTTGGGTATACATACTACACATATTTTACAAAATTCATGTGCAAAGGTCTAAGTAATCATTTGATGAGTCATGGTAATGGTCTAAGTAATCATTTGATGAGTCATGGTAATGTAGATATAATAGCTACTAAATTTTGTCATATCAACTTTTTATGATTTTGATAAAGCTTAGGTGCTGTAGAAAAAAAAATAATTTTGTCGCACTTATGTTGCAAATCTTCTAAGGGTCCGTATCTAATTCTTAATGTTGCATGAGAAAGAAAGTGAAATCAAATCTGAACCCTTTAAAAATTATAGCACATTTGATGTAGAAGCAGGCGGAAGCCAAATCAATAAGATTTTTATAAAATATTTGCGTAATATGTTGTGTTACTTCTTTTCAATTAAGCTGCCATAATGTTTGAATATTGCAAGCACTGGCTCCTTAATGTGCTATTAATTTGTTAATTTTGAAACTCTATGTAGTGTAAGAGAAGTTGTGTTTGGCCTAATCACATTTCTTATAAAAATTATGTGTAGCACTTCTATTAAGATATGTTGACTATATATATATATTGAGAATATATAAAAGGTTTGCTAAAGAAATTGTAAAGCCGAAGTTCTTTAAAGATTCCCGGCCTTGACTAAATAGGCTTGAAAGCTATATTAAACACAAAAGTAGATTAATTATATTTCCATCAAGTTGATACAAACAGCTAGCACCATTTCTCTTTTGTTGCCGTGTACAAAGATTTAGAAAAAATTAAGATTATTATTATTATTTTCGAAAGCATATAATGACATTCGGTCAATTAATGACCCCTCTTTCACGGTATAATGCATTAGTGAGTGATCATACCCTTCGCATCTGTTTTATACTATTTGACATGTAGTACATGACACGACAAATTTAATTGGTCATCTAATTTTAGTTTAGTTCTATTAGTTAGTTGTATTTAATTTTTAAGAGTGCTATTTTGTATTTAAATAATGGGCGTGACCACCAAGAGCCAATCTTTTCCAGTAGTGTGACTCTACTAAATTACTTTTCTGTCCTCGATGGTAAGACTTGATCAAATTTCATTTTTCTTTAAGTTGTGTAACTCAATCTCTTTTCGTTTTCCCCTTCATATTCTTCTTCTTCTAAATTCCCAAGCTAACATGGGAAGACCACGCACATCAAGCAGTATAAAACGAATGTGATAAATATTGAATGTGAATAGTAACATTACTCTTTTAAAAAATTGCTTCATAATCCAATGTTGGTCATATTTTTTAAGTGCTATCTCTTTCCAAAGATATTTGTTAAATATCTTTAAAACACTTTTCCCTTGTTAAAGAAAACAAACAAATAGAAAAAGAACGTTGTGTAAAATGCTATCAACAATTATTTTGTATTAATCATGTACCGTTCTGTAACCATCAGTGGTGGTGGTTTAGTAGGTGTTAGGGCAAGGGTTCGACTTCTAAAATGAAAAACCCAAATCAAATTAATATTAGTTTCATTGGATTCCACTGATGTCCTATTAGGGGAAGTTCGACTCTCGAAATGAGAATCCTCAAACATGATTAGTATTAGCTGTTATAGGTTCTACTGATGTTCTAATGGGGCATGGTAGGTCTATAGCGCAATCAAACTTCAGAAAGAACCTGAGGTTCTTGCAGTCTAGGCCTTTCTTGTGAAGTACGTATATTTGTTGCTTTGTATATATGTGTGTATATATATATTTCACTCGGTCACATTTTTTTTTTGTCAAAGTCTTAATAGTGGTGTATACATGGGGGAAGTGGGGTTTGAATACTGTATATTAAATATTGTTCATGATCGCAAAATTATTTTATTCGTTTCTCTCATTTCTCTCATTTTTTCCACATCTCGAAGCCCCTTTCGCAACACAAAGGGAGAGCGTCAAAAGTTGAGAACTTTGAGCATGCATGATGCATGCATGCATGGTCATACATACATACCAATTAAGCTTCCTCTGATCTTCTTCTTAATTAGAGGAATCACATGCATGCAATTGCATGGGACCATACAGATGAGAGCCAGTCCACCGTAGTACACCTCATCCAACATGGCCCTGCCTCCGAAGTAATTACCACCATTGTTGCAGGCCTTGCCTGCGATGCCACCTTAATTACTGGCATCAGCGTTGGCTCTATATGTTTGGCTTAGCGGGAATTGAATGCGATATTTTTTTTTAATATATATATTATTTTAGCTAAGTATTTTACATAGAACTTTAGATAACCATAGAGTGAATGTTTTGGCTCAATTCCAATTAAAACACATATATTGTCATGAGAATAACTTGTATAAAATTGTAATACAGCTCAAGCTTTTATGCCATTCAATTAGAGGGTTGACACATCAGCCTGAAACAAGAAAAACAAATGCACCCAAAACATTGATTAATATAAAGCGTTTTAGTCACACTGATTAATATGAAGCATTTTTTTTTTTTTAAATAAATGCTTGGGAAATCACTCAAAACATATCATTTCAGCTTGCGTGACATATATATAATAAACGAGTAAAAAAGTACCATTAATTACTCCAAATATTTCTATTCCGAACGTCGGTTGCTAGCTCCCTCCATTTTCAATCACTTCAATTTCAACTACGCAAGTGTTGTTGCTTTCATTTTCAATCACTGCAACTTCAAGTTGATCAGAAGGTGGTGGATCAGCTGGTTCTTGTCCACGTTGGGGGACGCAAAAGATAATACGAGCAGGAAGGGCTTGGAGAGTAGTATGAAAGCAATCCAAAAGCATTGTATCCCAAGGAGATAGCAGACGAGAATGGGAAAGAGGAGCCAGAAATGTGAAGGTGGAAAAAGGAGGGAGGCCAGCAAGGAAAGAGCCCATGAAAGCGAGAAATATCTGGTCATCAAAAAGATCGGTTCCAGGGTGAGAGAGAGGTTGATAGAGGTGAAAAGGAAGAAGAGCATTACAACAATGGCAACAACCGCCACAAAAATGGGATTAATCCCCAAGTTATCATTTTGATTAATCCAAGGGTTGTCTTCGGACGGCAGCACGACAAAGATGAGGCTTATTGCCCTAGGAACACCATATCTCAAATCAATGTTGCACCTCATGATCCTTAATTTTCTGCTCAGCACTGAAATTCTATGGATTTGGGCATGTATTTATTAATTTATTGCCAGAGAGATCAGGCAGGGAACTGATAATTTTCTCACTTTTCATTGCGTTGTGGTTTTGCGACTTCGCCTACGTGCATGGGACCCCTTCAACTTAATTAAAGTGCATGAGAAAACCAATTGAAAACAATTTGGCGTTGTGAACAGGGATTAGGGTTCAATGATAAGAGCATTAGCAACATTTATTTATTTATTTATTATTATTATTTTAAATTTAGAAAAACTCTTGAAAAACTACTTGCACCTTAATGGAGGCGCGTTTCACGTGGAAGCTCTAAAAAATTTCACTGTGGTCCTTGGAGCGTGACTCAGCCGCTGAACTTCGGTTTTCCACTGTACATGTCATCGAACATGACCCTGCCTCTAAACTCTAAAGTCACCACCATTGTTACAGGCTTTTCTCGCCACCTTAATGGTGGCATAGGCCTTGTTTGTCTGGCAGGAATGCTAGATTTTATTTTATTTTTTAAAAGAAGAAGATTATTCTAAATAAAATGAATAATTTTTTTTTTAAAAAAATTTATTTTAATAAAATAGATAAGTTGTTAGATTCAGCTGGTTTTAAAAAGTTGTTAGCTAATGTTATAAAAAAAAGCGGGGGGTTGGGGGGTTATTAACTTATTAACTATTTTAAAAGGAAATTTAGGAAACCATAGTGAATGTTTTGATAATGATCCAATCACACATCCAACCGGAATGTCAATGTTAAAAACTTTCTTCTAGCAAAGTCGAGGTGATAGGTCAAATAAAGGATATTGAGGCAACATAGCGCACCCATCCCTAAAAATAAGAAAATTACTTCTTTATTGGTAATAAATATGACAAAGACTTATGGGATTAAGCTAGGTAGCAGCAAATTGGCGTCTGCTATTTATGGCTTGATCTCATTATAATGGGAATATGGGAAATTTTCTAGCTTTATTTTGTATTTTTTTTAAGCATTGTGTTTCTATTAGATCAGTATGTTGTTGAGGAGTTCACCTTCTCTTAATTTTTATTTCTTTGTAACCCTTCGTCCCCATAATATTGCTTAGAAGAAAAAAAAAAAAAAAAAAAGAAGAACAATTTTTTCCAAACGTACACTGAATTTATCATCGCCTTCGTCGTCCGCCGCCTCTTCAATCTTCATCATCATCGCCACCCTTGGAGGAACATCAAATTCTGTATCACTTCATCTGGCATTAAAAAAGGCAGACGAAAGTTTCTAACTTTTCGGCTGCCAACTTCCGCATATCCATGCAATTCAATCACTACTAGCAGATCTGTTGTTTTGGAAATTCAATAAGATGAAATATGACGACCCAAGTCTTGTCGTGAAAATTCCGTCTGTCTAATACACTTTCACTGGCACATTTAGGTTGCCTGCAATATTCAATACATTTTTTAAAAAAATTAAAAATAAAAATTATGGCCGTCCATTTTAAGTTAACGGCCCACAAATAAACAAGTCGGTCGGGGACTGCTTTCCAGCCAAAAAGCTTGCTCCAAATGGTGGCTCCGCTTTTGGGCGTCAAACATCAAATCTAGTCTGAAGAAGGACTTGTCTGATATTGGTGAGATTTTCTCTCAATTTTCCAAGAAAAATCGCTTGCTCGATCTGCATTTGTGTGAGTTTTAGGGTTTCATTTTTGGCGTTGTGAATTACTTACCTTAATCAATTCCTATTTTATTTCTCTGATTTGTAGGTAACTAACATATATGATTATATATGGGGATGGGAGCAAAAAAGTATGAGTATATCTTCCATTCGGCCATAGCATAAAAGTTCCCTTTTTTGCCCACCACTCAAAGAATGACAAATCAGCAAGAGCAAAATTAAAAACAAGAGTAAATAGCACCGGATTATACCTCCTAATATANTTTCTAACTTTTCGGCTGCCAACTTCCGCATATCCATGCAATTCAATCACTACTAGCAGATCTGTTGTTTTGGAAATTCAATAAGATGAAATATGACGACCCAAGTCTTGTCGTGAAAATTCCGTCTGTCTAATACACTTTCACTGGCACATTTAGGGTGCCTGCAATATTCAATACATTTTTTAAAAAAATTAAAAATAAAAATTATGGCCGTCCATTATAAGTTAACGGCCCACAAATAAACAAGTCGGTCGGGGACTGCTTTCCAGCCAAAAAGCTTGCTCCAAATGGTGGCTCCGCTTTTGGGCGTCAAACATCAAATCTAGTCTGAAGAAGGACTTGTCTGATATTGGTGAGATTTTCTCTCAATTTTCCAAGAAAAATCGGTTGCTCGATCTGCATTTGTGTGAGTTTTAGGGTTTCATTTTTGGCGTTGTGGATGCAGAGAGAGAGAGAGAGAGAGAAGGATGGCAAGGACGGGTTGCATAATGACAGTGTTTCTAAACATCTTTGAGGTAGTATTAGGGCAATCGATCGACTTTGAGGACTCAAAAAGAGTTTTCTTGTTAGAAATAGAGTCAATTAAGGACAGAGAGAATACAAGGAAAGAAAATACTAATTAACTTTCAGCAATAACTAGCTAGAAAAGTTTCTGTCATGCACAGCACATGATATATACGAGTAAGCAATTATTTATTTATGTATTTTTTTAGATAAAGATCAACTTCTCATTAGAAAATCATGAAGCTAGATCAACTTGCTCTAGCTGAATAATCTCACGAATACAATCAGGAGGCTCATGCCAGAGTTTATCCACTTCATGTTTTACAGCATATTTTGAAAGAAGGTGCGCAGCCTTACGAATAAGCAATTGAAAAAGAAGACAAGCTATATAGTCTATAGATAGAATGGGTTAAGGAATTGAATAATTTAGTGTGAAACATTGAGGCTGCATCTTCTCTGGAAGGCCAAAATAACCTAATTGTCTTCCACTTGATCGGCCTCTCATTGGTGATTGGCCTAACAATTAATTAATTCACAAATCATCCTAAGTCAGAGAGGATCCATTATCCACCTAAGCCCATCCACTTTAACAAGGCTCACATGCCCACTCATATATATCTTTGAAGCCCACACACAAGGAGCTTTGTCCAAACCCTGGCCTTTGTGATCCACACATATATATACCCTCAGCCTAATTCCCAACCCCAATTCAATTGGCCCTCAACTTTTGCTTTTAGTTTTATTGGTACTTCAATCCGATAGAAATTATGCCTCATAAAGTAGAGGTCATTAGTTAAAATATTTTATTATATATAAAAAATTAAAAAAAATTAAAACCACAATAGCATTAAATGTTCATAAGAAGAATATAATTGAAAAAGTTTTTGTGTTTGATTATACGTACATACCGATACTTTCCCTTGTAGTGTTTTGTGTGTGAGGAATGGATATTGACGAAGTATGGGGAAATAGGTGAGAAGTTTAAAAGAAATGGGTATGTAATGCCAAAAATTGTGCATTTGGGCATCATGATATATTTGTACGTAGACCTAATTAAGGGTTGTGTAACAAGAATAAATGAATTTTCAAATGCAAGTTTTTGGCTATTTTCTTGAAGGGAAATAAATGGGGACTAGCTAGCTTGTAGTCAATGACTAAGACAAAAATATGTAATGAAAATTACCTGAAACTTGTGGTCCGTAATTAATTTTTTGTTCTTCATATTTTTCTTATTTCTTTTTGATGTACACACATATATATATAATTTGGTGGTGGACACGTACGAAATTGTTAAAAAAATTCAGGGAGTATATATGGCTGGTCAAGAGTTGAAGAAACTTCGATTATGTTTTCCATAGAATATATACTTCCACTTAAAAATAAATTTCCGTACGTATAATATGTTGCCTTTCATACATTATTTGCAAACTCATGCAGCAAATAATAAATTATGCATTAAAATATTTTACCCTGCATGGTTAAAAACAGAGATGAAGCGAAAGGAGTTACTACTGTCTGAATTAATTACCTTAATCAATTCCTATTTTATTTCTCTGATTTGTAGGTAACTAACATATATGATTATATATGGGAATGGGAGCAAAAAAGTATGAGTATATCTTCCATTCGGTCATAGCATAAAAGTTCCCTTTTTTGCCCACCACTCAAAGAATGACAAATCAGCAAGAGCAAAATTAAAAACAAGAGTAAATAGCACCGGATTATACCTCCTAATATACTCTTAAAGCCTGAAACACCCCATATCACTGGAGCAGGCATCACCCATGCCCAGCAGGCTGCCACCCACCGCCACCCAGCCCATGGCTACTCCGGCTGTACACCACCATGCACTGCTCCTGCTGTTGCTGCTCCGATCCTACGGTTGTTGATTTGCTTTTGTGATTTATATAGTTGCAGTGGATTGATGTTACTTTAATTTTCATGTTGGCTTCTGTGAAGTGTGGGATTTTTTTATTTAGGTTCAGAACATTTCGTAAGCTTTGATTGTTTTGGTTTGATGTTTGGGATTGAAGTTATCTAGTGCAGGCAAGTTTATTTTGTAATTTGTAATAGGCAAAAAACAAGGATGTTTTTGCCCCATCCGTACGTATAGAAGACGCACTCAAAATCCATGCATATATGCCCACTTTATGCATGCATACAAAATTATTAAATTAACATCCCAGTCAGCAATTTTGTTCCATGTATACCTTAGAGCACTCACTGCAGGCTCTTCAAACACATTTTTTTGTTAGTTTGAAGAGCCCATTTAACAAAAAGAGCTAAAAACACCACTTTTCAGCTTCTTCATTTTAACAAAAAACTTAACACTATGAATAGTATTTCTTCAAACTTAATAATTACTATTCACTCTCTATTCTTTAAACAACTATATTTTTTCTCTCCTCCTTTTTCCTTTTTCTTTTTCTCTCTCCTTTTTTTCTTTCCGCAGGTCTTTTTTTTTTCCCCCCTCTTTCCTGCAATTTTCCTCTCNGTTTTTTGTTTTGTTTTTTTTTTAATTTTTCCATTTACTAACGTGTGAATAGTAACACGTTAGTAAATGGTAACGTTCTACATGTATGACACGTTAGGAAATTTCCATTTCTAACTGCCACTTTACCAACGTGTTTAACACGTTAGAAACAGTATGTACGGCCCATTTACTAACGTGTCAGATACCTTAAAACGTTAGTAAATGAGCGTTACTAAATATTATGTTTTTTGTAGTGCCTACGGTTGTTGATTTGCTTTTGTGATTTATATAGTTGCAGTGGATTGATGTTACTTTAATTTTCATGTTGGCTTCTGTGAAGTGTGGGATTTTTTATTTAGGTTCAAAACATTTTGTAAGCTTTGATTGTTTTGGTTTGATGTTTGGGATTGAAGTTATCTAGTGCAGGCAAGTTTATTTTGTAATTTGTAATAGGCAAAAAACAAGGATGTTTTTGCCCCATCCGTACGTATAGAAGACGCACTCAAAATCCATGCATATATGCCCACTTTATGCATGCATACAAAATTAACATCCCAGTCAGCAATTTTGTTCCATGTATAGCTTAACGACAGCCGACAGGATTCGGTACCTCTTCACGAATGAAATCTACCGTTTTGACTTAATTAATTTTGTTGCAGCTCGAGCTTAATTATGCATATAATTTGTTGTTATTTATGTATAGAATATTTCTCTTAAAGCTACGTGGTTTTACGAGAAAATTAAAATAATAATAATAATCTCAAGCATAAATTTAAATTAAATTATAGAAGATCTTGCTGTTATTTTTCTACATTATAGAAAAACAAAGGATCTTAGTTATAGAAGATCTTAAATAAGAAGTTAAAACTTAAAAAAGATATTTTTATGTCGATCCACCTATATTTTTAAATGTAATGTTTGATGGTTAACAACCAACACATTAATGCAATCCAAGAAGAGTTGTATGACACGCCACACACAACTCATTTGACACTTAAGACAGTGACCACTCATTCACATAGAATCACATTGCACATGCACCTCAAAATCATACAATTTTAAGGAAATTGTAAAGTCTTAAATTATGAAT
This sequence comes from Carpinus fangiana, assembly GCA_006937295.1. Classification (NCBI taxonomy): domain Eukaryota; kingdom Viridiplantae; phylum Streptophyta; class Magnoliopsida; order Fagales; family Betulaceae; genus Carpinus; species Carpinus fangiana. The sequence goes on from CM017325.1 coordinate 5,806,342, forward strand.
TTATTCTAAATCATTTTTGGCATTGAAATGGTTAAAAAAGTCACGTATAAAAATGTGGTAGGTTATAATTGAAAATTTAATATATTTTCATCATATTTTTGTTCTTTAAGTTGTAAAAACGTTTTGAGCTAAAAATTATATATATATATTTAAAAAAAAACATTTCTACAAAATTGAAGAACAAACCTATTTGGGAGAAAAAAGTTTTCCGATTGCCTCAACAGCAAGCCACTTTTTTTTTTTTTTTTTTTTAAAAAAATTATTATTATATGACATTTCTCAAGCATTTTAACTGAAAGTCCCTAAGGCACCATATGCCGAAGGAATAGACTGGGAAGGAGAAAAAAATAAAAAATTAACTACTATTCATCTCAGAATCAATCTCAACATTCTTATTTTTTTCATTATATCAATTACTTTTTACTACTATTCAAATAAAAAAATCACTATAAAATAAATTTTTTCACATTTTTATATAAAATATTCTTACTCTTTTCTCACATTAATTAAATCTGTTACAGTTCCAATTCACTTCCTCAAGTCCACTCCTTTCCAAACATAGGCTTTCCGAACATAGCCTAAATTTGATTGCAAGGAGAACATTATTGACGAAGTACTCCTGATACATCACTATAATCTTAAAATGGGAATTTATGAACTGTCACATGAAAAATATATTTTCAATGATTTCAGCTGCGGGCCCCCCCGCTACTGGTGTGCATGTCGGTGTGATGGTCACGTATTTTGAGAGAGAGAGAGAGAGAGGACTCAAATAGTGTTGAAAATGAAGCCGTGGCTGCTACTGGTCTCCGGCCACTTGCTGGCTCCCCCGCCCATCATGATATCTGCATAAAAAAAAAAAATTAAAAAAAAAAGGAAAAAAGAAAAAGAAAAGAGTGAGCTTTGTGCAGGATTTAAATGGCGTTGGTAAACAAATGAAAACTGCTGAAACAAAATTGATTCACATAGAGATAGAGGAATATATATAAGACCAAAAGTGGAAGTTAATTAGTTAATTTTGCTATGTTTGTATAATTGTATGTAAAAGTAATTAAGAACTTAACCAGCGAATGCAATCCTAAAAATATTAATTAAAAAGAAAAGAAAAGAAGGTAAATTGATTTGAGCATACCATGCACTGACGCACGTCAACAAAAGTTACAAAGTTACAAAATAATATTTCTCCGAAAGAAACCCTCTGAAAAAATCAGTACCTAGTGTTGCTCCCTTCATTTTCAATCACTTGAACTGCAAGCTGATTATGAGGTACTGGCTCTGATTCTTCTTGATGATCACGTTGCGGGAAGCAGAGGATAATACGAGCAGGGAGGGCTTGGAGAGTGTTATAAAACTTCAACAGTAGACCCAAAAGCTTCTTATCCCAAGGAGAAATGATTACGAGAATGGGAAAGAATAGCCAAAACTGTGATGGTGGAAAAATGAGGGAGGCCAGCAATGAAAGAGCAAAGGAAAGCGAGAAATGTCTGATTTGCAAATAGATTAATGGACGTTCCAGGGTGAGAGGGAGGTTGACAGAGGTGAAAAGTAAGACAGATATAACACCAGCAAGAACCAGAAATACCATCATCACAAAAATGGGATCTTCAAGGCTTGGAATTCCCAAGATATCACGTTGAATCCGATGGTTGTCTTCGGATGGAAGCACGACAAAGAAGATGCTTATTACTGCAGGAACAACATATCTCAAATCACTGTTGAAGTTCATGCTTTTCTACTTTTCTGCTCTTAAAAAATATTTGGCTTTGTGTTTATGTCGCCGCAAACTTGTATTTATAGGCTCTCCGTCCGTTAACACGGCGGAAGTTTCCACGAAACTTCGCGCCAAGTAGAATAAATATCCAAACCTACCATACAAAAAAAAAAAAAAGACAAAAATATTAATAATATTCCAACAAAGCAACCGACCCATTTGTTAGCGATACCAATTAATTGAAATTATTTTAAATTTCTCAGCTGTTGAGGAGAAAATATAGCACCATGAGCCCCACCTAGGAATAAAAGGAGAAATATATAGGTTCTTCTTCCTTCCCTACGGGCTATGGCTCTTTCTGTGAAGGACTCCAGGAGACTCATGTCTCCCTCTCTAGACATCATTCACGTCTCTCCCCCATAGATTCATCTCTCTTTCTCTCTAGCCCTTCTCTCTCCCCAAAATATCACATTCATCTTTTACTATTTGCACACTAATTTATGTATGAATAAAAATGCTAACTTAAGAATTAGAGAGTCTTTGACCTTGCCCTTGTTTTGCAGCTAACTTAAGAATCAAAAAGTCTCTAACCTTGCCCTTGTTTTGCTGAAACTCTATTGTCATACAGAAAGTCTTCTCATAGGTCAACCCTAGTGTTCGAATATTTTATATTTTCTAAATTAGGTTTATCAATATTTTCTTTAACAAGTTATTTCTCTTTATTTTAGAATATTTTTATTCTCCATTATTATATTTTCTTATAAGGTTTATTATTTTTCTTAATTAGTTTAGGTCTACTTTAGGGTTTCTTGGTCACTACTCATTGTGATTAGGGATGTCAACCCAGTCCCAGTTCCCAATTATTAGCCAAAACCGGGAACCGGAATCAGGGTACCCCGGTTATTGGTTTTGAACAACTGGAACCAAGACCTGGTTAACTGGCTGGTTCTGGATTGTACCCGATTAACCAGACTAGGTAACTGCCTTTTAAAAAATAATTTATTTTAAGTTAATTTAATAATATTTTCCTCTATCCTTCACACAAACACATCATTAATCTAAAAAATTAAGGGCTCACAAATGCAATACATATGGAGATACCCAACAAATTATTTAATATCCAATGGCCAGAAACAAGCCAGGCTGCAACAATACCAGAGCAGGTCAACAATAATAACCCTTGAGTTCGCGTGAACGACTTTGAGCAGCACCTTGACACAAATGGATCAGTCAAACCAAATTGTGACTTCATATAGGCAACATAACGAGATAAAGAGAAGAAAAGGGATGAAACAGATGCAATATTGGCTGTAAATGCAGTAAGGAGTTGTAAGACGGACGAGAACGGGTAGAACATCAAACGCAAACTGCAAGAGCTCATTACGAGAGGAAAAACAAAAAAGCAAAAAAAAAAACTATATCAATATATATATAAAATAATAAAATATATTATTATATATATAAACACCCGGTTACCCAATTACCGGGGACCAGGGTTCTCGGTTTTTTATTTTTTTTAACCGAAACCGGAATCCATTCCCCAATTTCTTGGTTTCCTCCCCAGTCTCTTGATTTTTCGATTCTAGTTTCAGTTCTTCGATATTTTTGACACCCCTAATTGTGATAGAGAGTTATATGTAATATTGTTTTGGATTGATGTAATTGATTATTATTACACTCCTTTTTCCCCTTCCGAAGTCTCTTTGTCCAAAGATGACGTATATGCTTTTTAGCAGGGAAGAAAACTCTTTTTGATAGCTTTCGTGGTACCTAGCGAGGTGAGACAATCCACCTCGATCTTCTATATACTTATCCAACCAAACTAGCTAGGGCCATCTTACAAGGGGCACGCAACTAATTAGGCCCCGACCTAAGGCCTCCCATGAAATAAAACCCTAAAAAAAGTAACATTAAAAGCTCCTTAAAAAATAATATTAAAAGGACCACTTAATAAATAAACACTGCAAAAATAGTTTGATGGAATTGGTTTGATTTGTATTGGTGATGTTTACAACCGTTCGTGCATTCATATGAATCATTAATTCTATAATGGGCTGATCGATGATGAAAAATTGGACATGAATTATATGGAAATGATATTTGCACTACGCCCTATACAAGACATATATCACTTGCTTGCTAGCTAGTTGATGGTAATTTGGGTTAACTCACATGACTCACTAACCAGTTTAAGGGTCTACTAGGACACGACCACTTAAATAAAAGAGTGATATGACATGACACTTTTGATAAATAAATTATATCGAATTTGAGCAGGATGATAATACAAATATTACTGCCGTCTTTTTTTTTTTTTTTTTTTGTGTGTATTTCTTTTTGAATTGTTATAAACTTATAAACCATAATAAACATTCAAATTTAAAATGTCGCTATTTTTCTACGTTTTTTCCTTTACTAGTTTGAGATTTAGTTTCGAACAGAATTTGTTTTTACGAGAAACTTGTCCCCTTTACTGGTTTAATTTGAGCACTGGTTCGGAAGTTGAAGAACTTTATTTTATGTTTCTTTTATTTTTTTCTCTACTTCGCAAAATTGAGTATAAAATTAATCAAGGGATTTTCACTGCATTACCGTATAAAATTAGTCAGGTAGACATGGAACGTTCTTGGCCGTAGATTTAAAACTTGCTGATCCCGCAATTTCCGACGATCCTGATCCACTTTATGTGGGTGGGCAAGACAATGCCAGGAATTCCACGCAATAACTAAGGATCGGATCCATATGATTTGACAAAATTCCCAAAGACATTAATGCGCGCAAAGAATCACGCATATGGATCCGGCGTGCATGGCAGGGCATACAGAATGAGTGGTACTCTGTACGGCCAAGTTGTATTAATGAGATTCTTGCTGCTTAATTTTTAGAGTAATGATACGTGTAGTGGAAATATCCGGCTGAAATCTGAAGTTGCTGATGTGGCATGTGTCAGCCCACCGACTTTAAAAAAAAAAAAATTCAAAATTCAAAAATTGCATATTGCTTTTAGGTTTTCTTTTCTTCTCTCCCTCTTCATTTCCACCCGCCTACCTCTCCCTCTCCCTCTCGCTTGTTTCCTCTCTGCCCAGAAGCCGCCTCTCCTTCTCTCCCTCCGTCGCGCTTGTCTCTCTCCATCCAGGCTCCAGCGATAGATCTCCGGCGACCCACCTTGGACGAAAAGAACTCTAGTTGAGCGTTGGCAAAGGATTTCAAAAGTCTCAATCACAAGGCGTCCTGTTCTCCGGCGACCCAAACAATAATGCGTGTTTTTTAGTCTGGGTTTCTTGATTTAGATGGAAATATGATTTCAAGGTTGATTATTGTTGATGGGTAAGCCGTATTTAGGGTTTATGGGTGGGTTTCTTTTGGACCACCATACGGCCACCATCATTCCCGCAGACCACCATCAGCCACCATCTCCAACCCATTTGCCTAAATGGCTTGGCTTTGGTTTTTGTTTTGATTTGGGTTTGGATCTGTTTGTTTATCTACGATTGGTGGTTGTTTTGTTTGATTTCAAAACGAGCGAGTATTTTAGGGCTTTGAAATTTNTAGTCTGGGTTTCTTGATTTAGATGGAAATATGATTTCAAGGTTGATTATTGTTGATGGGTAAGCCGTATTTAGGGTTTATGGGTGGGTTTCTTTTGGACCACCATACGGCCACCATCATTCCCGCAGACCACCATCAGCCACCATCTCCAACCCATTTGCCTAAATGGCTTGGCTTTGGTTTTTGTTTTGATTTGGGTTTGGATATGTTTGTTTATCTACGATTGGTGGTTGTTTTGTTTGATTTCAAAAACGAGCGAGTATTTTAGGGCTTTGAAATTTGGGAAATTATTTATATGAAATTTATGAATTTTTCCCGCTTTGAAATTTTTTTTTTTTAATTATTTTTTAAATAAGTGGGCTGACGTGGCATGCTGCCACGTCAGCAACTCCAGATTTTGGCCGAAAACTTCCCTTACGCCTATCATTACTCGTAACTTTTGTTTGAGATACCTAACGCAGCTATCACTATATATAATAATGATGAGAGTTAATCCGGATCCTATATATTCCTCATATTAGAGGGGGAATATGAGATTCTCATATTGTAATTTTGACCATTTAATTTAATTTAATGGCCCATATTACATCCGTCCCATTCAAAATTAAATATTAAAATATTAATAAACTTTTAAAAAAATAAAAATAAAATAAAATAAAATAAAAAAATTTGGGGAGGCCGGCCACCCCATTTGAGCCTCCGGTCTGGGGTGGCCGAAGCCACCCCATGGCCCTAGGGCCAAAAAAAAAACTTGAATTTTTTTTGGGTTTGGCCTTAGGGGATGGCTAAACCACTCCCTGTAGCCATGTGGTGGCTTAAGGCCTGTTGGGGATGGAGGAACCACCCCCTGTGGCCATGGGGGTAGTTCGGCCACCCCATAAGGCCAAACCCCAAAAAAAAAAAAAAAAAAATTTTGCCTTAGGGGGTGGTTCGGGGTGACTTTAACCACCCCATGGCCCTTGGGGATGGTTTGGCAACCCCAAGTTTTTTTTTTAATTTTTTTAAAAGTTAATTAATATTTTAATATTTAATTTTGAGTGGGACTCGTGACGTAATATGGACTATTGGATTAAATTGAATGGCCAAAATTAGAGTAATATGAGAATTTCATATTTCCCTCTAATATGAGGGGATCCCCATCCCTTTGTTGCATTAATTCTCATTATTATTATTTAATAGATTATTATATAATTAAAATAATGTGAAAGTAAAATTATTTTTACAAAAGCTATCAAGTCATAATTAAGACCGTTATGCAGATGGAGTCTCCACATTTTAATTATGTTCGTCGATCAACCAATGGGGCAGCTCATGAACTAGTTGTGATGGCTAGGACCATGCCATGTCATTGATATTGTTTGGTGGGATTATCAACCAACCAAGATTTGTGGTATTGTACAGAGGAAGGAACTTCGGTCCACCTCTTGATTTATCGCTCAATTGAGCATGAACAAAAGATCAGAAATTCCTCCAAAAAAAAAAAAAGAAAAAAGAAAAAAGAAAAAAAAGACCGTTATAATAATGAGTATTAAATAACAATAAAACGTCATTCTGCAGTTAATGGGAAAGACCAAAAAACAAAGGTTGAATTTCAATCATCACTGCACATGATATATTATACATACGTTTTGTGTCCAAACGTCTGACGGTGTGTTTGGAATTTCTACTTCGTAATAATAATTCGTGTTTTTAAAAAATATTAAAAAACATAAAACGTTTAATATTATGATTTAAAAAATATTTAATCTAAAATAAAGAAGAAGAAAAATTCGTTATTTCTATAAGTAGATTAGGGGTGATTATTTGAAAAAATGTAAAATTAAACCAAAATCACGATTTCGTGTAACAAATATTTGATAAAAAAAAAAAAAAAAATTTAACATGTTTTATTAAACATTTTTATGATTTTAAAAATTAGTAATTTTAAAAATTATACTTATTAAAACCGTAATCTTAAACTGACCCTAAAATCCAGTAGCAAACGAAGCGAAGAAGGAAACAATTCACCATGAGCATGCAACAAATTAATAGAATTAATTAACGCATATTTCAACTTTTAACATGTTTCTTGTCTTTGAAGTTGACCTGGTAGACGACTGTTTAGAAAACCATAATCATGCAAAGTACGTACAAATTTTTGAAGGCTAATAAATGCCAAGAAAGTAGACAACCAGTGGTGGATAATATATATACAAAGGACGCTGGTACTGGCTCTTTCTCGGTGAAGGGTTTCTGAAGCATCGACTTCTCCTCTGTCGTTGGCTTATGGTGGTGAGATCGGAAGAGAGAGAGAGAGAGAAAATAAGAAGAAGAGATGTCGGCAGCTTGAGCGGGAGTTGAGGTTTTGACTTTTGAGGATAAGATCATGATCACTCTCTTAATATTAATTAGGACTGGCAGTTGTAATTAATTATTGTTTATTTCTTTCTTTATTATGTTCCTTCTTTTATACGTTAACTAAATTAAACGTGTTTCTTGTCTTTGGCGTTCATCTGGAAGACGACTGTTAGAAAACATGCAAAGTACCTACAAACTTTTAAAGGCTAATAAATGTCAAGAAAGTAGAATGGTGGATATAGATAACGGTCCTCAAGAAATAGTTCAATTGGTTGAGACCACGCTTAATAAAGCGAATGTTACTAGTTTGAATCTATCCTCTCTCTTTTGTGTGGATATATAAAAAAAAAAAAAAAAAAAAAAGATATACATAAGGCGCTCACCTCTAGTAATTTTTTATTTTTTTAAATATATTTTTATGCCCAATTTTTTTTACTAGTCCTTATAAAATAAACCCAAATTTCATATTCTTAACATTTTAGTCCCAATAAAATTCAGCCCAGCCCAGCCCAAATTTTTGTCCAAAATTCAGAGTAAACCGAAAGAGATAGTGCTTTACACTACCTTTTTTTTTTTTTTTTTTACCTACAAGGCTATTACCAAAAATATTTCTTTTATGTTTGTACGTTCATCGCTGCAGCTCACTGCTACGGCGTCGTGATTCTGTCCTATGAAGCCTGTGATGAAATTTTCTTATTTGAGTAGCAAGCTGCCTTCTGCAAGTTACAGCTTCATTATATTTTTTTTTTTGCTCCTATTAACATAAATCCATGGATCCGCCACTAAGACAACATTCTCGAATCTCGAACATGTCTAATTAATTAATTAGAGCCGGAACGACATAGAGAATGTACATAGTATTAGAGCAATGGACTTTGAGGACCCATGAGAGTTTTCTGGTTAGAAATAGAGCCAATAAGGAGAGAATACAAGGGATATTGGTTGACCGAAAGAAAATACTAATTAAATTTCAGTCATGCTTGACCAGCGGATGATTCCAAGCAAAACAAAAAGAAAGTTGAATCTCAATCATCACCATGCACTACTGCAGTCTGTCTGCACATTATATATACGTTTTGTACGTGTCTCATTTAATTTACAAGTGGTCCAATGGAGACGCATATATAACATGTTATTTTAAGGTAAAAAAAAAAAAAACCTTTATTTTAGACCTTAGAAATATTATCCGTTTTTGACAAGACCCTCAAAGTTTAAAATCTCTTAATTTGAACACCTCAACTTTTAATTGGAGTCAATTTAAACCCCTCCGTTAGTAATAGTCATTAACTTCTAATGGCAATACCTAAAAATACCAAAATACTCATGATTTTCGTTTTTTGTTCTTTTTTTTTTTAAAAAAAAAAAAAAAAAAGTTGGAATCAAGGGTAAATTTGAAATTTTATAAAAAAAACTCAAGGGTATAAACGTTATTGTATCACTTTTAATGTTTAAAAACTGACGGATAGTTCAAATTGACTGCAATTGAAAGTTGAAAGGTTCAAATTGAGAGGTTTTGAACTTCGAGAGAGTCTTGTCAAAATACTGATAATTCAAAGATTTAAAGTAAAATTTCTCCTAAAAAAAATTATTACAAACTGATTGAACGAATAAGCAGTTGAAAAAAAAAAAAAAGCAGTTGAAAGAAGACAAGCTATATAAAATATTAAAATGGGTTAAAGAATTGAATAATTTAGTCTGAACCATTGGGGCTGCATCTTCTTTGAAAGGGCCAAAATAAGGACCTAATTGTCTTCCACTTGATCGTCCTCTCATGGGCCTAACAATTAATGTACAAAGCAGCCCAAATAAGAGGATCCGTTGTCCAGCTAATTAAGCCCATCCACTTTAACATGGCCCACATGCCCACTCACAAGGCAAAACTCTCCTACACATAGGAGAACTTGGAGCAAGTGTTTCAGACGGCCAACACACAAAATCACCAAACCCAACATAAACAACATTGTTGGGGGACTTCAAGTCATATCCAACAAATATTAGCCTTGACTTGAATTCCATTAAGTTACAACCATCCAAATTTTCTCAATATGTATTCACCAATGCCACTAAGGGTAATAACAATCTATAAATGTCACAAGTTCAAGTATCTCTTGAATTTTAGCGTACGACATAGTTAATTTAGTATAACATTACACTTCTCCTTCTCCTTCTCATCAGTTTCGTTGGCGACAAAGCTTTATTTACTAACTTTGTTTTACTGTAGAGTACCTGGCCATCTACACCTTATAACACTTCTCCACCAATTTCCAATCCCTCCTTCCAAAACCCAAGCCCAATTCAGCTGGCCCTCAACTTTCTCTTCTAGCTTAAGTGGAGTTCAATTCGCTGAAGGCTAATCTTCAAGGGATACATCAATTGGCTGTAGACCATGCCTCATGAAGTGTAGGTCACTAGTTCGAATCTCTCATATCCTTTCTTTATGTGGACATGTAAAAAAAAAAAAAAATCCACTAAAGACTATGCTTTATGAAATGAAGGTTACTATAAATTAAGGTTTTCAATTTCCTCAAATTAATGTATATGACTGTAGTTTTACATATCTGTCTTAAGTTTGATATATAGTTTGTTTTTGCTTCTATTTAGATTTTTTTTTTTTTTTTTTGGAAGTATATATCAGAGCCTAGATTTGGGGTCTTTGTCATCTTGGATTTATGTACAATTCTAGAAGTTCATGGTTCCACAAATTAGCTGCTTTTTGGAGAAACTTCGGGTATATATATATACTTTCCAAGAATGAGAGGGTAGATTTGGCTTCTTTTTCATTTGGAACTCCTGTACCACACTTCCCATAATGTTTGTGGACATACTTTCTTGGAAGCTAATGTGTACAGGTCTGAGTGGTACACCTTTAATCTGTCACTAGGAATCCTTAACAGTGGCGGATCCAGAAATTCATCCAAGCAAGGGCGTGAAGAAAATAATAAAATATAATGATAATTTTTTTTTGTTATCTTTATATTTTATATTTTGATTATAATATTGTAAATACAATTAAAAATATAAATTATAACATGGTATAAGAGAATAAGAAGGTCAAAAAAAATAAAAAAATTTGACCGATGGAATAAGAAGAATAAGAAGGTCAAAAAAATTATATATATATATATAGGTTAGGTTTGGTCCTTCTAAGAGAATAAGAAGGTAAAAAAAAATAATAATAAAAAATAAAAAATTGGAAGGGCTACTGGGCTATGCTAATTTGGAGGGGCTGGCCAGGCTGGAGTTTTTAAAAAGGAGGGGCTGGGCTTTGGGCTAGGTAACATTTAAAATATATATATGATTTTTTTTTTTTTAAAAAAAAAAAAAAAAAAACTAAGCAAGGGCGACAACCTTGCATCCTTATACATAGATCCGCCCCTGATCCTTAAAAAAATCATGACCCTACCTAGCTTGTCTTGTTAGGTATGAATGAGACATTATGTGTTGGGTATATATACTACACAAATATTTTACAAAATTCATGTACAAAAGTCTTAAGTAATCATTTGATGAGTCATGGTAATATAGAAATAATAGCTACTAAATTTTGTCAAATCAACTTTTTATGATTTCGATAAAGCTTAGGAGCTATAAAAAAATAATAATAAAATAAAAATAAATAAAAATTGCCACACTTATGTTGCAGATCATTTAAGGTCCGTATCTAATTTTTAATGTTGTATGAGAAAGAAAGTGAAATCAAGTTTGAACGAACATTTGATGTAGGAGGTGGAAGCCAAATCAATAAGATTTTTATAAAATATTTGCATAATATGTTGTGTTACTTCTTTTCAATTAAGCTGCCATAATGTTTGGATATTGCAAGTGGCTCCTTAATGTGTGAATAATTTGTTCATTTTGAAACTCTATGTAGTGTAAGAGAAGTTGTGTTTGGCCTAATCACATCTCTTATAAAAATTATGTGTACTTCTATTAAAGATATGTTGACCATATATATATATTGAGAATATATAAAAAGAATATTTGCTAAACAAATTGCATGTAAAGCCAAAGTTCTTTAAAGATTCCCTTGACTAAATAGGCACGCTTGAAAGCTATAATAAACACGCACAAAAGCAGAACATCAAGTTGATACAAACAGCACCATTTCTCTTTAATTTGTTGCCGTGTACAAAGATTTAGAAAAAACTAAGATTATTATTATTATTTCGAAAGCATATAATGACTGCATCAAAAAAAAAAAAAAAGAAAAAAAAAAAAAGCATATAATGCATGACATTTGGTCAAGGACCCGTCTTTGTGAGTATCATACTCTTTACATCTATTTTATACTGTTTGACATGATGCACATGACACGACAAATATAATTGGTCATGTAATTTTATTTTAGTTCTTTTTTTTTTTTTTTTTTGATATGTCCGCACAAGAGGGGGGATGAGGATTCAAACTAGTAACCTTTGCTTAATTAGGCGTGGTCTCAACTGATTAAGCTACATCTTGGAGACAATTTTTTATTATTATTTTTTAGTTTAGTTCTATTTGTTAGTTGTATTTAATTTTTAAGAGTGCTATTTTGTATTTAAATAATGGGCTTACCAAGAGCCAATCTTTTCCGGTTGTGTGACTCCACTAAATTCCTTTTCTGTCCTCAATGGTAATTGGTAATTAAGACTTCACCAAATTTCATTTTTCTTTAAATTGTGTAACTCAATCTCCTTTCCTTTTCTCCTTCATATTGGGAAGACATTTAAAACACGCACATCGAGCAATATAAAATGAATGTGTAATGGATGTGAATAGTAGTAACATTACTCTTTTCAAAAATCTCTTCCTAATCCAACGCTGGTCATATTTTTTAAGTGCTATCTTTTTCAAAAGATATTTTTGTTAAATATCTTTAAAACACTTTTCACTTGTTAAAAAATAAAAAACAAAAAAAGAACGTTATGTAAAATGCTATCAACAATTATTTTGTATTAATCACCTTTATGTAACCTTTATGTAACCCTCAGTGGTAGTGGTTTAGTGGTCTCAAGGTTATCCCAATGTGTTTTAGTAAGTATTATGGCAAGGACTCGACTTCTAAAATGAAAAATCCAAATCCAATTAATATTAGTTTCTTTGGATATATTCCACCAATGTCCTATTAGGGGAGAGTTCGACTCTCGTAATGAGAATTCTCAAACATGATTAGTATTAGTTGTTATAGGTTCTTCTGATGCCCTAATGAGGCATGATCAGTCTATAGCTCAATCAAACTTCAGAAAGAGCATGAAGTTCCCGTAGTCTAGGCATCTCTTGTGAATTATATTTGTTGTTTTATATATATACATAGTCTGGTGGTGCATGGGGAAGTGGGGTTTGAATACTGTATATTAAATATTGTTCATGATCGCAAAATTTTTTTATTCGTTTCTCTCATGTACGTCTCTCATTTTTTCCACATCTCGAAGGGACAGCGTCAAAAGTTGAGAACTTTGAACATGCATGCATGCATGGCCATACATACATACCAAGCTTCCTCTGATCTTCTTCTTGATTAGAGGAATCACATGCATGGAATTGCATGGGACCGTACAGATGAGAGTCAGTCCACCGCACATCTCATCCAACACGGCCCTGCCTGAGTAACATATATGATTATGGGAGCGGAGCGCAAAAAAGTATATATATAATTATATATGCCCACTTTATGCATGCATACAGAATTAACATCCCTGTGAAGCGTGCTAGCTAGAAGCACAAGGCCCCGCGCCCCCACCACCCAAATAAATATATATATATTAATTTATTTTTGACGTATATAATATATATTATAAAACCAATTACCCGGTTATTAACGTTTGGAATCTCAAATATATATTGATGAACTTAAAGATAAAAAATGATTTTTTAAAAAAAAAATATTCAGAATGTCTCAATTTGATGCGCCAGCAGATTTTGTGATTGATCTATAATAACTTGTGTCGTACAGATTGTTGACAACGAAAGCAATGGCTTTTGTTTCTTGTGAAGTCAAGCTTAAATGTCATCAAATTTTTCTAATTGTACACCCAGTTAATAAGACTGGGTGTACAATTATGAGCAATTTTTTTTATAGAAGAACCAAAAGAATTACGTACAACACACCACATTACTGGTACTTAACCACAATCAATAACTCACTACAAAACACTAGCACCTCTACAAACTAATTAATACCAACAAACCAACCTGTCGCAGGAATATTCCAATTGGTAATTAATCCCCAATCAACTCTATATTTTCTCTATTTCTGGAAAATTTACAATTTGAAATTATCTGGGATGGAGTTCAAATTAAAAAAGGATACAATTTCCTCTAAATTAGTTTGGAGGAAATTTCCTTCGACCTACTCTAATAAGTGACAAATGTCATTCAACATTCTTGAATTTCTTAAAAGTAATGTTTGGATTCCTAGATTAGTTGAATGACAATAAATGATTATTAAAATATTAAAAAAAACATGTTTGCTACAATTAATTTTGTGGACATACATTGGCTCTTTGAGTCTCTTGATTGTATATAGGATATAATTATGATGGAGCAAGTTGCTCTATCTGGTGGTGGTAGCTGAGTTTTCTTTTGCAAATGGTTGAGATGTTCCAATTTTCCATTCTCTAAGAACCTAGGGGGACAACAAATTGGGTAGCCTTTGAGGTGGGTTCTTGTTGTTGTCTGTATTGCACTATAGAAAGAGGGGAAGGTGGGACATGATGTTTCTCTTGATTTTCATGAGCTCTATTGTAAGACTCTTGATTTTCTGACCATGGATAAGAATGATTATCTTTTTCTCAAAAAAAAGAAAAGAAAAGAAAAGAAAAAAAGAATAGATCGAAATTAATTTACCGTACGAGTGGAGTGAACAATTAATGGAGCCACACATATACCATACGAGTGAAAAAAAAAAAAAAAAAAAAAAAGCAAGCATTTTCTAGCTGGTTGGTGAGCAGTCACCAAATTGGACTCGCGAAAGTAGAATGAATTAAATTGACCGTTTTTATTTTTGTTGCAGAGTTGCCAGATCGAGCTTATGCGTATTTGTTGTTATTTATGTATATTTTTCTTTGTGTGTGTAGTCTATGAGCTTGTATAGATGTTTCTCTTAAGGCTACGTCGTTTGCTTAAAAAAAAAAAAAATCTCAGACATAAATTTAAATTAAATTATAGAAGATCTTGCTATTATTTTTCTACAAAATATGAAAGCCGGATCCGGGTTGGGTTGGTGAAACCTCATGCATATGCACATATACATGTGCGCATGCATGCATGTGCGTGTATGCGCATGCATGTACACAAAGTTAACAAAATAAATGATAAAAAAAAAAAAAAATAGAGGCCACAAACTCATTCCATTCACGTTGCATATGCACTTAAAAAAATAACGCGCTTTCTGAATTGCTAGCTGTAATTTTTTTGGCATTTAACAAGTGACTTTTTTTTTTTTTGTTTTCTTTTGTGTGTTTTTTAATGTAAGACAGCGACCAAGTCATTCACATAGAATCACATTGCACATGCTCATACGAACTTCTGATACTCATTTCAGTTCACTACAAAAAAAATTAGGTTTAATGACATTTGATTAGTGACATTTTTTAAAAAATGTCACAAAACCTCCACCCTACAATATGTTGATTTCTATCTAACAACCAAGTAATTGATCAAATGCTATTAAAAAATGTCATTATTCCAATACCATTAAACTTGATTTTTTTTGTAGTGGTTTCATCGCAATAACATTATACGAACTCCTGGTACATCACTATAATCTTAAAATGGGAATTTTTGGACTGTCGAATGAAGCATACATTTTCAATGTTCTCAGCTGCATGTGGTGGTCTCGTATTTTTAGAGAGAGAGAGAGAGAAAGGACTCAAATAGTGTTGAAAATGAGGCCACGCGTGGCCGCTACTGGTCTCCACCTGGCTCCCCCACCCTGGGCCACCCATCGTGATATCTGCATAAAAACAGAGAAAGAAAAGAGTGAGCTTTGTGTAGGATTTAAATGGAGTTGGTAAACAAATCAAAACTGCTGAAACAAAAATCAGTACCTGTTGCTCCCTTCATTTCCAATCACTTGAATTGCAACGTGATTATGAGGTACTACTGGCTCTGATTCTTCTTGATGGTCACGTTGCGGGAAGCAGAGGATAATACGAGCAGGAAGGGCTTGGAGAGTGTTATAAAACTTCAACAGTAGACCCAAAAGCTTCTTATCACAAGGAGATATGATTACGAGAATGGGAAAGACAAGCCAAAACTGTGGTGGTGGAAAAATGAGGGAGGCCAGCAATGAAAGAGCCCAGGAAAGCGAGAAATGTCTGGTTCGCAAATAGATTAATGAAAGTTCCAGGGTGAGAGGGAGGTTGACAGAGGTGAAAAGACAGACAAATATAAGAGTAGCAAGTAACAGACACACCATCACAAAAATGGGGTAACCATGGCTTCCAATTCCAAAGTTATGGTCGTTGTCTTCGGATGGCAGCACCACAAAGACGAGGCTTATTACAGCAGGAATCGCATATCTCAAATCAATGTTCCACCTCATCCTTCTCCGGTCTTCAAAATTATTACACTTTGTGTTTGCAGTTCTACTTTACCCTCAAACTTGTATATTTATAGGTTCTCAGGCCGCGAAGTTTCCACGAAATTTCGCACCAAGCTTTTGATGCTGCTAAGAAAGGTTAATGGATAACCCTGTCAACTAAACTCCAAAACTTTAAAGGTCAACTAAGACTCCAAAACTTTTGAAGTGGGCAATTTTCTCCCCTTTCATGTGCGACCACAAGACACGAAGGGAAAAGTCAGTGTTATGTTATGAACATGAGACCCCGGCACAAAAATGGGATAACCAAGGCTTGCAATTCCAAATTTAACAAGTTGAAACCAAGGGTTGTCTTCGGATTTTGACAGCACCACAAAGATGAGGCTAATTACCGCAGGAATTGCATATCTCAAATCAATATTGCACTCCATCTCTGCTCGATCTTCAAAATTAGTACTTTGTCTTTGTAGTACGTTTGGGTTTAATCCACAAAATCGATCGTATTTATAATTTTTACGTTGAATCAATAGGGTTTAGTTTCCACGAAAGTTTGGCAGCCTTAAAAACTACCAATCAACTTGTTTCAAAAAAAACAAAAAAAACTACCAATCAACGTTCTAAAAAAGTATTCACAAAAAAAAAAAGAGAAAAGATGACGTGTACCGTTACGTGCTTTTCTTTTCGTCAAGGGCGGTTCCCACAGGAGTGGAACCCAGACCTGTCAAAAAAATTTTAAAAGCTTAAAGGAATTGACATGTATATATATATACATATATAGATGTCAATTCCTAGGAGATATATATATATATATATATAGATGTCAATTCCTGGTATATCCCCTTCTGGGAGATTGAAATATATATATATATATACTAGTTGGATTTTTTTTTTTGAACAAATGTATATATATTGAAATTTTCAAGTAAATAAAGTATAACTATAACATTTGAAAAACTTTGTAAATGGTGTATTCAAAGTCAATAAAAATTACAAGATATAGTAGTAGCATATATATATATATACAATGACGGCTAACACTAGGGCTACATTCAATTACAAGGAAATAAAAATAAATAAAAAAATCAAAATTTCCAATTTCTTGCTGTCCACAACTTTCAGTTGTCGAGCTTCTTTCCTTTTTGAGAGAATTTGACTTCAGCCAGCATTGGTACTCCTAGGGTTTCCTTCCATGCCGTCATAGGAGGTTGAGGGACGTAGAGGATCTTTCCATATTGAGACTCAACTTTCCTGCAACTATGAGACTGGGCTTTGCACGCGTGTGCGCTCGATCACATAACTCTTCTCCTTTCTTCATTTGATTCTGATGCTGTGACTGATGCTGTGATCGAGACTGCGCTCGATCGCAGAACTCTTCTACTTTCTTCTGCTAATTCTGATGGAGCGATCGATGCTGCGATCGAGGCTGCGCTCGATCGCAGAACTCCTCTACTTTCTTCATTTGATTCTAATGGAGCGACTGAACATGCACTCGATTCTGCGCCCGATCACACTGAGACTACGCTCGATTACACTGAGATTGCGCTTGATCACACTGAGGCTTTATATCCTTTAACACCCCCCTTCCCCCCTGCAAGTTGATGGAGGGAGGAATAATCATCAACTTGACCTTGAGACCCACAAAACGAGTTGAGGGCAGACCTTTAGTAAAGACATCAGCCACTTGATCATGAGTGCTGATAAACTTAATCAAAATATCCCTATTGAGAACCTTTTCCCTCACAAAATGGTAGTCCACCTCAATGTGTTTAGTTCTAGCATGAAACACAGGATTGGAGGCTAATGCTAATGCACCAATGTTGTCACACCATAAGACCGGAGGTATTGAAAGACCGACTCTGAGTTCTCTGAACAGCATACGAATCCAAAACAATTCTGCAGTGGTGATGGAAAGGGAGCAGTACTCAACTTCAGTGCTTGACCTGGAAACCACAACCTGCTTTTTAGCACTCCAAGCTATTAGACAATCTCCCAAAAAGACAACAAATCTTGTAGTAGACCGCCGATCATCTGGACACCCTGCTCAGTATGAGTCACAGAATGCATTTAATTGTAAGGGCCCTTTAGTGTAGTAAAGACCATGATCATGAGTGCCTTGAAGATATCTTAGCACTCGTTTAGCTGCAATCCAATGAGTGGAGGATGGAGCATGCATATGTTGACACAATTGATTGACTGAGTAAGCTATCTCAGGTCTAGTAAGGGTGTAGTATTGTAATGCTCCAACCACTTGTCTATAAGGTGTGGGATCAGATAATGCTTCACCATCCAATCTAGAGAGTTTGGATCCAGAGGTACATGGAGACTTGGATGGTTTTGCTTCACTCATGTTTGTCTTATGCAGCAACTCAGTGATGTACTTTATTTGGTAGATGTGCAGACCAGAAACATCTCTAGTAACCTGTATACCAAGAAAATAGATCAAAGGACCTAAATCCTTCAGTGAAAATTTAGACTGCAGCTTAGTAATGATATCGAAAATTACATTGGGGTGAGTACCAGTGATGATAATATCATCTACATAAACCAACATGTAAATCTGTATGGAGCCATGAAGATAGATAAACAAAGATGTATCAACCAGAGAACCATGTGTGACGCCCCGCCCGATGGGCAAATCAATTAACTAGTAATTGATCCACGGTGGGCCATCCCAGCCATGTCCCTCCAGGACACGATCTCTGAAAAAACACCTTCCTCGTCGTAATGAGAAAACTGCAGCGGAAGACTTTACCAAGATTAAAGGATTAAGAGACAGTAATTGAAACATTACATAGCAATTCCAGAGATAAAGTACTACATCATCAATATTATAAATAGTTACTAAATGTACTGGTCATCAGACCATCAGCAGGAAATATATAAAACCTAAAATAAACAAAAGCCAACTTGTTTACAAAAGATTAACAGATCAAAGCTTAGAACTAAGCTTAAGCAGAATTAGTGAAATCAAAATCTTTATCATGTCTGCACGAGCAGATCCTCCGGCCTCCCACATCGAGCGCAACCAAATAGGATCCATGTCCTCAAGGATCACACGAATCAAGTCCTGAGCTAGCACCTAAGTCTGCTCTGACGGCATCATTTTCTAAAGCGGCTAAATCGTATAATAATCATAATAAGAGATAAAACATAAAGAAATGGATAAATCTAAGACTTAGTAATTTTTAACGCAGATAATACTCATGTCAGTTTTAGTAATGAACTCAAATGTTTAATATGTAAAAGCAGTTCTATCATAATAGCTTATTTATGCGTGATATATGAATAGTAATGATATATGCATATGATGTAAGCAGTAATAGTTCAACAGTATGATCTATCAGAGATATTACCCATTCTCAGCAAGGTTGATGCTGTCCCAAGGGACTTATAATACAATGTCAGTACCCCAGCCATTGCATAACATACCGTACGTAACATTTGTAGTACGATCGAGTCCGACCTCGAGTGGCCCACACCAACTAATGACGTCCGCCCTATAGTAACCGAATCATTGGGAATGGTTGCACCAAGGTCACGAAACCAATGGATCTAAAGCCTCGTATAACACACACATTTGACCATAAAGCTAACATATATAGTAAACCCATGGCCATTACTACCGCACGTACCGGTGTACCATGTCATACGATGCTATTTATCTTGTTTGTATTTTACATACATGTCATTTTACAAGTATCACTTGGTTAACATGTTTAACACAACGTTTTTCTTAAAATGACAGAGTTCATGTGCAATAAGTATAAACTATGAGAGTTGTAAAATATGCATGTTTTCTCAATATACAAAATAGATGTGCAGTGCATGGGAAAATAGTAATGAGCATTATGTAAGTTAAAACTCACTTGGATCGAAAAGCGTCTCTGAATACTCCGAAAAATCTGAGTTCTCCAAATCTGTGGAAAACCTTCTATTAGTTATAATTCTACTAAAACAACTCTAAAGTAAGAAAAATAGGAGCTATGAGACGTTTGGTGAAAATAGGTCACACACTAACTGTACGTCCACCGTGTCACAACGGGCTGTACGTTCGCTATGTGGGTTCTTAGGGAGAACCTCATTTTCTCTCCAATGTCCACCTATTCTCTGACTCCTAGGGCTACTAGGAACACCCTAAAGCCTTCTAGTCTAGTTTACAACCTCCATGCAACATAACAATGCTAAGCTAACAAAAATACTAACCCAAACGATTTCAAAGCATAACTAAGCTAACAACTACGTTTAACACAAAATGAGCAATATAACGACGTAATTAAAAGCTAAGGATCGAACGTTATCTCCTTGAAAAAAAATTGCAAGAGTTCTGCCTCATAAACATTCCGAAACTCACAAATGCCACACACACACACGCTCACAACACACTCAAAACACTTTGAAAACACTCTAGGAACACTCTGGCAGCCTGGGGGCGTATGAAGTTTGTGTAAAACACGAAGAGGGTAGGGGTATTTATAGGCCAAGAAAAGCAGCGGGCATCCGGCCAAGGGGCGTACGTTCGATGGTTCTTGCCCAATGGTTCAATGGTTGCCTTGTACATCTAAGGATTAACCAGAGGGTATTCAAAAAGTAATGTACGTTCGATGGTTCCATGTACATCCGCCTGTACGGTTTGCAGAGCATACGTCCAGTGGTCACCCCCCCGCACGTCCGCACTACAGACAGCAGCGTACGTCCACCAAACCTAGCGTACATTTGTCCAAAAGTCTAAATTACCCCTCTAGTGTCCTTAGTGACCCAAAGCTTAAATTAACTCTCCCAATTAAGCTACTTATGCCTAGTTAATAATTTGGGTCACTATATTCTCCCCTACTTATAAGAATTTGGTCCTCGAAATTCCCAGACAAATACCAAAAGAACAGCACTTAACAAGGAGTAGAATGTTACCTTTCATCCGTAAAGTCTTCTCTGTCATGCTGGGTGGGTTCTTGGATTATCTCGTTCCATTCGTTAATCGGTACATCATCCTTTTCAAACAACTGCGGAAAATCGCCTAGTAAGTTGTCAAGTGCATCGTACTCAATGTTGCCCACACTATACCAATCCTCGTCAATCTCTACTCCCAAGTCTATCCATTCATAAAATGAGTAGTTTCACATGCAGTCTGGGTCGATTAGTATAGGTGCCATAATCCTGAAGAGAAAACAATCATTTCTTAGTCAATTATTCCCTTACTCAACATGGAAATAGGTATACTGTCCAAGTATAATCTTAAAAGAAAGAGTCATACACAATCATTCAAACAAATGCGGGTAGCAACTCCGCATGTCATGTTCTACTTCCCACAATGCTTCATCAACTCCATGATTGCGCCATAGTACCTTAACGATAGGAATCATCTTGGTACGCAGCACTTGCTCCTTCTTGTCCACGATCTTCATCGGTTCTTCCATGTAGGTTAATCTCTCCTGGATTTCCAATGGCTCATACTCCACAATCACATCGGGGTTGGCGATGTACTTTCTCAGCATAGACAAGTGAAAAACGTCACGCGTTTCGACCAAATCTGGGGGTAAGGCAATCCTATAAGCCAATTAACCTCCCCACTCTCTGAGTAATCTCGAACGGTCCAACAAATCTAAGGCTAAGCTTCCCCTTCTTCCCAAACCACATCACTTCCTTCATAGGTGATACCTTCAGGAACACACGATCCCCCACTTCAAACTCCAAAGGCTTCATTCGATTATCAGCATAACTCTTCTACCGACTCCGAGCTGCACTCATCCTTTCCTTGATGACACGTGCCTTGTCACAATGTCCTGAATCAGCTCTGGTCCTAATGTCTGTCTCTCATCGACTTTATCCCAATACAAGGGTAACTGACACTTTCGTCCATAAAGTGCTTCATACGGCGACATTCCAATAATCGCCTGATAACTGTTGTTGTAGACAAACTCGATCAAATTTAAGTACTGAACCCAGCTACCTTTGAATTCCAACACACATGCCCGCAACATATCCTCCAAGATCTAGTTCGTCCGCTCAGACTGACCGTCTGTCTAAGGATGGAAAGCGGTACTGAACTTTAGCTCTGTCCCCATTTCATTTTGAAGACTTTTCCAAAATCTCGAAGTAAAACTAGAGTCCTGACCGAAATAATCGCCGATGGTATTCCATGCAAACAGACTATATTCTGGTGGTCCCACATACGTCTGCCTGTTCGGTTTATAGAACGTATGTCCAATGGTCCCCCCATATGTCAGCAGTACAGACAACAACATACGTCTGTTAGACCTAGCGTACGTTTGTCCACAAGTCCAAATTACCCCTCTAGTGTCCTAAGTGACCCAAAGCCCAAATTAACTCCCTCAACTAAGCTACTTACTCCCAGTTAATAATTTGGGTCACTACACCATGAAACCCTAACTCAAGCAGAAATGTAGACAGTGTGGGGTACCAAGCTCTTGGAGCTTGTTTCAGGCCATAGATAGCCTTGTGAAGCTTTACCATACCTGTTACTCTGAATGTGAACCAGCAACATTTAAGCAAGCTGCTACTGATTCTAGATGGATGAAAATTAGAAGCTCTGATACCATGTTAAATTACCAGTTATCCTAAAAGCTTAAGCTGATAGGAAGAGGTAAATTTAATTATTTAACCATTACTTTAACACTCCCCCTTACGTGTGGGCTCAAATTCCCTTTTAATAGGTGAGGATTAACACGTGGAATATTTAATTTAAATTGGGGGTGATTTGACGAAGTCAAGGTTTGATCCTACGACTTTTGGCTCTGATACCATGAAAAACTTTGTAAATGGTGTATTCAAATTTTTTAAAAAATTACAAGATACAGTAGTAGCATATATATATACAACGACTGCTAACACTAGGGCTACATTCAATTACAAGGAAATAATAAAAAATCAAATCTTCTAATTTCTTGTTGTCCACAACTTCCAGTTGTTGAGCTTCTTTCCTTCTTAAGAGAATTTGACTTCAACCAACATTGGTACTCCTAGGGTTTCCTTCCATGCCGTCATAGGAGGTTAAGGGATGTAGATGATCTTTCCATATTGAGACTCAGCCTTCCTACAGCTGTGAGACTGGGCTTTGCACGCGTGTGTGCTCAATCGCATATGATATGCACTCGATCGCATAACTCTTCTCCTTTCTTCATTTGATTCTGATGCTGCGATCGAGCCTGCGCTCGATCGCAGAACTCTTCTACTTTCTTTAGTTGATTCTGATGGAGCGACTGATGCTGTGATCGAGCATGCACTCAATCACAGAACTCCTCTACTTTCTTCATTTGATTATGATGGAGCGACCGATGCTGCAACCGAACCTGCGCTCGATTCTGTGCTCGATCGCACTGAGGCTTTATATCCTTTAACAACATTGACTAAATTCAAATTGAAAACCATTTATAAAAAAATGTTTATAACAGTTAATACCTAGTGAGGTGGCCCATGGAAGTAGTAATATAGAAATGAAGTAGAAGCTCTTTATAATATTAACAGAAACAATGTTCAGTACCAAAAAAAAAAATAGTTGTAATAAAGATATGATTCTTTTACTATGTTATATTTGCACGTGCTAGATCTCTCTGTTATATATTCAAATATAGTGTTAATATTAAAAATTTAAATTCAACATCATGTATTAAAGTGTTTAAAATTAAAAATTTAATAAAGTTAATATTCAAATAACCAAGAATACAAGGAGTATGTTTACCTCGTATTGATAAAGAAGAAAGAAGAAAGAAAGGCTGGCCGTTAGTGGAAGAGAAAATGAAAAACAACAAAACAAAATGAAGAAAGGTAGTGTGGGTATTAGCACAAAATTTCTCTTTGATAGTGTTTTGTCGGTATGGTTTTTTTTTTTTTTTTTTTTTTGTTTTCCATGGTTGTTTGAAAATTGCATGTGATTGCCGTTTCTTGGTAAGTCATTATTATAGGATCTTTTGTTTTTCACTAAGTGGAAAAGAGAAGATAAGAGAAAATGATGCCCTTTTTTTCTTTTTTCTTTCTCCTATTTTCGATTTTGTTTTGTCTCTGGTAGACAATAATTAATTAAATTTTTTTTTTTTTTTATACCAAATAGGAAAGGACAAAACGTGTATGAAAAATAAGAGGAAAAGTGATTATAATGTAGTTTAATAATTTGATGATGAGGATGCCTTATACTGTTATACACACCTCTTCAGCAGTATAAGGCTGCCAACCTTATCTTCTCTTCTTTTTTTTCTTTTTTTTTCTTTTTCTTTTTCCTTTTTTTTTTCCACCTACAAAAATGGGATAACCATGGCTTGCAATTCCGAAGTTATCAAGTTGAATCCAAGGGTCGTTGTCTTCGGATCGATGGCAGCACCACAAAGATGAGGCTTATTACAGCAGGAATCGCATATCTCAAATCAATGTTCCATGACCTCATCCTTCTCCGCTCTTCAGAATTATTACACTTTGTGTTTGTAGTTCTACTTTACCCTCAAACTCGTGTATTTATAGGTTCTCAGTGCCGCGAAGTTTCCACGAAACTTCGCACCAAGCTGTTGATGCTAGAAATGTTGTGGACCGTGTCAATTAAGACTCATAGTCTATGAGTCTATGTAAGAGCCAAGGGAGGAAGTTTGACTTCCTCGTCCCTCCCTTTCCCCTCCTTTCACACACAGCCGAGGGAGGAGTTCCCTCCCTCCCTATCCAACCCTCCTTGTCGCTGTCTGGGAAAGGAGACAACTTTATATATATATATATATATATATATATATGTGGGTGCGTGTAAAATTATCAATTATACCAAATTTTTAATTTTTTCTTTATTGATAGTATTTTTGTTGTTGGATTAACACAGACAACTTTTAGTAGTACGGAAAGAGGACATTAATGACGCAATCTAAAGTTTATGGTTGTTGGAATATGATTTCTTAATCCTATTCCGATTTTTTTGAAGTCTATTTAAGGAGACTTTTTTTTTTTAATAAATTAATTTTAAGAGTTTTGTATTATACAATTCATTGTGCTAAGATAGAGTTTTAGATCTAGAGCTTCAAGTTAGTTCACTCTTAAAGGAGTAATATTACAAGTCTATCTTGTGTTTATTTTAAATTTATCTAAGAATGATGTGGTTATTAAAATTACTATTGAACTTGTGATTGATTATTATTGATTTTTAATTAAATTATAATTTTAATAGTCACATTATTCTTAGATGAACTTAAAATAAATATAAGATAGATCGACTTCTAGAATTACTCATCTTAGAGTTTAGGTCATTGCTATCCACCAACCATAAAACTTGCTAAGATAGAGTTTAGGTTGGAGTCTTATATAATATGTTTTTCATGGGACAATATTAACAATCTAGTTGTAGTGAGTGAAGTTTTTTCTTTTATTTCATCTTTTTGGTCTGGCTTAATTATGTTAATATTTATCTCTTCATTTACCTTTAACTTTTTGTTGGCACAAGGAAAACTCAAGAATATCTTCTTCTTTTTTTAATTTTAATATTTTGTTTTTTAAAAATAAAAGTGGGACACGTGACGAATTAATGGCCGTTGAATGTCATTGAACGGCCAGAATTTCAGAAAAAACCAATGGAAAATTTGGGCAGTATCGCCAGAATCCCAATCCGTGTGGTTCAAGTTGACACATATTAGGGAAGAAAGTAGAGTATAAAATGAATCAAGGGAATTTCACTGCATTTCTTCTTTGCAAATGGGGATCAATACGCTTTTCTGAGTAGTCAACAGGGAAGAAAACTCTTTTTGACGGACAGCACTTTCGTGGTAGCTAGCGAGGTCACATGAAATAAAATCCTAAAAGGGCTCCAAAAGTTAGTTCAATTAGCTGTAAATCCACTTCAAAAAAAAAAAAAAATTAGCTGTAAATCACTCTTAATGAAGCGAAAATTACAAATTCAAATTCTCTCTTTTCTTTTCATTGTGAGAACATGTCAAAATAATAATAATAATAAAACCCTAAAGAACGTAACATTAAAAGGTCCTTAAAAAATAATATTAGAAGGACCTTGCACCTAAAACCGCCTGGCAACTCAAGGTTGCACCTAAAACCGCGCGCCTAGCAACTCGAGGCATCCATGAAAGGAAAGGTAAAAAGGCAAGGACAAAAGCAGCAAATCTTTTGTGAACAGTAGGGGTGGGCAAAACCCGCCCGATCCGACCAACCAGATCCGCCCCAATCCAGGCGGATTCTATGCTTATTTTCGCGGGTTCGGATTGAAATTCACTAAATCCGGTCGGATCGGTTCGGGTCTCAGGTATCAAAAAATTTTTGTTGCAGATACCTGCCCCGCCCCGATCCAACCCGCCCTAGTATAAAAGGAAAAGAAAAAAACCCTAAACCTATCCCTCCCTCCCTCCCTCTCCTCCCACTCTCTCTCTCACTCCCTGCTCCCTCTTGCTTGAGTCGCCTCTCTCTCTCTGCTCGTCTCCAACTGTTCGCACCCACGCACGCAAGAACCCAAAAATCACAACCATTGGTCTTCTACAATTTGGTCGCTACTTATTATTGACAGTAGGAAAGGTTTGAATTTTTTTTTTCTCTCTCTCTTCCACTCTCTCTTTCGTTCTCTGTTATTTTCTGATGGGTTTGGGTTTGTGCCTGTTTGTGGGTTTGTCGATTTGTGGGTTTGAGGGAGATGGAGGCGTTAGACTTGGGTTTGGTTTGGTTTGGGTTTGTGGAGGCAGTGATTTGTTTGTGGGTTTAAGGGAGATGGCCGGAAGGCAGTGATTTGTTTGTGGATTTGTCGATTTGAAGGAGATGGAAGCGTGAGAGATGGAGAAAAATTAGAGAAGACGTGTTCAATCCGACTCGACCCGACCCGACAAACCCGCCCGCACATACCCGATCCGTCCTACACGAAAATCTAACGGGTTTGTTGTTTTTACTGTTCATCGCAAGTTGGAATTGTCCAAACCCGATGAGCACGGGTCGGGTGGCCAAACAGGCTGAAACCCGCCCCAACCGACCCATGCCCAGCCCTAGTGAATAGAGAGAACCCAAGCAGAGGCAGTATTCATCCATTCCTAGAATCCTAAGCCACCCAACTAGGAGAGAGAGCTCTGGTTGTGGGCAGTGGGCTGAAAATAAAGCAAATTCCAACAACTGAAAGAATATTACTGAAAACAAGAGAGAATAATCCAGGTTTGTAAAAGAAAATATCTCTTTATACGTGGGTGTTTAGTAAACCCCATCACACTCCCTCATACAATTTTTATACTGCACTGTTCACGAATAAAAAAAATAAACAAATGATTAATATGGAAAAATGAAAAAGTGGCATTAGAAAGTGAAAAAATTGTTTTGTAATTATTTTTTTATTTGAATAGTAAATAATGTGATATAAAAAGTGAATGATTTGATATTTTTTCTTAAAAAAAAATGAAGTAAATAGTGTGGTAGAATGTAGGGGAATGTGATATAATGGGGTGTTGTTTGCCAAACAAGGCCTACATTTTTTATGATTCATACCCATTATGCTAAAAGCAAAGTTTCCAATGTCCTATTTATCTATTAGACGTAAGAGAAAACCTCTTATGCGATCCATCTGCAAGAGGGTTTTGCAACACCCAATAAAACAAGGACACCTCACATAAAGCAACAAAAATGCAAAAAATAAACCTACAGCCTAATGCACTTGATTAAAAACTCAGGCCATGTTTGATAAACTGTTCCAAAAATGCCCTTACTTCAATGCCCTCTTCAACTGCTGCCCTGGGGTTGAGGGTGAGGGCATTTTTGGAAGAATGGCGGGCATTGGTACCGAGACGCTGTTGCATTTTTTCTCTCTAACTCGTGCCCCAAAATTTTTTCAAAAATGCCCTCTTCAACTGCTACCCTAGGGTATGAGGGTGAGGGCATTTTTGGAAGAATGGGGGTGCAGAGTGAGGAAAAAGGGGCTACACATCGTGACAACAATCACATCGTGGCACAGTAATGTCCCATTGCCTTACGGAAGCCAATTATCAAACAAAGAAAGAAAAGTTGAAATCAAAAGAGATCAAAGTAGAGAGAAAGAAGAAGACCGTGGGTCTGCAGACCCACGATCGGCCTTGGTCCGAGACCCACGACTGGGTCTTGTCGGCCGTGGGTCCGCTGAAATGTTGGTCGTGTGGGTCTTCCTCTGGTGAGTCTAATTTTTTGGTTTTTTCTGATAGATCTTGCTCTGGTTTTTTTTTTTTTTTTTATTTTTTTTTATGGGTCTTCCATGCATTTCTTCGTCTCTTCCATTTGGTGTTTTGAGGCATTAGGATCCTTTTAGAGTGATAACATTCTTAAAGCCCCTAAAGGGTTAACCTTCCCCTCTAGGATTTAGTTTTGAATCAAAAAATAAATTTGGAGGCATTAAAATCGATTTTTGAGGTTGGGTTTGTGTTTTTCGGTGTTTTCTAGTGGGATTTGGCTGGAAATGAAGAAACTCGCCGGGGATGGTTTGGCCGAAGATGGTGACCCACAGCTGAGTCACGGCACCCATGGTTGGGTCTAGGGTTGGCAATTCAGGTTGGCGTGTTGGGTTTGGGTCCGACTCAATTATGACCCAACACGATTAAGCTCGACACGACACGATACGATTAATTAAACATGTCAAATCCCTTGACCCGAATACGACATGGTCTATAAACGGGTAACACAACACGAACCTGTTTATATAAACGGGTTCGTGGTATGACCCGTTTAGGAGCTAACATGTCCCAACACGACCTAACATAACCTGTTTAGGAGCTAATATGTTCCAACGCGACCCGATTACGACTTGAATGTATTTTTTTTAAAAAAAAAAAGCTAACCGTGTCAACCCGCGACTCGGCGGGTTGACACTACACGACACGATTATAAACGTGTTATAAATGGGTTGACCCATTTATGACCTGAACCGGATTAAGTCCAACCCTAACTCGGATTTCGCATGTTGTATTTGTGTCGGGTTCATGTGTTACGAGTTAAATTGCCAGCCCTAGTTGGGTCTGCTGTTGCCGGTGGTTTCGCCAGAGGTGATGGTTTGGTTATTTGGTGTTTTGAGCTTATTTTGTCCAAATAAACTTGATGATGTATCACCCTGTGGTTGGATGCTGCAAAAGACCCCTTTTGCAAATGGACCGCATAGTAGGGGCTCCCTAGACGTAATCCCTCAAAAAAAAAAAAAATCTGGAAATTGGAAATAGTCAATAATTCAATGAGAAAATGAAAATTCGGGTTTGGGTATATTTTCATTTTTCTGTATTTAATTTTTCATCTAATGTAAATAGTTATTTATATTATCAATTAAGGACACCAACCTGGATTTCTTGTGGAAGAGACAGAAGAAAAAGATTGTGAACTTTTCCTCTCCTTCCCTCTTTCTTTCTTCTACAGTTGCATTCCTGCTTTTCTTGGTTGCCACTATTTTACTTTGGTTGTTCGAATAGTCAATCAAGCTTCTCTGCCACTACTTCTTCTTCCACTAATTGCCTTCTACAGTAATATTAATATTTCTTTTTCTGGCATGAATTGTCATTCACTGGTCTCAATTTCACGGCCAAGATTTAAAAATATTTTTAAATGACGGAACAAACATAATTGCCATATAGCCAATTTACTAAGAAGCCCATTTTTGTCAGTTTTATGGACTTTTATGGGTACGTTAATTACCTTAAGGCCTTTATAGAATCTTGTCCCAGGTAACCTCAACGGGAATGCAAGCATTGCTTCACAAACTTGAGCGACCTCTTTTTGCAAAATCTCTAGTTCATGCCCGCTCTCTAGACTTAACAGCATTTGCACATTGATTGCAAGTTATCTGCACCAAATAATTATCCCAAAATCAATACTAGATGAGTTCTCAACCATTGGTAGCTAGACATCAAACAAATTCATGCCTTTTCTAAGGGTGAAATAGCGGTTGCGCTTAGCAGTCAGTGGCTAAAACCGCTAACCGCTAACTGCCTCCGCTAACCGCTAGCGGTTAACCGCTTAGGCAGTTAATCGGATGCAGTTAACCGTTTTTTTACGAACTGCTTTTTATTGGTTTTTTTTTGTTTGGCAGGTTTTGGGCTCACTTTAAACCCTTGTTTTGCTCACTTTAAACATTTTTTTCCTCTTTCATGGCCATTTTAGTATTAAAAATTGTTGGTTTAAAGTGAGCATTATATGTTGGACCATTATACCAAAATCTTGTTGGTCACCTTCTATAACATATAACACACGAATAAAATTACAACAAAATTATTGTTTTGAGTTAGGAAGAAATGAATATATAGAAGTGCAAAACTACGCTGTTTTGCACTTCTATATTATATAAATAATAAAAATATAAAACCCAAACAAAAGTCAAATGTGGGGGGAATCGAAATCGAGACTCCTAAGTAAAAGAGGCGCACAATAACCACTATGTTACAATAACTTATTGTTATTTATTATATGAAGTATATATAATATAAATATATATTATATTTAAAAGAAATGCGGTTAACGGTTAACAATTAGCGGTCAGACGGTTTTTCAAAACCCACTAACCGCCAACCGCGGTTTTTATTAAGGGTTAAATACTCCATTAGTCCCTAGGGTTTGGAAACTTTATTTTTTCCTTCCTAGGGTTTGAAAAGTGACTAAATTAGTCCTTATGGTTTTAAAAAGTGACCAAGTTAGTCATTCCGTTAGTTGACCATTAGTTGACTTAACGGATTGACACATGAACCAATTAGAAGTTGACACGTGACCATGTAATTAAATTTTTTATTTCTTATTTTTTTAAAAAAAAAAAGTTAAAAAAAAAAACCCTCGGGTGGCCGAAACCACCCCCAAACCACCATTGGGGGTGGCGTCTGTCTTCTCTGCAGGTAACGGAAAAATTGTGGTAGAAGGAGAAATGGGTTAAGTACATACATACGGATAATATTGTGGAAAACTTGTTGACAGGTTCTAAGATTCCTCGAGTTTTGGTGATTTTTTTTGGTGTTTTGGTCAATTGGCGATAGATCTTATACTGCCTGTTTGATTTTTCCAATTATAACAAACTAACGGATTCTTCTTGAAGGACGGCCCTTTCCAACTAACCTCTCTCCCCCTTCACTGAAGCAAATGGGTTCTTTAAATACTGCTGAGTGGGGTAGCTACTGATATTAATGAAATCAATTAGCCAGCCCTTGGTGCCCAATGG
>CM017325.1:5838063-5876789 GCA_006937295.1 Carpinus fangiana
GAAAAAATAAAAAGAAAACAAACCCAACAAACTTAAATAAAAAAAATAAAAGAAAGCCCAATGAAAGTTCTCGAGACTGAGAGAAATCCAAAGCAAGAACACCAAAAGATAGCAATCAAAACCCAGATGAACAGTCGATAAACGATTAGGACCACCTAAAAGACTTTACGCCCAAACAAAAGCCGAATGATACGGAGAGAGAGAGGGCGTAAACAAAAGCAAATGACACGGACAGAGAGAGAGAGAACTCTCAACCTTAAAAAAAGAAAGAAAAAAAAAAAAAATCCAAATTCCATCAAAATATCTACTCCAGAGTCATTGTTTATACCAAAAAAAAAAAAAAATTACAAAGGGAGAAGGTCCTCTCCATTTCATTTGAAATGGAAAGGAATATATTTTTTTTATCCTTAGGAGGTAGCTCAATCGGTTGGAATTACGCCTAATAAAGTAGAGATTACTAGTTTGAATCCTCCCTCCTCTTGTACGGACATGTCCAAAAAAAAAAAAAAATTGAAAAGGAACAAATTAGTTGCTTTTAAGGAGTATTTTTGTCCAAATGAAAAACAAAAAGTTCAAAAATGATAAAATTATCTCTTAAAAATAACTAATTTATTCCTCTCAATTTCAAATGAAATGAAGAGGATCCAAGTCCACTCCTAAGGTACTGGATTTGTTTGTAAAGTTTCTGGGATTCAAAAGGAAGGATTGACCTCAACACCACGTACGCTTTAAAGTTCGTATAATGTATTGTTTGAAAGAACATTTGAAGTTTGAAAAAATAAGTGCCATCTCAACTGTGATATGACTTTTAAAATCATCAATAGATTAAAAGTAGTCAATAATAATAATTTCAAATTTAATTATATTTTAAAAGTCACATCATAATTAAAAGAACATTAAAAAATCACCTAGCATTTTCCATCCACAAAAGTCTTCTATTATCAAATAACCAAATAAATTGGTAGAAATAAGAGGTTGGGCGGCAAAATGAGGTAGTAAAACAAAGGCCAAATTCAAATAGGTGCATTAATTGCAGCCATTACCATGGTTGGAATTCAAACTACATACATGTAACAAATCAGCACCTGAGTTTGAATTCCATCAAGCCTGCTGCCTGATGATATACAATCTCCTCTACATACATGTTAAGAGGAAAATAACCATTTCACCATTGGTAACTTGCAAGACTCCACCTTCAAATGAAATACTTGTACCCCATTGGAGGCAAGAGTACCCAAGAAAAATGAGATTCATTCTTAAATCTAAAACATGTCCAACGTGTTAATTTAGTTAGTGTCCTATAATAAAGAATAATGCTAGAAATTACATTCTTATTACGTAACAGTTTTAATTGATCTGGCATAAAAGAATAGATTCGTTTCATGCACATTCATCACTTAGATGCACTATTGAAAGAACATTTGGAGTTTAGAAAAATAAGTGAAAGTTATTGTAATGTATGTTGAATTTTTCTTATAATAAACGAGTGAAAATCGTGGTGGCATTTATGACTCTTCATAACTTCATTAGTAAGCATGCAATAAAGGATGTTGAGTTTCAACCATATGATGATGATGAAGATTTTTTACCTATTGACAGTATAATTGATAACGAAGCACAAGATGAATCAAGCATACAATAATAAGATACATCAAATGAAAATTTTATGAACATTGAGCATGATCATATTGCTAATCTACTTATGATCCGTTAATGTTATCTTTTTTAGTTTTTTATTTTTTTATTATTTTTTTATTATTTTTTTTTTATAAACAATTTAAAATGTTGTAAAAATCTCCTTGAATGTTATTCTTTTTTATGTGTTAAATATTATAAAGTGTTGTGGTGTTAAAAAGTGTGTTAAATACTTTAAAAAAGGAAACGAAGAAAATGATTGACATCACTTTTTATTACAAATAAGTACAAAAGAAAGAAAATGTTAACGTTTTGTTACATAAAACATTACAAAATAATTTGTCCTTGTGAAAGCTAACATTAACCATTTTATATAAGAAGGTTGGTATAACATGGAGAAAAAAAAATGAGGAAAAATCATTACCAACCTTAATTAGGCTTTTATTCCCATTACCAACATGTAATGATTTCACGTAAAATGACATATTTGGTGTCACGTAATGATTTTTTTTTTCAGTTATACTAAAAAAATTAATTACATGTCCTTATATGTCATTTTTGCAACTAAACACATTTTTTAAGTTTTGTTACCAAACATGAGTAATATTAAAAAAGTACTTAAGACATACAGTTACTAAACATGTAATGGCTTTTTAGTAATAACACTTTTGGTAAAAGTTCTGTATCCAAAAGTTTTATTTTCCACCGTAATCCCAAACAAGTTTTATTTTCCACCGCAATCCCATAAAAAAAAAAAAAAAAAAAAGTGCTTTATTTGTCTTATTAAGCGTGCAAAGATGGAAGATCATGACGACCCAAGTCTTGCCATGAAAATTCCGGCCATCCGGTCCCGGTCCAAAAGCATAACAGCCCAAGTCCTAGAAGTTTAGAAAGAGTACTCTTGTTTAATATGCTTTTGTTCATGTAAAAACCGAATTATTTTCCACTTGATCGGCCTCTCATGGGCAATTATTTCAAAAATAAGCCCAAATTAGAGGATCCATTATCCACCTAAGCCCATTCACTTTAACAAGGCTCACATGCCCACTCATATCTCTTATCGCTTTGCCCAAACCCGTCACTTTAACCCAACCCCTGGCCTTCGTCAGCCCAGGCTTCGGCTCAAACTCGTTTAATTTTCCTAGTTTAAAAAATTTAAGGTGATGCCATATTTGAACAACTTACAAATCCATCCATTACTTTTCTTTGAAATTCATAGTGTACGATCAGTCGATCACCTAATCAATCAACTTGGCCAGCGACAGATTGGTATGGTTAAGTCCTTCTAAAAGTTTTCTTGATCCTAGGCTACTGCTTTGAATTCGAGCTCGAGCTCAGATATCTGGCTTACTAATCGAGTTGAGTTCAATAGCCAAATACTCAGCTCGGTTTGAATCGAATGCAACCCTACTCAAAAAATTAGGTCTTACTCCATTTAAGCTATTTGGGCCTCCAAATTTCCTCGTTCCACATTTATTGCGAATTCATATCCACATGATACAGAAGTTCCTCTTTCCCTAGCTTCTTCTTTCTCTTCTTCATTTCTCTCTGCTTTTAGCCACTTTCTTCTCTGTTTCCCTACTTTCTCCTACTACTGCACTTTGTCCTGCATCATCATGAAATTGTTGGGATGCAATGAAAGAGAATGGTAGATGCCTTCCTTTAACAAGGTACAAAGCAGTCTGAACCACTGGGGCTACATCTTCTTTGAAAGGGCCAAAATAAGGACCTAATTGTCTTCCACTTGATCGTCCTCTCATGTACATAACAATTAATGTACAAAGCAGCCCAAATCAGAGGATCCGTTGTCCAGCTAAGCCCATCCACTTTAACAAGGCCTACATGCCCACTCACAAGGCAAAAGTCTCCTACACATAGGAGAACTTGGAGAAAGTGTTTCATTCGGCCGGCCAACACACAAAATCCACAAACCCATCATAAACAATATTGTGGCCGTGGGGACTTCAAGTCATATCCAACAAATCTTCACCTTGATTTGAATTCCATTAAGTTACAACTATACAAATTTTCTCAATATGTATTCGCCAAAGCCCATTAGGGCAATAACAATCTACAAATATCACTCAAGTTTAAGCATCTCTTGAATTTGAGCATACGATATGGTTTAGACATAACATTACACTTCTCCACCAGCTCAGTTGGCAACAAAGCTTTCTCTACTAACTTTGTTTTCCTATAGACCCATCTAAACCTTATAACACTTCTCCACAATTCCCAACCTGTCCTTCCAAAACCCAAGCCCCAATTCAGCTGACCTTCAACTTTCTCTTTCAGCTTAAGTGGTAGTTCAATCCACTAGAGACTCCGCTTTATGAAGTGGAGATTACTAAGAATTAAGGTCTTCAATTTTTTTCAAATTAATGTATATATATGATTGTAGTTTAAGTATTTGTCTTAAGTTTGACATATAGCTTATTTTTGCTTCTGTTTGAAAGAATGATGACAGTGGATTTTTTTAGATTTTTAAAGTCTACTTCAAATACTTAAAATAAGTTAAAAATTCAAGCAATTTTACTATCCAAATTGTTACCGGCCAATTTGGGCGATAGATATGAGAGAGTTAAGATGGGAATGGGATGGAAGCTAGATGATAAAGAGATAGTTAGTATGAATCAAAACTTTTTATCCAATTCCTAAGGACCTTAACCGCAGGTCTTCCTTGAACTGGGCCTCTCCTGCATATGGGCGCCTACGGATGACGATGAGGATGAAAGGGCAGTGGACGTTGATGTCATCATCGTTGATTAGTGGAGGAAATTACGTGTGGGATCACTGGGTTTCCTTCTCAATGGAATTATGATATTAATTATGCTTCTTATAATTAAAAGAGAAGCCTAAAATGGGCTGCTGATTGAAGTTGCTCTGCTGCTTTGGGTTGGAACAACACACACAATAATAATAATAATAATTTAAAGAGTTAATTGTTTTATTTAAAAAACTTATTAGTTGTTAATAAATATAAAGGAAAATGCTAGGGGTTCTTCCCGTAGGTTCTCCTGGTGTTCTCACAGCCATACGTAAAACATGATTTAAGAAAAAATAAAATTGTAGTGGCCTCCACCATCATTTTTTTAGGCATTAGCATCAAATTTGAGGCGTTAGCACCAAATTTGTGAGGTATTAGCACCAAAATTGAGGCATTAGCATCAAATTTAGGATGATCAAATTCATTTTGGGTGATACCATCCCTAAAGGGTTAACCTTCCACCTTTAGGTTTTAGTTTTGAATCCAAAAACAATTTTTAAAGCATTAGAACCTAACTATTAACTAATAAAAATTAATTTGTTAGCAAAAAAAAGGTACTACAATTTTATTTTTTTCTTAAATCACGTTCTACGTAAGACTGAGAGAACGCCAGGAGAACACTACGGGGAGAACCCCTAGCAAACCCCATAAATAAATGGGTGTTCAGAAGAAAGGGAATACTATCCTCTTTATTTTGAACATTTTATTACAGCATCCGATAATTAATATACACAATAATTATATATCATTTAAATAATTTTTAAATAATGATTAAATGACAAATAATAAAGGAAAATGCTTAATAACCTATTTTGTCCCTGTCATGGGCCTAACAATGAATTCACAAATCGGCCCAAATCAGTGGAACCATTATCCACCTAAGCCCAATTCAATTGGCCCTCAACTTTCCCTTCAAGCTTAACTAGGTAGTAATAGTTCAATTAACTAAAAATTACGACTCATAAAGTGGAGGCCATTAGTTCGAATAAATTTTTTTTTTCTCTCCTTAATATATAGATCAATTATAATTGAACTGATAGTTCGAATTTATTTCATTTCAAGATCAATTATCATTTTAGTTTTACATATATGTTTTATGGAGCTTATTTTTCCTTTCTGTTTGAAAGAATGAGGACAGTATTTTTTATTTTTTATTTTTTTTTAATTTTTTGAAGTCTGCTTAAAACAATTACATTTAATATGAAATCTACATGTTCAAGCAAGTTTTGAGCTGCTTACTCGTTTGTTTGAACAATAGGTTTATAGAGACCCTTTTATATTTGTTGTTCAATCTCTTTTTCAATCTTCAATTATTAGTATTTGCTATATCATACACTGCGAGAACAATCTTAGTTTTATCCGACGTCAAAATCTCACTTGAAATTTCATACTTCAATGTAAAATATATGTAAAAACAAAAATAGCATTATTCTCTCTAAAACTGTACGTATACGTGGATTTCTGAAGCCCACATCATATAAGATAGATGACATTGGATCAAACAATGAGAGCCCAAATATATATATGCAGCTACTTTGTGGAACTACGAACTTCTAGAATGGTACATAAATCCAAGAGGATTTATGCAAATCTAGGCTCTGCATATATATATACTTTCCAAGAATGAGAGGGTAGATTTGGCTTCTTTTTCATCTGGAACTCATGTACCACTTCCCATAATGTTTGTGGACATACTTTCTTGGAAGCTAATGTGTACAGGTCTGAGTGGCACAACTTTAATTTGTCACTAAGAATCCTTAAAAAAATCATGACCCAACCTTGTCTTGCTAGGTATGAATGAGACATCATGTGTTGGGTATACATACTACACAAATATTTTACAAAATTCATGTACAACGGTCTAAGTAATCATTTGATGAGTCATGGTAATATAGATATAATAGCTACTAAATTTTGTCAAATCAACTTTTTATGATTTCGATAAAGCTTAGGTGCTGTAAAAAAAAAATAAAAATTTGTCGCACTTATGTTGTAGATCTTTTAAGTGTCCATATCTAATTTTTAATGTTTTATGAGAAAGAAAGTGAAATCAAATCTGAACCTTTCAAAAATTATAGCACATTTGATGTAGAAGCAGGTGATCAGTACCAAATATTGTATATTTGACACCCCTTAATTTATGTTTGTTAGGCTCTTAGTTTTGTTAATTTCTAATGTTTTAGTTTGTTTTAGTGTTTTATGATGTTGCAAGTTCTTACATTCAAATTGCGGTTAAAATGGTGAAAAAGGGCAAAAAGTCATGTTCTGGCCCCTGCCAGTGCGCTCGAGCGCACTAGGTGCGATCGAGCTCACTGTGCTCTAGCCCAAGGGGCACGATTGAGCGTATGCCTTGTCAGCTCACGTTTCACGCGTTGCCCTAGCCACCATTGCTTCACGCTTATGCCGTGGGATTTCTGGAGCAATTACGTGCGCTCAATCGCACTGTCTACAATCGAGCACAAATGGGGCTGCGATCGAGCGCAAATGGGGCTATGCTCGAGCACAATACCTGCGATCGAGCGCACCCACGTGACCTGACAGCATATTATTTTGCTTATAAATAGAACATTGTGTAATATTTTTAGACTTGCGTTTTGAAGGCACCCTTAAAGGCCAAAAACCTCCATGTTCTTCATTGTAAATCATCTAAACGTCATTTATTCATTTAATGCTTTATTTTACTTTTAATTTGTCTCTTGTTTCCGTGAGAGGCTAAATCTTCAACTAAGATTGAAGATGAAGCCTTATCGTAAATTTATTTTGTTGTCTTCATGTTTTTATGTTTAGTTTAGTCTGTCGTTTAGTTTTATGTGTTCGTTTCAATTCAGTTTCGTGACAAAATTGTGTTGATTGTTATTTGCGAATCATTAAACGGCCAATATCCGTTGTGATTGTCAGGGGTACATCAGATGATTCTATCGAGTCCAATATCCATTGTGATCAACGATATATCGGATAATTCGATTTCGGTTCAATATCCGTTGTGTCCGTTTAACGGTAAATACATCAGATGATTCGTCTATATTTTATAATAGCAATATAACATGTATAGTGCTTAATCAATAGGCGGATGTCTAACATGATAATATGTATCTAGATGTGGTGATGTGGATTCTAGACCTTAGTGTTTTTATCTATTTGTTTTTAAGCATTTATGTTAGTTTACATTTTATGCACGCCACTTGTTTGATATTTGGAATTAAGTTAAGATAGAATTAGTTTAGGCATTTAAATTGGTTTTTTCACAAGCACGATTATCTGTGGGTTCGACCTTGCACTTGCACACCCGCTACACTGCAAAACGATTCGTGCTATTGCGAATACTATTTTTGTACGATCAAATTTTTGGCGCCGTTGCCGGGGAATCGTTTGTTTTGTAGAAATTAATTTTATTTTTCTACAAGTTATTTTATTTCGGCAATTATTTTATTTGTTTCTATGTTTTTGTATAGAGAAATTTTTATTTTATTTTTTTAAAAAAATTAGAATAGGTTTGTTTGACTGTTTTGGTGTTTGTTTAAGTTTCTGGAAATTCACTATCTCTAAGTGCAATCGATCGCACCTCAGTTGAGATCGAGTGCACTTGCACCATTTACGACACTGTTCGTGTGCGCTCGATAGCGTGTAGTAGCGCGCAAGTGCACTTAGACTGACTGACCATAGTGCGCATGTGCAATCGATCGCACCTCTGTTGAGATCGAGCACATTTGCTGCAGATTGCTACATTTTTACTCTTATGCTCGAGCGCATATCTATAGTCAGCACTAATAGACCCAAGGCAGCTAAGTTTTAATTTTTTAATTTTTTGTTTAATTGTTAGTTTTACTTTAAATTGTTTATTTTATTTGTATGTTTTTAATTGTTTATCTGCTGTTTTTAATTTTAATTAGTTTTTGTTTATTTTATTTTATTTTTGTAAAATGGTTATTGTTTTATGTGGGAATTTGCATATTAAACTGTTTGGGTGAAGCATGAGTCTTCTGTTCGATAATTTTAGTGTTTCCCCTAGTAGTGGGGCCCCAGCTCCTACTAGCTATCCTAAAAATTTGCACCCACATGAATAGTGTTTAGGATGCTCTAGCCCTTACCATAATTCCGATGATTGTCCACATTGGGGACAATTTATCAATTTCTCATATGGGTAGCTAAACACCAATTTTTTTTCGATTTGGGGTTTGAATCACATTCTAATTCTTACACCCTTAACCAGAATAACCATTCTGATGTCTCGTGGTATGCTCATGCCGTGGCAAACTATGCTCTCCAATCCGATGAACTGCACCATCCTAAATATCCGTAGTTCAATACCCACTCGTCCATGCTTTCATCGTATAATCATCCTCCTCAAGAATCATTAGTGCAACATTTTCCAACTGCTCATATTGATGACTTAGAGGAGAGGGCGAATCAACTCATGGCAGTTAGGTGTGCCCAACACCCAGCCTCCTCACACTCACACACCTCATTAGTCATGTAAATATTGTTATTATCATTCTCACGGGTTTGATGATTGCCCATTCTATATTCATTATGTGAGTGAAGCTAACAAGCTTGCACATGAACATGTCCAAACCACCACCATACTTGTTAGTGAGAAAAAAGTTGTCAGCAAGGTGGAAGAGAATGAGGAGCAAATTGAGCCCCCGCCAATTTCAAATTGGTCCAACGACAAGGAAATGAGTACTGAAGCTCACTCCTTCATCACAATTTCTCTCGAGACAAAACTTGAACCACAAGTTTCATATTTTCAATATCTCGAAGAGCCGTCTTATGTAAAAATCTTTAAGGATTCATGCACACAAGATTACAAATCTAGAAATCGTGTTCCAAAGAGGTTTTTTCGAAGCAAGCTGTTAGGCTATATAAGATGGAGAAACATCTTTCNCTTATACACATCTAGATGTGTATAAGAGACAGGTCTATGATCGAGCGCAAATGGGGCTACGCTCGAGCACAATACCTGTGATCGAGCCCACCCACGTGACCTGACAGCATATTATTTTGCTTATAAATAGAACATTGTGTAATATTTTTAGATTTACGTTTTGAAGGCGCCCTCAAAGGCCAAAAACTTCCCTGTTCTTCATTGTAAATCCTCTAAACATCATTTATTCATTTAATGTTTTATTTTACTTTTAATTTGTCTCTTGTTTATGTGAGAGGCTAAATCTTCAACTAAGGTTAAAGATAAAGCCTCACCATAGATTTATTTTGTTGTCTTCATGTTTTTATGTTTAGTTTAGTCTGTCGTTTAGTTTTATGTGTTCGTTTCAATTCAGTTTCGTGACAAAATTGTGTTGATTGTTATTTGCGAATCATTAAACGGCCAATATCCGTTGTGATTGTCAGGGGTACTTCAGATGATTCTATCGAGTCCAATATCCATTGTGATCAATGATACATCGGATAATTCGATTTCGGTTCAATATCCGTTGTGTCCGTTTAACGGTAAATACATCAGATGATTCGTCTATATTTTATAATAACAATAAAACATGCATAGTGCTTAATCAATAGGCGGATGTCTAACATGATAATATGTATCTAGATGTGGTGATGTGGATTCTAGACCTTAGTGTTTTTATCTATTTGTTTTTAAGCATTTATTTTAGTTTACATTTTATGCATGCCACTTGTTTGATATTTGGAATTAGGTTAAGATAGAATTAGTTTAGGCATTTAAATTGGTTTTTTCACAAGCACGATTATCTATGAGTTCGACCTTGCACTTGCACACCCGCTACACTGCAAAACGATTCATGCTATTGCGAATACTATTTTTTATATGATCAAATTTTGGCGCCGTAGCCGGGGAATCGTTTGTTTTGTAGAAATTAATTTTATTTTTCTACAAGTTATTTTATTTCGGCAATTATTTTATTTGTTTCTATGTTTTTGTATAGAGAAATTTTATTTTTATTTTTTAAAAAATTAGAATAGGTTTGTTTGACTGTTTTGGTGTTTGTTTAAGTTTCTGGAAATTCACTATCTCTAAGTGCAATCGATCGCACCTCAGTTGAGATCGAGTGCACTTGCACCATTTATGACACTGTTCGCGTGCATGCGCTCGATAGCGTGCAGTAGCGCGCAAGCGCACTTAGACTGACAGACCGCAGTGCGCATGTGCAATCGATCGCACCTCTGTTGAGATCGAACACATTTGCTGCAGATTGCTACATTTTTACTCTTATGCTCTAGCGCATATCTATAGTCAGCACTAATAGACCCGAGGCAGCTAAGTTTTAATTTTTTAATTTTTTGTTTAATTTTTAGTTTTACTTTAAATTGTTTATTTTATCTGTCTGTTTTTAATTGTTTATCTGCTGTTTTTAATTTTAATTAGTTTTTGTTTATTTTATTTTATTTTTGTAAAATGGTTATTGTTTTATGTGGGAATTTGCATATTAAACTGTTTGGGTGAAGCATAAGTCTTCTGTTCGATAATTTTAGTGTTTCCCCTAGTAGTAGGGCCCAAACTCCTACTAGCTATCCTAAAAATTTGCACCCACATGAATAGTGTTTAGGATGCTCTAGGCCTTACCATAATTCCGGTGATTGTCCACATTGGGGACAATTTACCAATTTCTCATATGGGTAGCTAAACAACAATTTTTCCGATTTGGGGTTTGAATCACATTCTAATTCTTACACCCTTAACCAGAATAACCATTCTGATGTCTCGTGGTATGCTCATACCATGGGAAACTATGCTCCCCAATTCGATGAACTGCACCATCCTGAATATCTGTAGTTCAATACCCACTCATCCATGCTTTCATCGTATAATCATCCTCCTCAAGAATCATTAGTGCAACATTTTCCAACTGCTCATATTGATGACTTAGAGGAGAGGGCGAACCAACTCATGGCAGTTAGGTGTGCCCAACACCCAGCCTCCTCACACTCACATACCTCATCAGTCATGTAAATATTGTTATCATCATTCTCACTGATGATTGCCCATTCTATATTCATTATGTGAGTGAAGCTAACAAGCCTGCACATGAACATGTCCAAACCACCACCATACTAGTTAGTGAGGAAAAAGTTGTCAGCAAGGTGGAAGATAATGAGGAGCAAATTGAGCCCCCGCCAATTTCAAATTGGTCCAATGACAAGGAAATGAGTACTGAAGCTCACTCCTTCATCACAATTCCTCCCGAGACAAAACTTGAACCACAAGTTTTATATTTTCAATATCTCGAAGAGCCATCTTATGTAAAAATCTTTAAGGATTCACGCACACAAGATTACAAATCTAGAAATTGTGTTCCAAAGAGGTTTTTTCGAAGCAAGCTATTAGGCTATATAAGATGGAGAAACATCTTTCAAGAGGGCTATATAGTGTTTATGAAGAAATGGTGGAAGGGATTGGTTGGACACCTATGGGATCGGGAAAGGAGCGGTAATTTTTCTTTTTTATTTTTGAGTCATTTTATTTTTGTTATTTTATTTCTTGTCATTTTGTTTTATTTTATTTTGTTTATAACAGAAATTAACCTTTTGATGTTTGTGTTTGTGAGAAAAGATTGCTTTTAGTTTTTGACAGATGTTTTGGTATTTAAGTTTGGGGGACACCTTGGTCTTTGCACATCCCGGTTATTCATCCCACTGTATTGTATTTCTTGCCACATTTGGGACAATGTGTCATTTAAGTTTGGGGGTGTGGACAAACATTCTGTCTGTTTGTTTGTTTATTTTATTGGTTGTTATGATTGCTTTTGTCTGTATATATTTGTTTTTGTCTGTATATAATTTTGTTTTTGTTTTTGTTGTTATATTGTTGATTGGGCACAACTTACATTTTAACTGTGGATTGCATGTCATTGGTGTGTTTAACTTGTTTGAACATTGCATATCATTAGAAATCTCGGTTTTTGATTCATGTGTTGGATTAGAGAGACTCCACTTGTTTGATTAATATTTAACATGCACACTACCATAGGGTCTGTGAAGTATGAGATTTGATTTTGAAGTGTGTTTTTGAGATTCTTAGGTTTTTATGATGTGTTGATGAAAACCTTGGCTTTAATAAAATAATAATAATAAAAGAGAAAAAGAGAAAAAAAAAAATCATAATAAGTTGAGTTTTTCATTGAGTAACCGAACCTTTTGCCTGGCCAAGCAATGAGTGTTTGCGTAAAAAGATGAGAAATTCCAACTCAGTAATTGTATGGCTAGTTAGGCTTCGTAGCTCTTTTTTATTTGAGTAATTAAGCCCTTAGGAATGTCTCTAAATCTAGTGCCCTAAAACCGTCAAGTTTGGGAGTCACTACCCCAACACTTGTGACATAGGTCATTTAGAAGCTTAAGGGAGTCAAGTATTGCACAGCCTACACAAAAAATTACACTTTGCAATTCAAGTCTCGGTTGTTTTAATCACATTGCATTCCTATGAGTTTTGGGACACACGTCTTTTGAAAAATTGAAACCTCATGATCTTGTGTTAGTCCACTTTGCCCTTTATGGAGCATGTGTTGTCTCAATTTTCTAACCGTGAGTGAAATGATGTTTGAAAGCCTAGATGGTGTGGTTCGTATGTTTAACATGTTAAATTTGCTAATGATGTATGAACCATATGTTTGTGAAAGGCTTTGTCTGTCAATAACATAGTGCCAAATAATTATTTCTGAGTATCATTTCTGAAAAACCCTCACGAGACTTCACTCGTCCTCTAGAGAATGCCTAGAGATTTAAAAGGCTTGTTGCATATGCTAAATGCAACCATTTCTCCCACGAAATCGGATTTATGTTTCTTGTTTTTATTGTGTTTTTCATTTTGTTTTGCTAAGGGACTA
Source organism: Carpinus fangiana (assembly GCA_006937295.1). Lineage (NCBI taxonomy): Eukaryota > Viridiplantae > Streptophyta > Magnoliopsida > Fagales > Betulaceae > Carpinus > Carpinus fangiana. The sequence continues at coordinate 5,851,264 of CM017325.1, forward strand.
GCAAAATGTAAGTTTTGGGGTATTTGATCAGTGCTAAATATTGTATATTTGATACCCCTTAATTTATGTTTGTTAGGCTTTTAGCTTCGTTAATTTCTAATGTTTTAGTTTGTTTTAGTGTTTTATGGTGTTGCAGGTCCTTCAAATTGTGGTTAAAATGGTGAAAAAGGGTAAAAAGTCATGTTCTGGCCCCTGCCAGTGCGCTCGAGCGCACTAGGTGCGATCGAGCTCACTACGCTCGAGCCCAATGGGCGCGATCGAGCGCATGCCTCGTCAACCCGCGTTTCGCATGTTGCCTTAGCCGCCATCGCTTCACACTTGTGCTGTGGGATTTTTGGAGTAGTTACATGGGCTCGATCGCACTGTCTGTGATCGAGCGCAAATGGGGCTACGCTCGAGCGCAGTACCTGCAATTGAGCTCACCCACGTGACCTAGCAACACATTATTTTGCTTATAAATAGAACATTGTATAATATTTTTAGACTTACGTTTTGGAGGCTCTCTCAGAGGCTAGAAACCTCCATGTTCTTCATTGTAAATCCTTTAAACGTCATTTATTCATTTAATGCTTTATTTTACTTTTAATTTATCTCTTGTTTTCATGAGAGGCTAAATCTTCAACTAAGGTTGAAGATGAAGCCTTACCATAGATTTATTTAATTATCTTCATGTTTTTGTGTTTAGTTTAATCCGTCGTTTAGTTTTGTGTGTTCGTTTCAATTCAGTTTTGTGACAAAATTGTGTTAATTGTTGTTTGTGAATCATTAAACGGCCAATATTTGTTGTGATTTTCTAGGGTACATCGGATGATTTTATTGGTCTAATATCCGTTGTGATCAATGATACATCGGATGATTCGATTTCGGGTCAATATCCATTGTGACCGTTTAACGGTAAATACATCGGATGATTCGTCTAGATTTTATAATAGCAATAGAACATGCATAGTGCTTAATCAATAGGCAGATGTCTAACATAATAATATGTATCTAGATGTGGTGAGATAGATTCTAGACCTTAGTGTTTTTATCTATTTGTTTTTAAGCATTTAGGTTAGTTTACATTTTATGCATGCCACTTGTTTGATATTTGGAACTAAGTTAAAATAGAATTAGTTTAGGCATTTAAATTGGTCTTTTCACAAATACGATTCTCTATGCGCTCGACCTCGCACTTACACACCCGCTACATTGCAAAACAATTCGTGCTATTACGAGTACTATTTTTGGTACGATCAGCAGGCGGAAGCCAAATCAATAAGATTTTTATAAAATATTTGCGTAATATGTTGTGTTACTTCTTTTCAATTAAGCTGACATAATGTTTGGATATTGCAAGTACTGGCTCCTTAATGTGTTATTAATTTGTTCATTTTGAAACTCTATGTAGTGTAAGAGAAGTTGTGTTTGGCCTAATCACATCTTTTATAAAAATTATGTGTAGCACTTCTATTAAGATATGTTGACTATATATATTGAGAATATATAAAAGATTTGCTAGAGAAATTGTAAAGCCAAAGTTCTTTAAAGATTCCCTAGACTAAATAGGCACGCTTGAAAGCTATATTAAACACAAAACTAGATTAATTATATTTCCATCAAGTTTAGCACCATTTCTCTTTTGTTGCCGTGTACAAAGATTTAGAAAAAACTAAGATTATTATAATTATTATTATTATTTTCGAAAGCATATAATGACATTCGGTCAATTAATGACCCCTCTTTCACATTAGTGAGTGATCATACCCTTCGCATCTGTTTTATACTATTTGACATGTAGTACATGACACGACAAATTTAATTGGTCGTGTAATTTTAGTTTAGTTCTATTAGTAAGTTGTATTTAATTTTTAAGAGTGCTATTTTGTATTTAAATAATGCGCATGACCATCAAGAGCCAATCTTTTCCAGTAGTGTGACTCCACTAAATTACTTTTTTGTCCTCAATGGTAAGACTTCTCCAAATTTCATTTTTCTTTAAATTGTGTAACTCAATCTCTTTTCCTTTTCCCCTTCATATTCTTCTTCTTCTAAATTCCCCAGCTAACATGGGAAGACCACGCACATCAAGCAGTATAAAACGAATGTGATAAATATTGGATGTGAATAGTAACATTAATCTTTTAAAAAATTGCATCATAATCCAACGTTGGTCATATTTTTTAAGTGCTATCTTTTTCCAAAGATATTTGTTAAATATCTTTAAAACACTTTTCCCTTGTTAAAGAAAACAAACAAACAGAAAAAGAACGTTGTGTAAAATGCTATCAACAATTATTTTGTATTAATTACTTACTGTTCTGTAAGCATCAGTGGTGGTGGTTTAGTAGTCTCAAGGTTATCCCAATGTGGTTTAGTAAGTATTAGGGCAAGGGTTTGACTTCTAAAATGAAAAACCCAAAACAAATTAGTATTAGTTTCTTTGGATTCTACTGATGTCCTTCTAGAAAAAGTTCGAATCACGAAATGAGAATCCTCCAACATGATTAATATTAGCTGTCATAGCAAAATTATTTTATTCGTTTCTCTCATTTCTCTCATTTTTTCCACATCTCGAAGCCCCTTTCGCAACGCAAAGGGAGAGCGTCAAAAGTTGAGAACTTTGAGCATGCATGCATGGTCATACATACATACCAATTAAGCTTCCTCTGATCTTCTTCTTAATTAGAGGAATCGCATGCATGCAATTGCATGGGACCATACAGATGAGAGTCAGTCCACCGTAGTACACCTCATCCAACATGGCCCTGCCTCCGAAGTAATTACCACCATTGTTGCAGGCCTTGCCTGCGATGCCACCTTAATTACTGGCAGGGGCGGAATCAGGATTTTAAGTGTGGGGGGACGATTTTTTTTTTTTTTTTTTTCTAATCCTACAAATGGGTAGGCTGAAGAGACCAATTGTGATTATCCTACTTGAACGTGATCATAGTAACACATACATATATAAATAAGTAGATACATATGGTGAAATATAATTTCATAGTAAATTATAAGTAATTTTTGTTAGAATTTATTATAATTCTTATTACCACTAACAAGCGAAAGAACGCCAAATAAATTAATGAATTCAAACCCATCAAATATTTAAGTTAATTAACAACAACAAGAGCTAAAAAACAAAACTTATATAATTTTTTTACATTAAAATACAGTAAATACTTATTCAAAATCTTAATCTTATGGCATCAAAACACACAATAACATAAATTATTAGTAATATAAACTAAGCACAATCTATATGATTCAAGAAAAATTGTATGGATTGTTTCTCCTAAAACTCCCAACAATAATAATATTGAGATTATGAAACAAGTCAAAACAATGTCTACAACAAAATAGATAACCCAAATTTTAATCTCATGAAATCTTAAAAGTTAGTGAAGTCAAAATGTTGGTTTTAGTCTTTAACAACTAAGCCATACAGCCCACACCTATTAATAACAATTAACTAAGCATTCTAGGCCTAAGCATCTAAGCCATTATTTAATTTTTTTTCTTTCTAGTTCACTAAGCCACTAACACACACTCACTTGACACTTGGGACACTTGGCCAGTAAGTTCACACTCCACGCCCACTCCCTCTGCAACATTGAAACTTGCAATTTGCAAGACTGCAAGTGTAATTTTTAATGAATAAAAAATATATATCTAACAAATTAACAATGCATTTAAGCCACAAAGACAAAGGATTGAAAGGATTAAAGGAAACTTGAGATAAGACGAACTGAGGTGAACACTGAACAACAAGACTTCGTTCAGATGAACTGCAAGCAGCAAGCTAGAGATACAGCAGTGGACACAACAAATTACAGCTAGCGGTAAGACTTTTCTGGTCTTTTAGAGAGATAGAGTCTGGTCCAAGAGAGAGAGTTTGAGAGGAAAAAAAAGTCTTCTGAGAGAGTGAGTCTGGGGAGAGATTTGGGGGGACATTTTTTTAATTTTGGAGGGACAAATTTCTAAATTTGGGGGATAGATGTATAAAATATATGTACTCTATAGAAAATTTTGAAAACATGTCCCCCCACTCATACATGTAGTTCCGCCCCTGATTACTGGCATCAGCGTTGGCTCTATATGTTTGGCTTAGCGGGAATTGAATGCGATATTTTTTTTTTAATATATATATTATTTTAGCTAAGTATTTTACATAGAACTTTAGATAACCATAGAGTGAATGTTTTGGTTCAATTCCAATTAAAACACATATATTGTCATGAGAATAACTTGTATAAAATTGTAGTAGAACTCAAGCTTTTATGCCATTCAATTAGAGGGTTGACACATCAGCCTGAAACAAGAAAAACAAATGCACCCAAAACATTGATTAAAATAAAGCGTTTTAGTCACACTGATTAATATGAAGCATTTTTTTTTTTAAATAAATGCTTGGGAAATCACTCAAAACATATCATTTCGGCTTGCGTGACATATATATAATAAACGAGTAAAAAAGTAGCATTAATTACTCCAAATATTTCTATTCCGAACGTCGGTTGCTAGCTCCCTCCATTTTCAATCACTTCAATTTCAACTACGCAAGTGTTGTTGCTTTCATTTTCAATCACTGCAATTTCAAGTTGATCAGAAGGTGGTGGATCAGCTGGTTCTTGTCCACATTGGGGGACGCAAAGGGTAATACGAGCAGGAAGGGCTTGGAGAGTGGTATGAAAGCAATCCAAAAGCATTGTGCATGTATCCCAAGGAGATAGCAGTACGAGAATGGGAAAGAGGAGCCAGAAATGTGAAGGTGGAAAAAGGAGGGAGGCCAGCAAGGAAAGAGTCCATGAAAGCGAGAAATGTCTGGTCATCAAAAAGATCGGTTCCAGGGTGAGAGGGAGGTTGATAGAGGTGAAAAGGAAGAAGAGCATTACAACAATGGCAACAACCACCACAAAAATGGGATTAATCCCCAAGTTATCATTTTGATTAATCCAAGGGTTGTCTTCGGACGGCAGTAGGACAAAGATAAGGCTTATTGCCGCGGGAACACCATATCTCAAATCAATGTTGCACCTCATGATTCTTAATTTTCTGCTCAGTACTGAAATTCTATGGATTTGGGCATGTATTTATAGCCACAGAGATCAGGTAGGGAACTGCTAATTTTCTCACTTTTCATTGCGTTGAGGTTTTGCGACTTCGCCTACGTGCATGGGACCCCTTCAACTTAAGGTGCATGAGAAAACCAATTGAAAACAATTAATTTGGCGTTGTGAACAGGGATTAGGGTTCAATGATAAGAGCATTAGCAACATTTATTTATTTATTATTATTAATATTTTAAATTTAGAAAAACTCTTAAAAAACTACTTGCACCTTAATGGAGGCGCGTTTCACGTGGAAGCTCTAAAAAATTTCACTGTGGTCCTTGGAGCGTGACTGAGCCGCCGAGCTTCGGTTGTCCACTGTACATGTCATCGAACATGACCCTGCCTCTAAACTCTAAAATCACCACCATTGTTCTAGGCTTTTCTCGCCACCTTAATGGTGGCGTAGGCCTTGTTTGTCTGGCAGGAATGCTAGATTTTTTTTTTTTTTTTTAAAGAAGAAGATTATTCTAACTAAAATGAATAATTTTTTTTTAAATGGTTTATTTTAATAAAATAGATAAGTTGTTAGATTCAGCTGGTTTTAAAAAGTTGTTAGCTAATGTTATAAAAAGGGGAGGGGGGGGGGTGGTTGGGGGGTTATTAACTTATTAACTATTTTAAAAGGAAATTTAGAAAACCATAGTGAATGTTTTCATAATGATCTAATAAAGGATATTGAGGCAACATAGCGCACCCATCCCTAAAAATAAGAAAATTACTTCTTTACTAAAGGTAGTAAATATGCCAATGACTTATGGGATTAAGCTTTTATATAGAATACGGCAAAGCAGCCATCTCTGCTTGCAAAAATTCATGGATACAATCCGGTGGGTTGTAAAACCACACCTTTTTCAACTTTTCTTTTACGGCTAAGTCTGCTAAAACATGAGCCACTTGGTTCCCTTTTCGTTGTACATAGCTAATCTGCCACCAAGGGTCATCGCGCATAGTAGCACGGTTCCCTTATGGGATTAAGCTAGGCACCAGCAAATTGGCCTCTGCTATTTATGGCTTGATCTCATTTTCATGGGAATCAGAGACGGATTTGGGGGGACTGGCTGGGCTTCTCCATTTCAAAATCCCTCTATTTTCTCCATTTAGTGCATTTTGAAGGGTAATGTCGTCCAAAATTTTTAATAATGGTAGTGCATTAAATGCACTAAATGGAGAAAATTGAGGGATTTTGAAATGGAGAGGATCCTTTTCTGGGCCATGGTACCCCCAAATTCCAAAAAAAAAAAAAAGGCCTGTAATATATATATATATTTTTAATTCCGGTCCCCCCATTTTTTTTTTTTCTTTGCTTTGGTCCCCCCTCATTCTTCTACCTGGATCCGTCCCTGATGGGAATATGGGAAATTTTCTAGCTTTATTTTGTATTATTTTTAAGCATTGTGTTGTGTTTCTATTAGATTAGTATATATATTGTTGAGGAGTTCACCCCCTATTAATTTTTATTTCTTTGTAACCCTTCGTTGTCCCCATAAAATTGCTTAGAAGAAAAAGAAAAAAAGATAAAAAAAAAAAAAAAAAAAAAGAACAATTTTTTCCAAACGTACACTGAATTTATCATCTCCGTGGTCCGCCGCCTCTTCATCATCATCGCCACCCTCGGAGCAACATCAAATTCTGTATCACTTCATCTGGCATTAAAAAAGGCAGACAAAAGTTTCTAACTTTTCGGCTGCCAACTTCTGCATATCCATGCAAGTCAATCACTACTAGCAGATCTGTTGTTTTGGACATTCAAGAAGATGGAAAGATGACGACCCAAGTCTTGTCGTGAAAATTCCGTCTGTCTAATACACTTTCACTGGCACATTTTAGGTTGCCTGCAATATTCAATACANATAAAAAAAAAAAAAAAAAAAAAAAAAAAAAAAAAAAAAAAAAAAAAAAAAAAAAAAAACATTATGGCCGTCCATTTTAAGTTAACGGCCCACAAATAAACAAGTCGGTCGGGGACTGCTTTCCAGCCAAAAAGCTTGCCCCAAATGGTGGCTCCGCTTTTGGGCGTCAAACATCAAATCTAGTCTGAAGAAGGACTTGTCATACATTGGTGAGATTTTCTCTCAATTTTCCAAGAAAAATCGGTTGCTCGATCTGCATTTGTGTGAGTTTTAGGGTTTCATTTTTGGCGTTGTGGATGCAGAGAGAGAGAGAGAGAGAAGGATGGCAAGGACGGGTTGCATAATGACGCTGTTTCTTAACATCTTTGAGGTAGTAATAGAGCAATCGACTTTGAGGACCCATAAGAGTTTTCTTGTTAGAAATAGAGTCAATTAAGGACAGAGAGAATACAAGGAAAGAAAATACTAATTAAATTTCAGCAATAACTAGCTAGAAAAGTTTCTGTCATGCACAGCACAAGACAAGCTATATAGTTTATAGATTGAATGGGTTAAAGAATTGAATATATATATATTGACATGTCCACACAAAAGAATGAGGGATTTGAACTAATGACTTTTACTTCATGAGGTGTGGTCAATAGCCGATTAAGCTAGCATCTCCAGCAATGTAGCTAAAATGAGAAAAATAGCTATATTTAGCTATTTTGGCCATTTTTTTCTCCAACAAAATAGTTTAAAATTAGCTATTATACCATAACTGCTACAGTTTGTAGCTATTCATTGTAGCACACTAAATTGAATTTTAATATAATATAATATTATTTTTAATATTACCTTTTCCCTTTAATTAAGTATTAGCAATAATATAATAAAAAAAATGAGAAATAATATTTTAATGCAAGTAGCTAATAGAATATAGAATTTGTTGGAGTTGGCATTAAAAAATTGATAGCTAAAATAAAGAATTATACTTTTTTACTAATTATAATAGCTATTACGGTTAGAAATGCTCTTACAGACAAGAACTGAATAATTTAGTGTGAAACATTGAGCATCTTCTTTGGAAGGCCAAAACAACGTAATTGTCCTCCCACTTGATCGGCCTCTCATTGGTGATTGGCCTAACAATTAATTCACAAATCAGCCTAAATCAGAGGATCCATTATCCTCCTAATTAAGCCCATCCAATTTAACAAGGCTCACATGCATACCCACCCGCTCATATCTTCTAACGCCCACACACATGCAAGGAGCTTCGTCCGAACCCTGGCCTTTGTGATCCACACATATCCTAGCCTAATTCCCAACCCCAATTCAACTGGCCCTCAACTTTTGCTTTTAGTTTAATTGGTGGTTCAATTCAATAGAGATTATGCTTCGTAAAATAAAAGTCATTAGTTAAAATATTTTATTATAAAAATAAAAATAAAAATAAAAATTGAAAACCGTAATAGCGTTAAATGTTTGTAAAAAGAATATGATCGAAAAAGTTTTTGTGTTCGATTATATGTACGCACGTACTTTCCCTCGTAGCGTTTTGTGTGTGAGGAATGGATTTTGACGAAGTATGGGGAAAAAGGGTGAGAAGTTTAAAAGAAATGGGTATGTAATGCCAAAAATTGTGCATTTGGGCATTGGTGATCAAGAAATCATGATATATTTGTACGTGGACCTAATTAAGGGTTGTGTAACAAGAATAAATGAGTTTTCAAATGCAAGTTTTTGGCGATTTTCTTGAAGGGAAACAGGGCCTAAGACAGAAATATATAATGAAAATTACCCGAGACTTGTGGTCTGTAATTAATTTTTTGTTCTTCATATTTTCTTATTTCTTTTTGATGTACACAGTACACACACATATATATATAAATAAATAAAAAATTTGGGTGCTGGACACGAAATTGTTAAAAAAAAAAAAAAAAATCTGGGAGAATGGCTGGTCAAGAGTTGAAGAAACTTTGATTATGTTTTCCATAGAACACTTGCACTTAAAAATAAAATTCCGTATATATAATATGTTGGCTTTCATACTTTATTTGCAAAGTACTCAGCGAATGATAAATTATGCATTAAAATATTTTACCCAGGTTAAAAACAGGAGTTACTGTCTGAATTACTTTAATCAATTCCTATTTTATTGCTCTGATTTGTAGGTAACTAACATATATGATTATGGGAGCGCAAAAAAGTATTCCCACTTTATGCAACAAAATTAACATCCCTGTGAAGCGTGCTAGAAGCAAGGCCCCGCGCCCCGACCACCGAAATAAATATATATTAGTTTATTTTTGACATATATAATATATATTATAAAACCAATTACCCCGTTATTAACGTTTGGAATCTCAATTGATGAACTCAAAGATAAAAAAGGATTTTTTTTTTTTTTTTTAAAAAAAAATATTCAGAATATATGTCTCAATTTGATGCGCCAGCAGATTATGCGATCGATCTATATATAATAACTTGTGTTATATGCCAAATTCCTATTGGTTCCATTAATAATAACGAGTGCCGATTTGGAATGCTTCATATCATGGAAAGTTCAGTGAGAAGTGCCTACCATCTTTACAGAGAGTTAATCTCATCTACTAAAGTGGAAAGTTCCCAGGCTTGACAACATAGTGTGCTTTGTGAAAACATATATCGTAGATGAACACTCCCAATGCCGTGAAGGTGTTTATTTGTGATAGAAAACATAATGCAGAAATATAAATGAGCAAAAGAGAAATAAACAAGAGACACAAGATTTAAGGTAGTTCGGTTTAAGACCTACATCTACACACTAAAGTCTTATTGGCTACATCTTGTTTTATTGGCTACATCTTGTTGTACATAAGAGGCCTCCTTATATAGGAGCCAAAGGAGATAAATACTTCATGCTTTTTCAATGTGGGACAAGCCTTAAGTGAGGCTTATTTATGTGAACAAGTGACAAGGGATTTCTCAACACTAAGCAATGTGGGATAAGCCCACATTATTATTCTCTATCATTTCCCCTCAAACTCAAGGTGGGAACTTGTAAAAACTTGAGTTTGCTTCTTGACCTCAGCATTGAAGGAGGTAATTGATGGCGCCGAAATTAGAAACGTCGGCGGCTCTTGAACATCGGCAATTTTTGGCCAGAATGGGCCAACTATGGGCCATACATGAAAGTCAACTATAGGCTAAAATGGGCATGAGCAAAACCACAAATGCCAAATTACAAATAAATGGCCAATGACCAAATATGAAAACCAACAATGGACTGAAATGGGCCTAGGTTTGAAACAATACCACAAAGGTCGAGCTTGTGTTTAAACCACAAAGGCTATATGGGGCCAACTATGGGCCAACAAGCCAACTAAGGGCTAAGAAAAATAAAATGGACAACTTTAGCCTCTTTTGGTGGGCAACTTTGGCCTCTTTTGTGGGCATCTTTGGCCTTTTTTAATTATTTTTTTTTAAGATCTTGTCCCCTTCTTCATTCTCTCTTCTTTTCTTTCTTAGATTACAAATTCACTGCTCTCTTTCTCTCAAGAACAAGTTACACTTTGCACACTATTTGTGATGGGCCAGATTTGGCTAGAGGAAAGGACGGCGGCAGAGAAATCAAACCAAATGCAAATGGCGGAGAAGATGGTCACGGCAGAGATCGGCGTTGATGGAGATCTGGCAGAAGACAGGTGATGATGCGACGAACAGCAGGGGCTGAAGCGTCGTCACCGGACAACGTAGAGTCTGGGTGTCACAGTGGCAGCGGAGCTGTGGGCTGGGATGCCGAATCTACTGCTCGAGGGCTGAAAAGGCCGATGGATGACCGGAGGAAAAATGGTAGGGATCTGTTGCGGCATGTGCTTGTCTGAAATGGCATGGAAATTGATAGTAGAGTTAAAAAGATACATAATATTTGGAGCCAGATCTAGAAAGAACTGGAGCTGGACCCCTATACATCCGTGTATATTAATTCTAGAGGACATGTGGCTATAGAATGTGAAGTCTGAAAGACAAGTTGCTTGCTTTTGGAGCTTAGACAAGCGGGACAGGGAGACATCTCTTTATTTGACACAACTGGAAGACAAAAATTTGAAAGCACACGACGGATCACACGTAAGGCGGGATGACCTAGCCGAGAGTGCCATTGAGAAGTAGAGACTCGCTCACCTATGTGGGCAGGTGTAGGGAGCTTATTTGCAGAATTTGGAAATTGATAGAGGCCATGCTTATTCGGGCCGTGAAGCAAAATTTTCCCCGATTTGCAATCCTTCAAAAGAAAGTAATGAGGATGGAATTCAAAAAAGGTATTAATGTCTTTTGTGAATTTATGAACAGAGATTAAGTTTTTGGATATAGCAGGGACATGTAAAACATTGAGAAGATCAAAGTTTTGAGATGAAGTAAAATGACGGGTGTTTCCAATGTTTTTGATTGAAAGCCCATTACCATTGCTGACACGGATTTGATCAGAGCCCTTGTATTCATCAGCCGTGAGATTCAGATTGTCAATGTCTGAAGTGAGATGATGGGTAGCACCAGAGTCAGGGTACCAAGCAGGGTCCATTCCACCGGAAGGAGCGGTGTAGTATGCATGTAATGGCCGATTGGACTGATCTTGTGGAAGATCTCTGGGATATGCCTGATTGAATCAATTATAACAATCAAATGCAATATGACCCACTCGATTACATACCTGGCAGACCGGGCGGTGAGACTGTGACTGAGAGGGATTGGTTGAGGTGCGACAGTTTGAAGATGCACCATATGAGGGTCCACGCCCCCTGCCTCGAAACGAATGTGAGGATGACCCAGATTGGAATCCACGGAAGTTGTGGCGTCCTCCACGACCACCACGTGAGGGATAGCAATGATCAGCAACATTAACTCCAGCAATTGATAAGTCAATCGAATTGTGATGTTGTTTTAGGCGCATTTCATGTGAGAGAAGATGGCCGTAAATTTCTTCAACCAAAAGAGGCTTAATTCGTGTGGTAACAAAGGTAACAAAGGGATCATATTCAGATCCTAGACCCCCAAGGAGAAAGGCTTGCATTTGAACATCAGTGAGAGGTTGGCCAATACTAGATAACTTATCTATGAGAGCCTGAAATTTTTGGTAATAATCCGCAATAGATGAGTTGCCTTTCTTAAGAGTATTCAGTTGAAAATGCACTTGCATTGAGCGTGCCTTAGACTGAGCAGAAAATAAATTTTTCAGAGTGGTCCATGCTTCCATGGAAGTGGTGCATCGTGTGACATGAGAAATCATCTAGCTGGATAGTACAGATGTTATAGCACCAAGAATAAGTTGATCTTGCATATACCAATGCAAATAGGCAGGATTTGAGGATGTGGTCTCAACCCCATCAGTTATGGTGGTAATTGTTTATGGAGGGCATTTGTGAGTGCCATCAACATAGCCATAGAGATTTCCTCCTTTGAGATGAGGAACAACTTGGGGTAGCCATATAGGATATGTATCTTGGGTAAGTTTAATAGGACTAAAATTGGTGAAGGTCACCAAGGGAGGTGTCTGATGGGTTGTGATGGATGGTATGGTTGGTGGTGTTTGTTGGATGGTGGGGTTGGATTGAGGTATGGTCTCCATTGAGGAAAACGTAGAGCGGGGAAGAGAAGAAAAAATTGACATGAGTCACTAGTGCTCTGATACCATATAAAATCCAATGGATTGAATTTGCCTTGCTGCCTTACCTTTAACATAGGCTAAGGCTTTGTATATATAATTGAGTTTGTTACAAAGAGATAGAATGAAATACTAAAGCAAATACAATTTGAAATCTATTCTATCAACTATAATTTGAAAGCTATACATGATAACAAGAGTTATCTTATTATTTGAATTTACTCTCATTTGAATTGTTGTAATCTTTATCTGCATTATCTTGAAGAGAGTTGGAGTTGGATAAGGAGATGTCTCTAACACGCCCCCTCAAGCTCAGCGGTAACAGAGTGACGTTGAGCTTGTCACGAAGAAAGCCGAATCAAATTGATGACAATGGTTTTGTGAAAATGTCTACTAGTTGGTCTTTGCTGGACAAAAAACTGATGGTGAGTTTCTTGTGTGCGACCATGTCACATACAAAATGAAAATTGATCTTAATGTGTTTTGTGCGTGCATGAAAAACTGGATTCGAAGATAAATATGTGGCTCCTATGTTATCACACCATAAGGTAGGGACTTGTGTGAATTTCAGACCAAGTTCAGAACACAAAGAAAGTATCCATTGGAGCTCAGCTATTGTGTTTGAGAGTGCTTTGTATTCAGCCTCTGTGCTAGACCGTGCAACTGTCTATTGTTTTTTACAACTCCATGAGACCAGATTTTTTTCAAGAAATATACAGTAACCACTAGTGGAATGTCGATCATCTCGGTTGTCAGCCCAATCAGCATCTGTGTAGGCTTGAATTGAATTTGAAGGTGAGCAGTAGAACTGGAGACTAAACTGAATTGTGTGTTTAAGATACCTAAGCAGCCGCTTCACTGATTGCCAATGAATGTCCGTAGGTTTATGCATAAACTGAGATAGTTTGTTCACACTGAAGGAGATGTCTGGTCTTGTAATACATAAATATTGAAGTGCTCCAACTATGCTACGATATAAAGTTGGATCTGAAAACAAACTGCCTTCAAAAGTTGAGAGAGTCGTGGATGTGGCCATGGGAGAAGTTGCTGGTTTTGCCTCAAACATTTTTGTCCTCTTTAAAATGTCCAGAATGTAACGATGTTGGGATAACAAAACACCACAACATGAGGGAATAACTTTAATTCCTAGGAAGAAATTTAATTTTCCCAAATCTTTGACAACAAATTAAGTGTGAAGATTTTGAAGTAGCTAAGATATAGCAGCAGGTTTAGAAGATGTAATCAATATATCATCTATATAAATGAGCACAAACATGGTATACAATTCACACTTGAAAATAAACAAAGAGGTGTCTGATTTTGACCCACAGAAGCCGAGACTCAGGAGTTTATTGCTAAGTCTGGAGAACCAAGCCCTGGGGGCTTGTTTTAAACCATATAATGCTTTTTGTAATTTGCACAGGTGAGATGGAAATTGAGGGTGTACGAACCCAGGTGGCTGGGACATATAAACTTCCTCAGATAAATTTCCATGCAAAAAAGTATTTTGAATATCAATCTGGTGTATTGGCCATCCAGCAGAGAAAGCAACAGAGAGCAAAATACATACTGTTGTGGGTTTAATTACCGGACTGTAAGTTTCTCCAAAATCGATTCCAGGTTGTTGATGAAACCCTTTTGCGACAAGCAGTGATTTGTATCAATCAATTGATCCATCCGCCTTTCGTTTCAACCGAAATACCCATTTACACCCAATAATATTTTTGGCTGTCGACGGTGGAACAAGTACCCATGTTTGGTTCTTGAGAAGTGCATCAAACTCAACATTCATAGATTTCCTCCAATTTTCATCTTTGACAACTGATGAATAGCAAATGGGTTCAACTAAAAATGACTTGGATTCGACAATGAGAGCTCGAGGAAAGGGATACCGAACAGTACCGTCTGTGAATTTTTTGGGTTTGGAGATGTTGTGTTTTGGTCGAGTGATCATTTGATGAAGAGAGTTGGATGTAATATTGGGTGAGGGTGATTCGGTGGGTATGGCATATTGTGAGAGAGATGGAGGTGAGGTGATGGAAACAGAGGAAGGATTTGGAATAGAGTGTGAGTGGGTGGGTAACGTAGGTGAAGAAGATGCAGGGGATAAGGATGAGTTGTTTGATGACATAGGTAAAGGGGAATTATGGCTGGACTCTAAGGTTGAATTTGGGCTGGACTATAAGGATGAATTTTGGGGGGAATAAGATGGGCCAACTGGAGATATGAATTGGGCTAAGGAAAATGGTCTGATCTCTTGATTTTGTGTAGGGAATTATTTTGGAGACTTAATTTCACAAGGGAAAAGTAACTCGTTAAAGCGGACATATCCCTGGAAATATAAATTCTGCCAGTGGACAGATTTAAGTACTTGTAACCCTTATGTAAAGGACTATAGCCTAGAAAAAGACATTGAATAGATCTAGCTTGAAATTTGTTGGAATTATATGGACGAAGGTTTGGCCAACATGCACACCCAAATGTGCGAAGAAAAGTGTAATCAAGAGAGCATTTAAAAAGAATTTCAAATGGAGAATTATTTTTAAGAATGAGTGTTGGCATACGATTTATAAGATAACAAGCAGTAGAGAAAGCATCATCCCAAAATGTTGAGGGCATTTTTGCATGAGATAATAAGGCAAGACCAATTTCGACAATGTGTCTGTGTTTACGTTCAATGGCACCATTTTGTTGGTGTGTGTGTGGACAAGAAACACGATGAGAGATGCCAAATTGAACAAGAATTTTATGTAATGGACGGTATTCTCCACCCCAATCAGATTGAACAGATTTGATAGTAGAGTTAAAATTCTCATTCTTTATAAATATGTCCAAGGTCTTGTCTACAGGCAATGTGGGACTATTTCTCAACACCCTCCCTCACGTGCAGGCTGGTATTTTTCCTGGTCCTTGTCGCGGGGTAAGTAGTGTGAGCTACATTTGTCTTGTGGTAGGCTCTGATACCATGATAGAAAACATAATACAGAAATATAAATGAGCAAAAGAGAAATAGACAAGAGACACAAGATTTAAGGTAGTTTGGTTTAAGACCTACATCCACACACTAAAGCCCTATTGGCTACATCTTGTTTTATTGAGTGAATATAATGTACATAAGAGGCCTCCTTATATAGGAGCCAAAGGAGATAAATACTTCATGCTTTTCCAATGTGGGACAAGCCTTAGGTGAGGCTTATTTATGTAAACAAGTGACAAGGGATTTCTCAACACTAAGCAATGTGGGATAAGCCCACATTATTATTCTCTAACAATTTGGAGTGCTTGACATAATGCTATAGCAACAAAATATAATCTGCATTGTCGAAAAATCACAGAGGACTCTTTATGCCCCATTTGTGACACTAAGGCTGAAACTATAGGGCATGTGTTATGGAGTTGTCCGGCAGCTAAGGACATTTGGAGTAGGTGTGATAGTCAAATACAAAAAAATGAGTGTCTATCCAGAGGAATTTGTGTTTATATGGAAGGAGCTTCTTCATTGCTTGAGCAAAGACGACATGGAGGTTTATGGTGGTTGCTAGAAATTTATGGCTTCGTCGTAACGCTTTTGTGTACGGGATTAAGATCAGCCCCGCAATCATTGTGGTTGGGTGTGCCGCATAATTGTTAGAGGCGTTTCAAGCTGCAAATTATAGGAAAGATGAAGTTGCCACTAAAGTTTTCATTAATAATCTCATATGGGAAGCCCCTAATAATGGCTTTGTCAAAGTAAATTGGAATAAAATTGTGGACAAAAATATAAGGAAGATGGGGGTAGGAGTGTTGGTGAGAGATGGGATGGGAGAGGTTTTGGCAACATTGTCATCACCTAGAGACTATATCACTGAGCCAGATATTGCTAAAGCAATTGCGGCATTGAGAGCAGCTAGCCCATTTATGCCAAGTGCTGGGTTTTTATAGGGTAATCTTAGAAGGTGATGCTCTCCAAGTAGTGCAAGCTCTTAAGAAAGATGGGAGGGTTTGGAGCCAGTATGGACATCTTATTGAGGAAGCTCGAGGGGTGCTAAATTGTCTCCACAACTGGAAATTTAATCATGTTAGACGACATCTCAGTGAAGCTACCCACAGCCTTAAGGAAGAGGCGCTCTCACTCATCACGAAATAAGGGTCTATTGAGGAAATTCCATATTGTATATCGGATATTATCTTTGTAGAGCGCTATGCTTGAATTAGGTTTGCATTAAGTGACAAGTGTCATTCAATATTTTTAAGTTTCTTAAAAGTAGGGGAAAACTTCAGAAACCCCCCTCATCTTCCAGCATTTTGCAGAAGATACCCATGAACGAAAATTTCTCTCACTTAGCTCCCTGATCTTTCGTTTTATTTTACTTTAAACCCCTAAACCTTAAATTCATCTTTGGTGAGCTTTGAGCCTTTAAGGGTTCAAAGTGAGAGGAAATGAAAGATCAGGGGGGTAAGTGAGAGTTTTTTTCGCTTATGGGTGTCTTGTGCAAAATACTGGAAGATTAGGTGGGCTTTCAGAAGTTTCCCTTAAAAGTAATGTTTGGGTTCTTAGATTAGTGAAATGACAATAAATGACTATTAAAATATTAAAAAAATATATATGTGAGAGATGTCATTTGTCACTTATTAGAATAGATCGAAAGAAATTTACCACATGAGTGGAGTGAACAATTAATGGAGCCACACATATACCTCATGCATATGCACACATGTGCGCATGCATGCATGTGCGTGTATGCGCACACATGCACACAAAATTAAAACAAAAATAAATGATAAAAAAAAATAATTGAGGCCTCAAACTCATTCCATTCACATTGCATATGCATTTAAAAAATAATGTGCTTTCTGAATTGCTATAGTTTATTTGACATGCATTTACAGAGTGACATTTGTTTTTTTTTTTTTTTTGTGTGTGTGTTTTTTAATTTAGAAAACCTTGAATCAGGTCATGTCTGCAAAACACCACTTTTACAGCACCCACTCACAAGCTGACATCTAAGCAAATACAAAATAATTCCACAAAAGATATCATACACTCACACACACACCATATTTTGACTGGGTGACGGGTCACTGGGCGGGTCACAGCCAGACCCATGGGTCTAGCTGTGGAGTAATCTTCTCTGGCACTGGAGTTATTTTTTTCCGACGTTAGGTGATAAAATCCTCTAAGAGTTAACCTTCCTCTTCTAGGTTTTAGATTTGAATCCGAAAACGATTTTTATGGCATTAGAAACGAATTTTGTGGTATTAGAAACAATTTTTATGGCATTAGAAACGAATTTTGAGCATTAGAAATTGGGTGTTTTAGGCTGGGTTTTATGGGTTTTGTGGGTTTCTTACGAGTTCATCAAGTCAGGGAGGTGAGTTGGGTGCCGAAGAGAGAAAAGGGAGAGGCGGATCGAGGAGCCACTTGTCACAGTATGCCGTTTCGCATGTGGCGGTTTGGAGATCCGGTGACGTCGCGGGGCTTGGGTTCCTGCAACATCAGGTCTCTGGCGGTCTGGGTTTGGTTTGGAGGTGCAAGTCTGACGCTCGACAGTCTGAGGCTCCAAAGGTCCGGCGATCTGGCGATCGGGGCTAGGCTATCTAGGCGAACTCGGCGTTCTGGTGTTCGGCGATCTTGGCGCTTGGTGATCTGAGACTCCAAAGATCCGGCGGTTTGGCGATCGGGGCTGGGCGATCTCGGCGAACCCGACGGTTCGGCAGTCTGGTGCTCGGCGGAGATCAAGGCTGGAGGCAAGGGCTGTTTGATTTTTGGAATGATCCAGTGCATTTGGGTTTATTTGGGCTTGTGTACTTGTATGATGTGGCATCTATTAATTGGGTACTACAAAAGTCACCTTGTACAGACTATCTGAACCTAAAGGGCTCTCTTTTTAATTTAAGTCAGTGACATAACATTTAGACAGTGACCAACTCATTCACATAGAATCACATTGCACATGCTCATACGAACTCCTGATACATCGAAATGTCAGTTTCATCGCAAGGAGAACATTATACGAACTCCTGATTCATCACTGTAATCTTAAAACGGGAATTTTTGGACTGTCACATGAAATATATATTTTCAGTGTTTTCAGCTGTGGGCCTGCTACTGGAGTGCATGTGGTGGTCTGGTGTTTTTAGAGAGGGAGATGAAGCCGCGCGTGGCCGCTACTGGTCTCCACCTGGCTCCCTCACCCTGGGCCATGCACCCATCGTGATATATGCATAAAAACAGAGAAAGAAAAGAGTGAGCTTTGTGGAGGATTTAAATGGCGTTGGTAAACAAATCAAAACTGCTGAAACAAAAATCGATCAGTACCTGTTGCTTCCTTCATTTCCAATCACTTGAATTGCAACGTGATTAAGAGGTACTACTGGCTCTGATTCTTCTTGATGGTCACGTTGCGGGAAGCAGAGGATAATACGAGCAGGAAGGGCTTGGAGAGTGTTATAAAACTTCAACAGTAGACCCAAAAGCTTCTTATCCCAAGGAGATATGATTACGAGAATGGGAAATACAAGCCAAAACTGTGGTGGTGGGAAAATGAGGGAGGCCAGCAATGAAAGAGCCCAACAAAGCGAGAAATGTCTGGTTCGCAAATAGATTAATGGACGTTCTAGGGTGAGAGGGAGGTTGACAAAGGTGAAAAGTAAGACAAATATAAGAACGGCAAGAAACAGACACACCATCACAGAAATGGGATAACCAAGGATTGCAATTCCAAAGTTATGGTCGTTGTCTTCGGATGGCAGCACCACAACGATGAGGCTTATTACAGCAGGAATCGCATATCTCAAATCAATGTTCCACCTCATCCTTCTCTGTACTCTTCAAATTTATTACACTTTGTGTTTCTAGTTCGACTTTACCCTCAAACTTGTATTTATAGGTTCTCCTGTTTCCACGAAACTTCCCACCAAGCTGTTGATGCTAGAAATGATACCGATAACAGTGTCAATTAAGACTCATAGTCAAGGAAGTTACATAGACTCATAGACTCCCCTACTTTCCCAGACAGCCGACTCCTCTCTCTCCCTCCCTTTCCCCTCCTTTCGCAGACAGCCGAGGGAGGAGTTTGACTCCTCCCTCCCTCCCTTTCCCCTCCTTTCACAGACAGCCGAGGGAGGAGTTTGACTTCCTCCTCCCTCCCTTTCCCCTCCTTGCGCTGTCTGGGAAAGGAGAAAACTTTATATATATATGTATGAAATTATCAATTACACCAAATTTTTAATTTTTCCTTTATTGATAGTATTTTTGTTATTGGAGTAACATAGACAACTTTTAGTAGTATGGGAAGAGGACATTAATGACGCAATCTAAAGTTTATGGTTGTTTGAATATGTTGTCTTAATCCTACTCCAACTTGTATTAGATTGTCCCTAAGAGGTAACTCAATCGACTGGGACCACGCCTAATAAAGCGGAGGGCACTAGTTCGAATCCCCCCTCTCCCCTCTTGTGCGGACATGTAAAAAAAAAAACACTTGTATTAGGTTTTTTTAAAGTCTATTTAAGGGGACTTTTTTTTTTAATAATAAATTAATTTTAAGAGTTTTGTATTATACAATTCATTGTGCTAAGATAGAGTTTTAGATCTAAAGCTTCATCAAGTTAGTTCACTTTTAGAGGAGCAATGCTACAAGTCTATTTTGTGTTCATCTTAAGTCTATCCAAGAATGATATGGCTATTAAAATCATCATTGAGCTTGTGATTGATCATTATTGAATTTTGATCAAATTGTAATTTTAATAGCTACATCATTCTTGGATGAATTTAAGATAAAATTTTAGAATTACTCATCTTAGAGTTTAGGTTATTGTTGTCGCCACCAACCATAAAATTTGCTAAGATGGAGTTTAGGTTGGAGTCTTATATAATATGTTTTTCATGGGACAATATTAACAATCTAGTTGGAGTAAGTGGAGTTTTTCCTTTTATTTCATCTTTTTGGTTTGGCTTAATTATGTTAATATTTATCTCTTCATTTACCTTTAACTTTTTGTTGGCACGAGGGAAACCCAATAATATCGAAGAAACTAGCAGACTATAAAACCCTCACTAGGAGGGGAAAGAAGGTGGTAAATCTTTTTCACTATATATAGGAATAGAGAGGGGGGGGAGGATAAGGAAGAAATGCAACTAGAGATAACTCTAGCCACAGCCCTATATATATGTCACATAATGATCAAAAGTTTGCACTTCTGTTAGCTTTTCTAATATCTCAAAGGAAAAAAGGCTGAAATAAGAGATAAAGTATCACAAATTACATATATACGAAGAATATAGGTCTGTGCTCAATTATTTGAGACGTGGTAAAATAATAACAGTATCTAAGGTAGACAATTGTGTCCTGATCATTTGTTTCTCATAACATTAATCTTTGCTCTCAAGGTCAAAGAATAAGTGTTACTTATGCATTGGATGGTGTTTGTTTGGTACAGATCTGAAATTAAACCTGGGTGGTGTTTGACAACGGGGTTTGGGTTTGGGGGTTTACACTGTTTAGCGTGATTACTGTTCATATTTTTGTCTTTTTCTTAAAAATTTACAACCAAGAAAGAACCCCAAAAGACTAAATTACCGAAATACCCATAAAGGTATCGTCCTCTTTGATTCTGCACATCGTGAAATTCTCCGACTTACGAGCGTATGGTCAGACTTTTTCCACCACCAGCGGCTTTTATGGCGTCGATCTAGATCTGGTTGGGTTCATTAGAAAGAATGTTGAGGCGGCGGGGATTTGGACGGAGTTTCCGGCGCAGGCATGCCATATTTTGGAGTCAAGACGGCGAGGATTGGTCGGTCAATACAGAGAATACCAAGACCCAACTCCTCTTCCACCCATAATTGATCAGGCCACCCAACTAAACACCCAAAATTTCCCTTTCATAAATCTGCCCAACATCCATAAAATTAAACAATAAAAATAACACCCCAATCGGCTATATAAAACAAAGATCCAGCATAAATCAACCAAAAATAATTCAATATCTACCAATTTAACAAATGGGTAAGCCAAAAAGGGAGCTGTAATCACATCGGTATAATTGAAAACTGAATTTGAAGCAACCCAAATACTGTGGAGAAAACTTTTCGGTTTACAACCTAAGCTCTCAAAGTTTTTAAGGATTTTGGCTAAATCATTAAGTGGGTATAACTGAAAATCATCCATACGTACTAACCCATAAATTTTCCTCAACAATCAGTCAATATGACAGAGAAAAAGAAAGAAAACATGAAGGGGGCTTTCGGGTAAAAGGAGAATCCACGTTAAGAGAAACCAGAGAGAGGGAAGTTGGGCTTATACCTTGCATTGCAACTTGCAAGGATGAAAAATCTTCCTCCAAGTCCTCTGTGGGCGAGATTGCAGGGAGAAGACATTTCATTCAATAACAAGTGAGAGAAGAGAGAGAGAGAGATTGCAGGGGAGAAGACGAAGGGAGAAGAGCATGGCCAAGCAGGGGTGAAGAAGGAGGGGGGATTAGGGGGACGAAGTGCTCTGAGTCGTCTGGTTGGGAAACGGGGGGTTGGAGGCTTCTGTCAACGTTTGAGGGTAAAATCGTCCATTTGTTTCTGTCATAATTTCGAGCACAATAACCACGCAAACCCCGTTATCAAACAGAGCCATGATGATTAATCATAAGTTAGCGGATGATTATATTATGGCTGATTTGTTTATCTTTAGCTATGCTTTACTTCAGAACTTTTGCTCTGTTTGTAAGAATTTTTTACTCGCGAGTTTATGAACGAGAGTGAAATATTTTCTTTAAAAAAAACAAAATCATTAATTACTAACTTCAACTTGGCATTGCTGACAAATGAGTTGGTTTGTTGGAATATTATTACTATTATTATTGTCTGGTTTTTCCGAGGAATGGTAGCTAGGTAGGTTGGGTACCGTCTGTGGTAGTGACGTAGCTAGTGTAGTTCAAGTTGACACGTTCAGGGAAGAAAATAGAGTATAAAATTAATCAAGGGAATTTCACTGCATTTCCGTATAAAATTAATCAGGTAGACATGGAACGTTCTTGGCCGTAGATGTAAAACTTGCTGATCCCGCAATTTCCGGCTATCCTGATCCACTTTATGTGGGTTAGCAAGAGAATGTCAGGAATTCCACGCAGTAATTAAGGATCGGATCCATATGATGATTTGGATCCTTTTGGTTGTAATGCCCAAAAATAATAATTTAGTTTATTATTAATAATTCTAAAATAACCTCAATTAATAAGAATAAGATTAATTAATAATAAGTCTTAGGGTGCGTTTGGGAGTATATTTTAAAATAAATAATTTGCGATTTTAAACTAAATCCTAATTTTAGAGTGTCTGGGGTTGCGATTTAAAAAATACAAATTTTAAAATTATGAAAAAATTTGCGATTTCTATAAGCTAACTAGAAAGTGCTTATTTAAAAAAGTACAAATTAAAACCAAAATTACAATTTCACTTAAAAAAATATTTGGAGCAATATTTACCTATTTGGCCATGAAATCGCAATTATATGTTAATGTTATCAAAACACTCTATTAATAAAAAAAAGAAAGAAAAAAAAAAAGAGTACTTTTTGACATGTTTTACCAAATGCATGTGCGATTTTAAAAATTAGTGATTTCAAAAACGTAATTTTTGAAATCGCACTCTCAAATGGGCCCTTAGAGTGGTAAATAATTGTATGTAAGGGTAAGTTGTAGTTAAAATAAATAGTAGTGGTGTAGTGTGGAATTAAGAAAGAAGGAATTAAAATAAGGTGAGGAAATAATCTATTAAGCTATTTATAATTGAGAGCCCCTTAAGTCCGGACCATCTACAAAATGTGTCTTTTGCAGCCTCCAATCTCATCTTGACACATCACCAATTGCAAAAAATTAAAGTGAGACAAAAATAGCAAATAAGCCACAAGAAAAAGACCAAAACGCCCCTGCCCTTGCCAACCCACGGAGTCTGAAGAGACCCACGTGTGGGTCTAGCCGGACCTAGGCATGGGCGGTGGAAGGAGAAGCCATGGGGTCGGGAGCGTTGGGGCGGCGCCTCCAATCAATGTAGAGACGATCTCTTCTGAGGTCGCTGAGGCCGCGCTGTAAGGACACGATATCTCCGGCATCGAGCTTCTTCTCCGGCATCAATCAGATGGTCAATTTTGACTTGGAGATGTCGGTTTTAACAACATTTAGTGATGGAAAATGGCTTCAGGTGAAAAGATCAATTGATGTTTACTGCAAGGCGATTGAGTTTTCCCAGCAGCCCAATCCCCTCGCCGGACCCAGCACCACATTCGGCCGAGTAACCACTTGACCCGCCGGAAAACCCACAAAACCCAACCTAAAAAACCAATTTCTAATGTCCAAAATCCATTTTTAATGCTATAAAAATCGTTTCTAATGCCACAAAAATTGTTTTTAAATTCAAATCTAAAACCTAAAAGAGAAAGGTTAACCCTAGAAGATTTTATCATCCTAACGCCGGAAAAAATGACTCCGGTGCCGGAGAAGATGACTCCACGGTCAAACTTGTGGGTCTAACCATGACCCGCCCAGTGACCCATCACCCAGGTTGAGTAAGCTCAAAATATGGTGTATGTGAGTGTATGATATTTTTGTAAAATTATTTTATATTTGCTTAGGTGTCAGCTTATGAGTGGGTGCTGTAAAAGTGGTGTTTTGCATATATGACCTGATTCAAGGTTTTCTCTTTATAATTAAGTAGAATATTATTAGTATGGTTAAGAATTATAATATGGTTATTTTATATTATGGGTCTTAAGATAAAGCCCAAAAGAAAAAGAGTATTAAGTTACTGATATTGGACCCAAATATGAATTAATGTCTATTCTGTGGCTCATTTCTTCCCAAAGTCTAGACAGTCGAAGCCCTTGAAGTCTGAAGACCTTGGCTTAGTCGAAGCCGGAGCTCCGGTCATCTAAGAATACCTCGGAGTCGTCAGCCGCTAGAAGATCCAGCACCAGAATGGAGGAGGTGTGTGACACGTGGAGGCTCTCGAAAATCTCGTTCTAGTCCTTGGAGCACGTCGAGAGCGCGCATGCATGGTCGATGCGCCGACCTTGGTGGCCCACCGTACGTACATGTCATTGAACATGGCCCTACACTGGCCCTGTTTGGCTGACGAGAATGCGAGATTTTTCTTCTGAATAGTACTTGACGTGCTTGGATCATTGTCAAACACGTTTAACATGATTAGCCTAAATCTAAAATTCTTAATAAGCATCATAAAACTCCATTTGCGCATGAGGTATAATATAAGAAATCCATTTGATCTATTTACCAAACCCTTATCAACAAGAATATATACGCCAATTTGATTAAAAAGTAATCCTACTCTTTACGTACACTTATTTATCATATTTATTTTACACTGGCTTTTTTTAGGGAGGACAAAAGAGAATCTTCCTCTCTCTTTCTTGTTCTCTTTTGCTCGTGTTCTTCTAATGTTTTTGTTGTTTTTTCTCTTCATTTTTGTCTCCCCTATATATATAATAATAATAATAATAAGAAAGAAAAAGAAAAGAGAGCGGGAAAGGAGAGAGACGTATGGGCTATATTTTTCATATTCAAAATATCAACCAATAGTACTATATTACTCTCTATTTATAGAAAGACAATAAGTAGTAATAAAAAAACCCTAAAGTAGACTTAAACTAATTAAAAAATATGATAAACCTTACGAGAAAATATAATATTAATAGAGAATAAAAATATTATAACATTAAAAAAAAAAAAACAACTTATTAGGAAAAATATTAGTAAGTACTTAATTGTCTTGCACTTGATCGTCCTCTCATGGGCCTAACAACCCAAATCAGACATCGGCTTTAACATGGCCCACATGCCCACTCACAAGGCAAAACTCTCTCCTACACATAGGAGAACTTGGAGAAAGTGTTTCAGACGGCCAACACACGAAATCACCAAACCCAACATAAACAACATTGTTGGGGTCTCTTATACACATCTAGATGTGTA
>CM017325.1:5883028-5898606 GCA_006937295.1 Carpinus fangiana
TTTTTTTGTCTTTTTTATTCTATATGCAAATTATTTTATAAAAGAAAACTTGAAATTGAAATAGTAAGAGTTTTTAAATTAAAAAGATATAATTTTCTCTCTTATTTGTTATTCTTGGTTTGTCACGTTAGTTTTAAAAAAATTTTGCATTCATTTATTTAGTTTTTTTGGCAGTTCTCGTCACACTTGAACCACATATGCCACGGTTTAAGTTTTTCCTCTTTAATTTTCTTGATTGGCACCATTTCCTTAGTGTCAGTTTTTAAAGATGAGTTTAGAACAAAAACCTTCAAAATCAACTACAGTGGTTCAACTGTACCTTTTGTTTTAAGAGCACAAAGTCATCTTCTCCGGTATCTTTCATTTGAGGAACTGTAACAATACCCTTCTCGTTTTGATATTTTTTGATAAGTGATTTCTCATCAATAATCTGCAGGCCCGGAAATTACTTCCTATTAATGTACCAAAGAAGAGATAGACAGCTCAATATATATGCCAGGCTTGTTTTGCGCTGCCTGGATTTCAAATCATTACATTTCCAGATAAGCATGTTTTGTACAACATACTATTATAAGATAAAATACAAGACCTACGACAAGATAGTTAAAAATAAATAAAGAAAGAAAGAAAGAAGAAGAACTGCACAATGAGCAAAAACAAGAAAGTAAAGTACATATATATATCAAAACATGAAACCATGTTTCAGACATAATCAGATGGATGGAGGAGGATGCTCGTCGTTTCAAATGAAATGGAGGAGAGGATCTATTTAGTTACATTTAGAGGTATTTTTGTCAAAAAAAAAAATATAAAATGACAAAAATGCCTCCTAAAGTATGAATGGAGGAGATTCATTTAATTATTTTTAAAACCATTTTGTTCAAAAAATATAAAATGACAAAAATGCCCCATAAAGTAACTAGATGCGAACTAACTAAAATAAAAAATATAAAATTATGCTGAGAATTAATCTCTGGTAAAAAAAATATAGAAATATAGCATAGATCAAACCAGGGAAGAGTTAGATGTCTTCATATTTCATATTACTTTTTCATGGTATAGGACCAGCTCCTTCAATCATAAATTTATGAGAATGTAATGTGGATAAGGATTTGTAACAATTACTTGTCTGAATTACTAATAATTTGAACAGATAATATGAGATTTCATATATAGTCTCTCGTAATAACTAATTACAAGATAATTATTGTAGAACCCAATTCATTGAATTTGATATGTTGTTAATTGGCCGGTGAAACTCAGGACCTACCCATGGATTAATATTTGAAGGCTTAAATAACTACAAGATCGTAGGGTGGACAGTGTCCATTCTTAAGCAAGAATATTTCGCGATGCACAGTATCATTTCATTCATTTCCAAGACATGCTGTACATGGGCATGAATTCTCTCACTATATAAGAAGTGGTAGGCTTAGTACATACGTTTCAACCATTACCTTTCTTTCAGAAAGAGGATTGAGAGAGAGAGAGAGAGAGAGAGAGAGAGAAGAGAGAAGAATAGGCCCTTGCATTTCTCATGAACTGTACGTGGAGTCGTGTTGGGTTTCTATTGTTGGGGTTGGGAGTTCTTAACTGCCCTTCTTCTCTTCTCCTCTTATCATCCTTAATCTTCTTCTTCTTCCTCTTCCTCTTCCTCTACGACGTGATATCGTGGAATGCGGAGGGGACGGCGTTCGTGGTGTGGCAGCCGGCAGAGTTCGCCCAGGATCTCCTCCCATCACTTTTCAAGCATAGCAACTTCTCTAGCTTTATCTGGTTAACTTGAGCCATATTATTCTTATCCTTTTAGGGCTCTATACTGGGAGAACACTACACATTTCTCATTGAACTTTCCCTCCTAATTAAGCTACCAAACATCATGAGTTCCTCTTTCTCAGCAAGAAGTTCCTCATCAAGAAGCCGTAACTTGTCGAAGTGGTTGAACCGCCAGAGGTCCAACGACTCGACAGTGTTGCTGAACGCTCTTAGGGAGGTCGGGACAGTTAACTTCAACCTCGAAGTGAATGACGTTGTCCTCGCCTTGGGCCACGTTATACAACTTGCAAATAACTATAATAATGCTGAAGTCCAAGCTCAACTCTTGACTGAGTTGATTCAAGTGCTCAATAAATTGCTCCGTCCATTCCACAGCAGTGACTTTGAAGCCGTGGCAAATGCTCGCCTAAAGCCGATGCTCATCAACTTACTCTTCTACCCAAATGAAATGTACATACATACGTAGTTGTATTATTATTTTTGAATGGTATATGGTTATATTTGCTCTTTGTCTCTATGCAGGTGCAGGACGCAGCTGCAATTTGTCTTGAAAGATTTGTACTTACACTAATATTAGTGAAGAATATAATTTCAGCTCACCCCAAGACAGGGATTTTGTGGTTTCATTGCTAGATAGTCGTAATGAAAACATTGTAGTATTGGGTGCAACTCTGATCACATACTCTTTGCTAGTCCATTTTAGAGCGAAAAGCACTATGTAGAAAGCAGGTTCTGAACTGTCTAATTATGTTTCTGGGCCAATCTAGTGCACTAATATTAAACTCGCCAAAAAACCTAGTCAGATAGTTCAGAACCTGCTTCCTACATAATGTTTTTCGCTCTAAAATGGACAAGTAAGAGTGTGTGATTAGAGTTGCACCCAGTACTGCAATGTTTTCATTGCTAATATGTAGCAATGAAACCACAAAATCTCTGCCTTGAGGTGAGTTGAAATTATATTCTTCATTGATATTAGTGTAAGTAGAAATCTTTTCAAGACAAATTGCAGTAGCGTCCTACACCTGCATAAAGATAAAGAGCAAATATATATAACCATATAACATTCAAAAATAATAATAAAACTAAGTACGTACGTACCAAAAGAGAGTGCGATATATGGAAACCACTGCACTTGGAAAGCAAAGGACACTGGAGTTTTCTTGTGCACTTAACCTCAGAACAAAACAGTATAACTTTTGTTTTTCTTTTTGTCGTTATGTATGGCTGGTGAAGAAGGCCAATTAAAGGTTGAAATAATCTGGTTGGCTTTTTAATTGGAGTACTATTTGGTTGGCTTGTAAGTTGTACTCTTCTTAATCATCCCTAAATTGTTCAACTTACATATATATATAGCAATGAATTGATCAGGACAAAAGAGAAAAATTGGTGCATCACTTGTATGACTTTGTTTATCTTAATTTTCTTCAGTACTGACTAAGCAAGTTCTCTAATAACATTGAACCCGATTTGCCTTTGAAACTTGTAGACTTTGCAAAGAACTGAATATAGAGATGGAGTCTGGCACTTGTCTTCCCCACACATCATTGGCATGGAAACCCTAATCTTGACAGGCCTAATTAACTAGGTAGATATATATTATTAAAAAAATATATATATTTCCCTCACTTGGCTTTTATAAAATTATATTACCTAGGATCGGGATCAAGGAAACACAAGAAAAACCTAGCATTTTCCTTTAAAAAAAAAAAAATTACCTTATAGTAATTTTTCGAAGATAAAAGATGAACAAAGCACAAAGTATATTTTATCATTTCTCGAAAAAATATCTTCAAAACAATCAGACGAAGGTCTATGTGGGGTTTCCATTTTACATGCTGTTTTCGCGCATGGAAACTTTTAGGATTGTCTACAAGTTATAAGGCAACTTATTTATGATAGCATAAAAAAATAAAAAATAAAATTAGAGAAGAAGAAAGAACTGGGTCCTACCATTAAAAATAATATGAAATAGAGACCGCAAACATAAGCTTTTCCTATTTTATGTTAACGGTCTCTATTTCATTCTAAAACATAAACAAATTAATGTTTTCAGAGTCCACAACACAGATAATTTAAACCCAACATAAATGTTAACTAAAACATAAACAAATTAATGTTTTCAGGGCCTACGGATTGCACGAGAAAACGTGGTGATCTAATGTAGGCAACAACGATGCATCGGCCTGCGTGTGCTTGTCAAGCTTATTAGTTTTCTCAATCAGTAGGCCCTGAAAACATTAATTTGAACATGTATATATACATGTTCATGACTTCTTCAACTTCCACTCTGGTAATATTAAAAAACTTTTTATCAAGTGCTTCACTCCTTGGTGTCACTATTGTTACTAGTGCACTTAAACTGACATTTCTCTATCTTGGAGACTCGCCCAGAAACCCAGTCAGATAGTTTAAAACCTGCTTCCTACATAATGCTTTTCGCTCTTCAATGGATTGGCAAGAGTGGGTGATCACAGTCGCACCCAATACTGTAATGTTTTCATTGCTACTATCTAGTAATGAAACCACAAAATCTCTGTCTTGAGATGAGCTGAAATTATATTCTTCACTGATATTAGTGTGAATATAAATCTTTCAAGACAAATTTCAGCTGCGTCCTACACCTGCATAGGTACATACCATCTCATTTGGGTAGGAGAGTAAGTTACGAGCCTCGGCTTTAGGTGAGCGTTTGCCATAGCTTTAAAGGCTTTGCTGTGGAATGGACAAAGCAAGCTATTGAGCACTTGAATCGACTGAGGTCCAACGACTCGACAATGTTGCTGACCACGCTTAGAGAGGTCTTGACAGTTATTGGCATGTCGTATAACGTGGCCCAAGGCGGGGACAACAACATTCACTTTGAGGTTGAAGTTAACCGTCCCAACCTGCCTAAGGTGTTCAGCAACACTATCGAGGTGTTGAACTTCAGGCCGTTCAACCACTCAAACATATTACAACTTTTTGATGAGGAAGAGAAACTCATGATGCATGGTAGCTAGGTAGCTTAATTAAGAGGAGCTTCTTGACGAGGAAGAGAAACTCATGATGGTAGGTAATTTAATTAGGAAGAAGAGTTCAGTGTGAAAGGTGTTCTCCCATGCTCCCAAGTCCCAACCTTTATATAGAGCCCAATAAGGAACAACGCCTTTCGACTCTGACGTAAGCAAGAATTCGTTTGCCATCTGATGCTTCTAAAGAGGCCAGCAATAATGGACTTAATTGGCTCAAAAGCTAACTAAATGGAACCAATACAAAATTTGAGACGAGTCTCGAGAAATGGGAAAACTCATTACATGTAAGACCAGCATCCGTCATCACAAAATTTCTATATTTATGTTACTGAAGATTTGACACGTCGAAAGGTAAAAGTAACACTCAATTTCTTCTTGTGATTTTTCAGTTGCCATGTCAAATTGGCCTTGATGCATGCAGTCACGTGAATGGCCAGAAAAATAATACTTGTACATGTTTCGTTTGCATGCATGCATCTCATAACATAAAATGAGGTGAACTTAACTTTTTGGTTGATTTTTGGATGAGACATCAGACAAGACAACACTCTCATTACATCCTTTTGTGGGTATCAGCTTTTGAAAACGAGCTTCCCTCCAGGCTCTCCAGGTTATATTCAGGGAAAATTGCGTCAAAAATAATGGACCAAACGCATATGGGTAAAAAAAAAATTGGAGAATTTTCCTTATTCCCATCAGAATTTTTTTTTGGATACCCAAAGTATATGCCCCCATCAGATTTTTCTTGAATACCCAAAATGCCCACTCTCAGCCATTCGTCAAGAGCATCAGCATATCAGATTTTTCTTGGATATCCAAAATGCCTACTCTCAGCCATTCATCAAGGGCAGTGGCGGAGCCACGTTAGGGGTTGGGGGTGCCATGGCACCCCCAACAATTTTTTTAATTTTTCTTTTTCTTTTTCTGTCTATTAAAAAAAAAAAAAATTATCATTCCCTTTCTCACGTTTTTTTATGAATTCTTTTTCTTTCTCTTCTCTCTCTCCCTCAGTCCCTCTCAGACTCTCTCTCTTTAACGCTCCAAGGTTAATTTTATGTATTTAACCTTAACTTTTGTATAAATTATCAAATTTTTAGGGGTAAAGCAAATTTTAAGACGTTAAAAATTTTTTTGACGGCACCCCCAATTTATATATCCTGGCTCCGCCACTGATCAAGGGCATCAGCATTCGCAGTGGTGGCAAGCGGCAAGCATTTCTCAGACCATTATACACAATTACAAACGGTGTTGTTTAAACATTTATTAATATTATGGTCGACGTTTCCAATTCAAATATTGTTCTGTTGTTCAGTGCCTGTGCCTAGTGATAATATTGGATTTAATCCTCCTTTCAAAATATATATATATTGGGTTTAATCCTGATAGCTGGGTTTCGTGAAGACTTTTTACTGAACATTTGAGGCGCAATAAGCTACTCTATTTTCAGAAATATTTTGCTCTCACTTTGTCCATTTTTCTTTCATTTTTTTGGCTTGTCTTGGTTTGTGTTTACTCTATTTTCAGCATTCCTTTGTTTTTCTTCTTTTTAGTAAAAAGTCATTATAGACACGTTTAGGCCGTTTATTTTGTTAGTTAGCTACCAACTACCATCCACCAGCAGAGATCATATCCTTCTGTTTTTTTTCCTTCCATCCGTGATCCGTCTGTTTCTGTTTCAGTTTTATAAGGTTAAAGGTTAGGTCAAAAGAAAGGTGGAAGAGAGAAGAGTGTTCGAAGATGCATGACTATTATTTTATGTTAAATAAAGCCCAAACGCATGGTTTTTGAAATTTGAATGTCTACACATCACTGCACCAACTGAAAGGGCTTAAAAAAATATCTTCTTCTTTTTTTTTTTTTTTTTTTTATTATAATCCAGTATTTTACTTTTTTATCATACATCAATTTTAAAGTATGATGTTAAGGGCAATTGAATATGTTTTAAACTATAATTAAAAATTGTTGAATTGTTTGTTTATGTTATTAGTTATATTTTTAATATTTTTAATTAAGTTTTATTCAACTTT
This sequence comes from Carpinus fangiana, assembly GCA_006937295.1. Classification (NCBI taxonomy): domain Eukaryota; kingdom Viridiplantae; phylum Streptophyta; class Magnoliopsida; order Fagales; family Betulaceae; genus Carpinus; species Carpinus fangiana. The sequence continues at coordinate 5,889,843 of CM017325.1, forward strand.
TTTTTTTTTCATTCATTCATTAAAAAAATTATCCCCTCAAACGAAATCTTGATTCCGCCACTGTCGCCATGTTTTTTTCAAATTGTATTTTTAAAAATTTATCGTTAGATGGCTTGGGCCTAAACCACCGTGTTTTCCCATATATATATATATATATTTTTTAAATGCCCATATAATCAAATGCCCATATAATCCTTAAACTTATATTTTCACCTCCCAATTTTTTATTATTTATCCTCCAAACTTCAAGTCTTCAAATGCTAGTGTGGCCCATGAACATGCTCTTCGTATTTGGTTTTTATCTCAACATTAATATGCTAGGATATGACTTTTAGATTTTGCTATAAAAAATTAAAGACTCGGATTTAACTTGAATCACATGTGACACGGTTTGGTTCAAGTTAAATCTAAGACTCTAATTTTTAATAATGTATTGTAAAACTACAATACCGAAGCCGAATCCAATCTGCCGAAGGTTAAAAAGAGGTCATATAAGCTAAATATAGCTAATATAAAAGTTTTACCCACTCAGTTGGAGATTCTCTTAGGGCATTAACTGTGTCTACTAACCATAAATAGTACCCAATATTAGCGACGAGATTTGTGTTGTCTCTGTTATTATTGTGACTAAAAATCATATTTGGCGAATGCTCCTTGAATAGGCCATTATTATTTTACAAATGGTCAAAAGTCTCAAAGAGTAATTACATATTCTTCTTCCAAGAATACAATGAGGTATAACTCATGAGATACGTTTCCTTTTTTCCTGTAGGGATTCATTTTACATTAATAGCCAGTAAAAAGCTTATTCACTAGGAAGCTAATATGGAGATTGAAGGTTCAGAGCAAGCCTCTCTATGTACAGGAAGCTTCTACTACTAAACTGTTTGTTACTCCTTCACATGGGTCACCAAACTTATTAATTGATACTCCAATTCTACAACTCTTTGATCCAACGCAAGCCTGTAAGAGTTCAAACTAGTCAGATAAGCCAATACAAGCAAAAAAGTACTAAGGGGTGTGTGAAACTTAACCAAAAGAATGAGCAAAATCACACCTGCTGTACAATGGAAAGAGCCCTCTTGCTGCTGCACTGGCCATGTCTTAAAGGCCCCACAAATCCCATGAGGAGTCCCAAACTGACCAGGAAATAGGCACTCCAATGATAGTGTAGGCCCTAATTTCAGTCCTAAAGCACCAATAGAAGCAAGAGAAGGATTTAAGAACTAAGCAGGAATGGAGTCGATGAAAAAATTCTTCCAACTCTCTTTCTGCTGAAAAATACATTAATGAGTTCTTTAATCTATGTAACCAACCATAGCTTTATGTGTTGGCAAACTCAGTGTCAAAACATGTTTGGTTGTAATTTATAAGTCTAGAATTAAGTCGGCGTAAAAGTTGATCTAAGACATGAGAGTTCAAGTTTGTGTATGTAACAACCCAGAGAAAGTACTAACTACATATGCATTATCACTTCAAAATGACTAAGTAGCAATTGGAACACCCTTGAATCACTTATAAGTTCCACGCTTGATTTCCCCTTGGAAGTTGCACAGATAGAGAGAGAGAGAGAGAGAGAGAGACAGGGGAGGGGGATATGGGAGCAGGAAACACACCTTATATCCAGCGAGCTGCCAAAGAAACATGCACTGAAGTTCATATGATTCCTAAGTTCATATGGGCGGCCAAACCCAACAAAATAGACATCATCATTTTCAGAGAATTCAAAGAGGGCAGCGCTGAACAACTTCCACGCAAACACTGGGATCTACGCCAAATGGGCATGGATCTTGGTATTTAACTAAGCCAGAACTGTATGCATCACTGAACAGAGGAACAAAAGTTGACTATTAAAAATCAGACAGCTGCGTAACTAAATTCCTTTTAAAGAAAGAAATTCCAAACGGATGCACTCAAATAGGAATTTAAATGCAGGAGATGCAGAGTAGATCAAGAATAAATTTGAGAACTAAGAACCTATATAAAGTTGAGAGGTGGGTATGAAGAGATAAAGGCAATGCAAAAGAATGCAGATGCCTAATAACTAAATAAGAATATTTCATAGTAGATCAAGAATATGAGAAAATTGAATTGTGAAAAATTCTGAAAAGCATTCAATCTGGTTTTCTTATTAAACTTAAAGATATCTAGAGAAGCTATCAAACTTAATAAGTATCACTACCCAGTACCAAACCGAATGATATTTAACAATGCCCTTGTTAAGAATTAAATATCAGTGCAGTTGATGATCCCTATATTACAGCAACAGATAGAATAGCAAAACCCCAATCTCCCATAAAAAAAATAAAAACTCTCTCTCAACAAGAGCCTCTCAACAACATTTGAAAGATGTCCAGTTATAAGATTCAACACACACACTAATACAACTCAGCACCATCTACTTACAAGTTCCATGGCATCAAAGTCAACATCAGAAGACCCCACATTATGATGGTGCACACACCCTACCTTGGAAAAAATACATTACTAGCCCTTGCTGCTACTTAATAAGGTTACATAAGGCAGATACTGTATAATTGTTCAGTTTTCTACAATTTTTTCCATTCCTTTGTTTAGATAACCGTTCACAGTCAACAACATTGGCCTCTGCTTTACATGCCTGGGGTGTTGGGTTCAGGGGGAGGGTAGAGTTAGGGAGAAGGGGTGACAGGGAAGACTCAAGTATTTCCAGACCATGAGAACAGCACTATGTCATCACTGATGTCACTCCATTTACAAACGATAGATATATATATTTATTAACACCACTCAAACCTAGGAGCACGTCGACCAAGAAAAAACAAATTCCAACAGGCCATTTCTTACAAAATTAAGATGCAACCGCATCAACATTAAAAATTAAAAATTAAAATAATAATAATAATAAAAAATTAAAAAAAAATTATGCCCAAGGATTGATCCTGAATATGAATAATACTAGATATATTTTGATTTAAGCAATCCAAAGGCTTAGACAAGATACTGATTTTAAAAAATAGATCAGTGGCACCAGAAAATTTTGATTTATTTAGAGATTTGAGGAAGAGATAGATAACACATGCCTGCATGTAGTATCTCGGCATTTGTAAGCAGATCTACCAAATATGTGGTAAGGAACAGAGAAGAATTCATTGTAAATCAACACAGAATAAATTGAAAATAGTGACATCAAAAGAAGTATATAGCGCCCACCAAAGAGCATCTCCATAAAGCTTCCAAGTTTCCGCAAGAGGCATATATGAAAATTGGTACCAAGATTCACACGGTTAACAGAAGCATACAAAGTATATGACTACACTTTTTATACCAAAATTGTATATCGCGAAAATAATATGACCACATAATTACTTCAAGTATTAGGTTCCTCTCAAACAAGAGCTACCACCCATCAAAGGAGGAGAGGGTTAAAAGTTGTTCAGTAATTCAACTTCCCCACAAATGAAGTAGTGTTTCTCCTCCTGCTACCATCAATTTACATATTATCATTTTTAGCTTATCAAAATACACATGGATATACATATTAATTTGCATGCTGCATCTCTCTGCTAAATCTTCCCAGCATAAAAAATCAAGGCACAACTAAATCTACCTCAAAATATTAAATCTCAGCCACCAAAGCCATTGTCTCGGTGCTGCTTAGTTATAACAACCCATATGACAAACATTTTACATACTCTTACCAACGGGAGTAGTACCACTGGTAATGGTGATCTGGTGGAGGCTATGACTGTCATAGCTGGGGTTTTAGCATATTTTTAGCATTATATGGCAAAAATATGAGCTGTTATATTCTTATTAGCCTTAATAATCCTTCACTTGTAATACAGAAAGATTGCATAATGCGAGATCTTGAATAAGTTCCCTTTCACTGGAGGAGGAAACTAATTCACCTACATAGCCAAGATGGTTACTTTGAAAGAACACAGATAGTTACTTTGAAAGAACACATTCTGTTTAAACTCAACAGAGAGCATACATGTGCACTAAGCTTACTTTCATGAGCTATAAGAACTAATGCTCCCAGCAACAAGCATATTCCACGGCCACAATCTCCAAACATTACAGCAAAAAGAAATGGAAACGTAATAACAGTGTAAACAGCAGGATTTGCATCCTGATATCTTGCAACACTGCCAAACAAATTGTTTTATTAGGTCTATGATCAAAATGGGAAAAGACCTCCATATAAATGATAGCAGCATATTTTTAACTCTTTTTTTTCCCCTTGATAAGTAGGATATTTGGCTCACCTATATGCATCAACAGTTTCCTGAAATGCATTTGTAAATTTGTTGGTTCGGAAATATGTAGGAGGTGATTCCACAGCATCCATCAAATGAAATATTACGCCCACATGTGAATTGCTATCAATTGTTGCACGTTGCAGTGTAGCTTGAATCTGTTGAATCATTTCAAAAAAAAAAGGATGTAACTGTAAGCTAGTAAAGTCCTCAATAAATAAAAACTTACGAAACGGAAGCGCATATATTTAACCAAAAAAAAATCAATATAGCAAGAGCAAAACAAGTTACCTGAGTTTTGCAAATATAGGACACCAGCTCTCTCCAACAAGACATTTTTTTGTAACATCGAAATTTAGCATATTCAGTGTGTTGTAGACAGCTTTCTCCCTTCTTACCGGAGAAAGAAAGGGATGGATGAAATGGTTATTAGTATCACAAAAATGCTAAATCCACTCATGCAATGATCACATGTGAGATTAAAAATTACATAACATTGCAAATGACAGTACAGTCTGAGTCTTACCATGTTGGTCCATTTAGCCATACTCACAGAAGGGCGGGCCTTATTTTGGTGACGGGTCCCAGCATCCAAAGTGGCCTCTAATTCAGCAAGACGTGATGAAACCTGTAACAAACATAAGCAATGTCAGGTGATACGGTAACCGCAAACTTGAGTGTGATCATTAGCTTCTAAATACTCCTGAATAATATTATTGAATAAAAATTCAAGAGTCCGGGCATCCTTAAAAATAGCAAATCATTTATTAATAAGGGTATACTCGAATGAAAGTGAAGAGGAATGAGAAGTCGTCATTGGTGAAGAAACAACAAGCATCTCACTGTGAGCTGTTAATTTTCTAATACACGGAAAGATAGAGTCAATGTCCCATCAGAATACTTACTTCCCTAGTTATTTGCCTCTGCTTAGTTATGTCTTCAGGAACAGGGTAGCAATTTGCCCCAAACGCTTCACAAATTTTAAGAATCTTTGTTTTTGCCTACGCACCAGAAAAAAAGACTACAAATGCTGTTTTCTCAACCTGCAAAGGTCAACTTGTAGAAATTAGTAGGGCTGCACAAGATGATTCAATCACTTCTTTCTAAAAGGAACAAAATCAACCAGCTTATGTAAAAAGGGACATGTATGAAGAAAGCCAAGTACTAAGAAGTGGAATGACATTTTTTGCAGATAACAGAACCAAGGGGAACAACAATTTTCAAAACAATCATCAGTATCGAGAAGGAAAATAACCATTTCATATGATACAGGATCCATGATCTCTTCATCAGCCGGTGCTTGATTGAAAAGCAGATTACCCCTCGTAGCACGAAACAACATCCTTTCAAATCTAAGAGCTTCGGATTTACATATAATCTCACTAATAAATCTCAAACCAGATTGGTCTGATCGTCCAGGTCTCATCTCCTGCAAAATGAATAATAATCTATGATAAATGCAACCATAGTAATCGCTTCTACACTCAAAAACAGATCAAGAGTTATAAGTTATAATGAACATGTACCTGTTCAAGAAGCGATGCTGTCTCAACATAGTCATTATTTGAGTATACATTCTCATTTAATTCTCTTTCTGAAACTGCATGACTACCACTTGATGCAAGAAAGCCTCCTGCCTAAAATTGCCCCATAAAATCCATATATAAGAAGACGTAGGAAAAAGGCATGCATTTGAGATTAGATTTCAAATGTAAAAGTCTAAATTATAACTTCTCAAAAAGATGACTTTAATATATGGGGGAGGTTACATAAACCAGTAAATAAAATAGAATATTAGATGGAGGATAGAAAAGAGATTCTAAATCATACTACTAGTACATGACCCGTAGAACAATGAAATTGAACGCAAAACAACACCCTATTCTTAAGAAGAATGCTTGTAAATGAGCACTACTGCATCATGTAAACATCCAACCCAACAAGAATATTCCAAAAGTAGCCGTAGCAAAAAACAAATTGACAGAAAAAAACTTGCACTAAATAATGGCAAAATTTATCCCACTATAAACCTCTTTTGTGGCTGCGAATTTTTCTTGAATAAGTGTGGTTGGGAAATATTATTGTTCAGATAATAAACAGATAGGCCAATAAACTTACCTTTTGCAATACCATCTTGAACTCCAGGAGCTCATTATACGATTGTCGAAGTTTCTAACTATTAGCATTGATTTCAATTAGCTCATTCTCATGCTCAGCAAGTTGTATCTGGAACCAAGAGAAAGAACGTATAATACACATCATTAGAAACTTCGACAATCTAGGATGAGGATAACCTCAATGCAGTTTAATCTCTTATCCTGGAATACATTTATTCCACGTTCACTATTGGTGGTTTCCAGTGATCTTCAGCCGGTATTGGTGTTTGCCGGTGAGCTGTGGCGAATTTCTCCAGCATATTAGACCGGAATCAGTATTTTCCAACAAGCCTCCGCTGGTTTTGGGGTTTCCGACGGCGGTTCAGCCAGTTTGGTGGTCTCTAGACTTGACATTCATTCGTACTCCGGTTTTGATAGTTTGCTTGTTTCTTTGCAACCTTCGAACGACGTCGTTTAGTCTCCATATTTTCCTTCCTAAAATCGAAACACGCCGTTCCATATATTGGCAATCTGCTGGCTCTTTGGGTGAAGCGAGAGGTGAGAAATTGAGAGATAGAGATAGAGAGAGAGAGAGATGGACTACAGCCTAGCAGCGCTGAAGCTGCTGTGCGCTCAGCTAAAGGACGCGACGGAAACGGCGTCGCAGAACGCCATGACTCTCGGCGGCGTTCTCTTCCAACGTGCCTGGTTACAGGTTCTCTCTCTCTGTCTCTCTCTCTCTCTCTCTCTGTCTCTTGTTTTCCCAAAACACTCTTCCCCTTTCCTTTTCCCTCCCATTTTTTGATTATGCGATTCTCTATTCTGAATCAATTTCTGTATCTCAGGGCGTTCTGGTCTCTGCCCCCGACGAAAACGACGACATAAAAGCGCCGTTGCTTCTAGACGACGGCACCGGCGTCGTCAAGCTCATCCTCTCCTCCGCCGACTTTCGTCTGCGCACTTGGAAGACCGGTACCAAAATTTTCACTCTTGGGCGCCATATTATAGCATTTCCGAGAAATAGCTGCGAAATTTGATCCTTTTTTCTCACCCTCGCTTATGTTTCTTTGTACGTACTACAGGGATGTATGTGATGGTTATTGGAGGATACAGTGCAGGTGCAGTTGAGCCCCCAGTGATCAAGGTACAGAGTTGTTTGCTCATTGTTGGATGAAAACAATTGTAGAATAGTGAACAGAATTTTCACCATTGTAAATACTTGGGCATTGTGTATTTGATATCAGGTTCACAAGATTGTTGATCTTTCAGCGATCCCGGATCGAGAGGCGATGTGGTATCTTGAAGTTATGGAGGCATACAAACTGTTCTACGGCCCCCTAATTGAAGAACATGTGTGATTCTGTCAGACCATCTCTCAGAGAGAGCAATACTTTCTTTCAGCCAAGATGGATGCTTTTTGATCAATCCCTAAGACGTTATCATAAATGAGGACGTTTAAACATTTGGGATATTTCACTTCATTTATAATTTGACATTGACGTGTAGAATTCTCTCAACTCTCAAAGGCCAAAGCCGTGTCAATTTTTATATTTTGGTAAAGTTCACACATATAAACCGGCTTCTAGGGAGATTGTCAAAGAGTTTATATATACATAATTAAGATTAAATTTAACCCATGTGAAACACTAGGATCAGGATCGCTCCCTCCATGACTTAACCACAAAGTCGTAATCTCTTCGATCCCATGTTATCAAATGATACAAACTTCTAAGTAAAATTTACCTTTAAAAATCAACTTACAAGGAAAAGATGCTCTAGCATATACCGATATATGTATAGTTAAGATTAAACTTACTCCATGTGAAATACTAGTATCGTAACAAGTTCAAAAGCCAGATAAAGGGATTGAAAGTCTCTTTATTTCATATGTTTGGTAATCCCCCATTCTGCCTTTCTAAATTTATAGTCTTTATTAGAATGAAATGACAAACATGACAAGATTTAATTCTCACTCATTTCCTTTTTACAATGTTCTGGTTGCCAAAAGTGCAGAGTCGATTCAAGGTACAAAAAAAGCTCAAAATTACATATGCTTTTCAACTTTCAAGCATTTCACCCCCACAACCTAGTGTATTGCATTAAGTAGCCAAATGTTTTGGATAACATGCATCTGGTCGCTTAAAATATACACTTGACTTCTACCTACAAAACTAACAATGTAAAAGAGAGGCCGGGGGCATCAGCCAATCATTATTTTTCATGAACGAGGCACAAATTCGATCTCTTGCAATCTTGTCCTGACAGCTAAATTTCAATGTTCCTAGTAGGATCAAGAAAAAAAAAAAAATGTATTCCTCCTTGCAATATTCTTTACAAGAATTTTCTCTGCTGTGATTGCACGGGGCTATACATCTCAAAAGTAGGACATAGCGATACAAAAAATTTCATTCCTTGAAGGACTATGCA
>CM017325.1:5898706-5910823 GCA_006937295.1 Carpinus fangiana
ATAATCAGTTGCCACTTGCCAAGATCTTGATTCTTTTTTCATTTGCAGAAACAGCCAATAATGTGCCTCGATCCTTATTGAAGCACATATATAATATAATATGTGGGTTTGCCCAAGCTAGTCTCAGAAAAGATGTAGATGTACAGTTTAGATCACCATTAATTAGCATTATTCTTGTTTAGTTATTTAGTATATTTAATTACACTTAGCCATCAATTACGAATTACCACTTGAAGTACAAAAGACGACAGAGAACTAAGAACTCAATTAACATCAACATTACTTTAAATGAGTAACATTCAAAACGCAAATCAAGAAAATAATTAAACAATTACATAATAATTGCTTAGAAAACAAATGTGTGTTTCATTAGTCATTTTGTTCCAATAAATAATTGCTTTTTCCCTTGCTGATTCATGGCGTTAAACGGCGAGTCAAGGCAAGCTAGAGAGAGAGAGGGATCGGGATTGTGATCTCCTAAAATTTGAGATTCTCAAATAATTTTTGTTTTTTTTAATATTTTCTCTTTTTTTTTTCTTTGTTCTTTTTTTAAAAAAATAAAAATAAATAATTTTAATAGTTAAAACGGTGTAGTTTTGAAATAAGTATAATGCACAGAAAACTAATAGAAGGGTTCTAAGTGAGAGTAAGCGGGAGTTTAGGGGAGGTAAGTGAGAGTTTTTAAAGTTCAGGAGGGTTTGTGTAAATAGCTGAAAGTTCAGAGGGACTATCTGAAGTTTTCCCTAAGGTTTTTTTTTTAATTATTATTATTATTCTTCTTTAAAAATTACTAGCAGTCACCCTCATCTTCTTCCTATTTTGTCTTTTTCTGCTCTCTCGATCTAGCTTTCCGGCATGTCCGTATGAGGTTCGGACGCTGGTGGATCTTTCTTGGTGAAGGGTTTATGAAGCATAACCTTCTCCTCTCCTTTAACGTTGTTGATAGTGGTGAATCAAGGAATTTATCTTAATAAGGGCAAAAATAAAATAATACAGTATAATGAAGTTGCATCATGTCAAAGACAATTTATTGCTTAGGCAGGAGAACTTTCATCACAAGTTTTACAGATCAGATCAATCACAGCGTAGTAGCAGCAAATAACAATGAACAAGCAAAACAAGAACAACAAACAAAAAAAATGTGATAGCCCGGTAGTTATAAGTAAAAAGTTGTGTAAAACACCATCTCTTTTAGTTTACTCTGATTTTTGGCTAAGCCGAATTTTATAGGGGCTAAATGTGTCAAAAATATGAAATTTTGATTTATTTTATAGGAGCCAATAGAAAATTTGGACATAAAAATATTTTTTAGAAAAAAAAATTACCAGGAGCGGGCATGCGCCCTTGTGCAGTCACGGCTCTTACAGCACCCAAGTGCCATGCCATGCAACAAATAGAATTAATCTCAAGAGAATTCATTTATTTTTTTAATTATAAATTTATTATTGAATTTGTGTGGGATTCACATGAGTATATTTATGCATGTATTAGTATACATTAACTTTTAGACGTATGGTACACATTATTCTCTCAACTATCTCATTTTGCAAATTAGTTTAATAGATTTGATATTGAATTTGTGAATTTATGCCAGTTTCAGTAGTAAATTTTTACTATACAGAGATGATTAAAAAATGATCAGCACCTCGACCACTTTTATAAAACATGCAAGGTACAACTTCCAAAGGCGAATCAATGTCAAGAAAGAAATGCTTGGCCATAACTACAGAAGTTTCTGTCATGCTTGACCAGCGGGTGAGTCCAAGCCAAAAAAAAAAAACAGAACAAGGGTTGAATCTCATCATCACTGCACATGATATATACGAATAAGCCATTGAAAAGAAGACAAGCTTATACAGAATCGGCTAAAGAATTGAATAATTTAGTGTGAACCATTGAGGCTGCATCTTCATTGAAAGGCCAAATAAGGACCTAATTGATTGTCTTCCACTTGATTGTCCTCTCATGGACCTAAGAATTAATGCACAAAGCAGCCCAAATCAGAGGATCAATTGTCCACCTATGCCCATCCACATTAACAAGGCTCACATGGCCCACTCATATGGCTTTGTCCAAACCCGCAACTTCAACCCAACCCCTGGCCTTGTCCTTGTGATCCACACATATCCACAGCCTAATTCTCAACCCCTCCTCCCAAACCCCAAGCCCAATTCGACTGACCCTCAACTTTTCCTTTCAGTTTAAATGGTAGCTCAATCCGCTTGAGACTATGGGCCCGTTTAGGAGTGTGATTTCAATAAGTGCGATTTTAAAAATTGCGTTTTTAAAAATTGTGTTTTTGAAATCGTTACTTTTTAAAATCGCACAAGCATTTGGTAAAACATATTAAAAAATACTTTTTTTTTTTTTTTTTATCAATTCAGTGTTTGGGTAAAATTAGCATATAATTGCGATTTCAGGCCAAATAGGTAAATATTGCCCCAAATATTTTTTTAAACGAAATCGTGAATTTTGTTTAAATTCGTACTTTTTCAAATAAGCATCCTCTAGTCAGCTTATTGAAATCGCATATTTTTTCACGATTTTAAAATTTATGTTTTTAGAATCGCAATCCCAAACACTCCAAAATTGCTATTTGATTTAAAAACACACATTATTTTTTAAAAAACGTACTCCCAAACAGACCCTATATATCATAAAGTGGAGGCCACTAGTTCAAATATTTTATTTTCTCTCCCATTGAGATTAAATACTTATAAAAAGTAAAGAAATTGAAAACGGCAATAGGGTTAAATGTTTATAAGAAGAATATGATTGAAAGGGTTTTTGTGTTTGATTATTAGTAATTTCCCATGTAGTGTTTTGTGGGCGGGGAATTAATGGATGATGAAGTATGGGGAAATAGGTGAGATGTTTAAAATTAAGAAATGGGTATATATGTAATGCAAAAATTGTGCATTTGGGCATTGGTGATCAACAAATCATCATATGTTTGTACGTACGTGGACCTAATTAAGGGTGATGTAACAAGATTAATAAATTGTTTTTCAAATGCAAGTTTTTGGATTTTCTTGAAGGGAAATGGAACCTTGTGGTCAATGACTAAGACAGAAATATCTAATGAAAATTACCTGAAACTTGTGGTTCGAAATTAATTTTTTTGTTCTTCATATTTTTTTCTTATTTTCTTTTTGATGGACAATAATATAAAGGTATGGTGATGTTAAAATATTGCAATCAAAAACACATTCACCAAAAATATTTGAGAGACATAAACCAATCAACACAGATATTTTGGTGACGAAGTAGAAACCTTTTGAAGAACTCATCAAAAGTAAAATCACTACAGAACACCTAAATACAGAAAAATCAATCCACTATAAAATAATGAAAATACAAGAAGTTCACACTTACAAAATATTTGAAATTAACCATCTATTACATTAGACAAGTGACACACTTGTCTGCTACAACAATTGTTCCCTGAGCACACTGAATTCTATAGTAAAACGTTTGTGTTAGAAGTCTTATTAAATAGACTTCAAAAAAACCTAGTTTAATAAAATACAAACTAAAACAAGATTACAACAAATTCTAAGACGGCATCCTGACGAACACAACTAGGTTAACTTGCATAAGCATGGATTTCTGAAGTAGTGCGTCGATCTATACACCCTTTAGACAAGACTGCATATGAATATCTCGGTGGGAGTGAAAAGAGAGAGACTAGCCGCCATCTTGTCCTTTTCTCTCAACTATTTTGTACTCTACCGTACCTTTGGATAGTGAATTTTCTTTGGGTCATCTCCGCCAATAAATATAAGCTTGTTAAGCTGAATCATATACTTAAATCTTGATGTTGTGTGTGATTGATTTTTGCTTTCTTCTTATTTCTCACATCTCACGGCTAGGTCTTAGGAAATAGGATAAATTTCCTAAGATAAACTATCCAGGGACCGGGATGGGGTTCAAATTATAAAAAAAATTTCAAAAAAAATTAAGGTACTACCCAATTGATAATATCTCTCCAAACTTTCATTTATGACAATGTTACCTCCGCTCAAACTACCAAAAATAGTCAATATTCCTAGAAACAAACTTCTTTTACAAAAGATTTGAAGAAAAAAAAAATAGAAATCTGTTAAAAAGTAGTATCAGCTTTTTGTAATATTTGTGTAAGTTTCTTTTCTTTTCTTTTTTCAATTTTTTCTTCCATTTCTATGCTTGAGTCTTCAGTTTGTATTAAAGTCACTTCAAAGAAAAACCCGTCAGTTCAAAACAATTATATTGTCTGAATTGTTACCTCAAATAGATGTGAGAGTGAGAGAGTTGACATGAAATAGAAGATGATAAAAAGAGTTAATAACTTAATATGAGGGTCGAAAATAAATCATAACTTTTTATTCAATTCGTAAGGAATCTCATCCCTCTTGTCCTCCACTATATATGCCCAACCCCGCTCCAAGCTGTCGTTGCCGCCTCCAGATTTCAACCACACGTCTGCCTTGAACTGGGCCCCTCCTGCATATATATGGGCCCCTACGGATGATGATGAGGTGGCCGGAAAGGGCGGTGGTGTCATCGTCGTTGATTGGCGGAGGAAATTAAGTGTGGGATCACTGGGTCTTCCTAGCTTCTCAATGGAATTATGATATTATGTTTCTTATAATTAAAAGAGAAGCCTATAACTAAAAGGGTTCTTCCATTGGCCGTTGAAATTTTGGTTTTTTTTGGTGTTGTTGAGGTAGATGATGATATGGTGATTGGTGAGATGAGAGGAAAAAGTGTGAAGGATGAGGAATATGAGACAATTAATGGCACTTGCGACAGCTGAAATTGCTCTGCTTTGGGTTGGAAGTGGAACAACACACTTAATTAGGGCTGGGTATCGGTCATATCGGTTTGGTTAATAGGGTTATTGGTTATTGACCGATAAGCTATCGGTTAATCGGTTAATCGGTCATATCGGTAATCGGTTAAACCGGCCGGTTAAACTGGTTTTTGTTAATTTTTTATTGAGCTTTTTACTAGTTGCTAATTGGGCAAAAAATTAGTTATTTTGAGAGCTCAAATACTTTTTGTTGGGTTAAAGCCTAAAATAACTTATTAAAAATTAGTTGTTTTGGCCCTTTTAGGAGCCTAAATATATATATGGCTAAAATAGCTTATTGAATTTTTTTTTTTTTTTTTTATATTGATCCACTACATCGTTTTTATATTATAAAATAAAAATCAAAAGAGTAAAAAGTATAAAATTTAAAAAAAATTAAAAATTTAAAATAATTATCGATCATATCGGTCATATCGGTTAACCGATAATAAATTTTTGACAGACCGATAAGCTTATCGGTATAAATTTTTTAACCGATTACTGACCGATAATTATCGGTTACGGTTATATCGGTTCGGTTAATATCGGTAATCGGTCGGTTAATCGGTAACCGGTTAATTTGCCCACCCCTACACTTAATTACACACACAATAATAATAATTTAAAGTGTTAATTGCTTTATTTAAAAAACTTAGTTGTTAATAATGGGTGTTCAAAAAAAAGGGAATAGTATCCTCTTTATTTTGAACATTTTATTCACAACATCTAATAATATACACAATAATTATATATCATTGAAGTAATTTAAATAATGCTTAAATGACAAATAATAAAGGAAAATGCTTAATAAGCTATTTTGTCCCTATCTAGACCTTCCTAACCCAAAGCCAAAGGCTAATAGCCTAGTGCATCAAAATAAGCCCGTGGGTGAGCCTACACCAAATACTTTAGGACCAAATAGGAGGTTTGAAAGAGTAATACTTATTTATTTATGGGGTTTTGCTAGGGATTCTTCTCGTAGTGTTCTCCTGACGTTCTCCCAGTCTTATGTAAAACATGATTTAAGAAATAATAAAAGTGCAGTACTGTATTTTTGCAAACAGATTAATTTTTATGAGTTAATAGTTAGGTTCTAATGCTTTAAAACTTGTTTTAGGATTCAAAACTAAAACTTAAAGGTGGAAGGTTAACCCTTAGGGATGATATCACTAAAAATGGATTTAATCATCATAAATTTGATGCTAATGCCTCAAATTTGGTGCTAATGCCTAAAAAAATCGGTGGTGGAGATCACTACAATTTTATTTTTTCTTAAATTATTTTTTACATAAGACTAGAAGAACGCCGTGAGAACCTACGAGGAGAACCCCTAGCATTTTCCTTTATTTATATATATTTTATATTAATTAACGTGATGAATTTTAAGCACTTATTTTTAAAGTGATTGACATAAAATATTATTAAAATACACGTTGTTGATGCAGTTTTTAGTATGGCCTAATTGGTGATGGGCTACCTACAAAAATATAGTAAGAGGAAATAGAAAAAGCTCTGAATTCTAATGCTTAACTTAGCATTCTTATTTGGAATGAGAAAATAGTACTTACTATTATTTTTGAGAGACCTAGAGTCATTTTTACCTAATGTGTTGTGTCCATTTTATAGGGTTTTATGTAACTGCTCTCTCTATATTCATTTCATGTTCATGTGGTGAGCGAGTGATAATCTCAACGACAGTATTTAAAATATTTAAATCCCATGATCCCGGGATGTATATATTTACCTTTATTGGAGATTTTAATGGATGAAGTTATTATCCACTTAATGATTTAATGAGATTTGATTGAGTTGAACCAATGCTTGGATTTATTCCCAACACACATAAACTCATATAGACTAAATATGATAAATAAATGTAAAGAGTATAATTACTTTTTTTTTAAAAAAAAAATAATAATTAAAATTTCTAAAGCGCACATAATCTATGATAGATAACATCTTACAATTCCTTTCATCAGTATGATTTATTACCAGTCATGCCCTTTTGGGTCAAAGCAGTCGAGAAATCCATGCCCTCTTGAGTCATGCTCTCTTGGTTTGAAATCAACTAGGGGTATGAAGGACAGCATCAAAATAATAACAATTTCAATAATGTTGAGGAATGAGAATGAATCACAATAACAATGGGAACCAATATTGCTGGCGCCTCAACAAAAACGGAGTGTAGATGAACTTTCTTGTTGAAGAAAGTGAGTCTCCAAAGGACCAAGTAGGCAAGTTTGTGCTGAACAAGGCCGTTGAGAGAAGAGAGAAGAGAGAAAAGTTGAGGGGGAGAGGAAAAAAATATTAAAAATTTTCAATATTGTGCTATAGGGAATAGCAATAAGTAACTATTCACTGTACCAAAATATGTAATTTACCTACTCCGGAGTTAATTTGTTGAAGACGAAAAAATGCTCATAATAGCTAAATATAGTTATTATGAACCATTTAACTACTCTGCTGAAAATGTTCTAGTGATAACATCCTCTAGTACTTCTTGTTATTTACTCTAACAAAACATATATATAGTTTATCTGCTCTGAAATTAATCTGTTCAAGACGAAAAAATACTCATAACAATTAAATATATCTATTATGAGCCATTTAACGACTCTACCGGAGATGTTTTGACAATGACATCCTCCAATGAAGCATAGGTTTGGGTTGTTTTTCATCATGGACTCCTGTACCATTCTAGAACCACGTGTTTTCACAATTTGGCTGCTTCGAGAAACTTTGGTGTAAATATGTGATAACCCACGTGCCGACATTTTTTAAGAAAGAAAGTTGACGTCAAAAGAATCAGAGCCTAGATTTGGCTTCTCTGTCATCTTAGACTTCTGTACCACTTGATCACGTAATCTTACTGGACAGACTTTCTCGGAAGCTGAGGTGGACAAGACTGAGTGCCACAACTTCCTCGTCAATATTCCATCATCATTAAAAATCTTGACTCTTTCAAGTCTTAGATACGAAGAGTACTAATTTTTTAAGTATGATTTTTGTTTTTTTTCAATTTTTTTCTATAAAATATGAGAGGAATACTATAAGTTTCTTTAGAGTTTTTTTAGAGTCATTTAAAATATGATGTGACTTTTAAAATCACTAATAGATTGAAAGTCAATAAATTGCATCTCAAATTTAACGGTAATTTTAAAAGTCACATCACATTTAAGATGACTTTAAAAAAACTTTATGAAGCTTTATATTATTACTCAAAATATGATTATCAAATTAAATGACATGTTATAATCTTGCGTAATTTATTAAAGGAAAATGCTAGGGGTTCTCCCTATAGTGTTCTCCTAGCTTTCTCCAAAATTTACGTAAAACATGATTTAAGAAAAAATAAAATTGTAGTAGCTTCCATCACATTTTTTTAGGCATTAGCACCAAATTTGAAGCATTAGCACCAAATTTGAGGCATTAACACCAAAATTTGAGGCATTAGCACTAAATTTAGAATGATCAAATCCATTTTTGGTGATACCATCCCTAAAGGGTTGACCTTCCACCCTTAAGTTTTAGTTTTAAATCCAAAAACAAGTTTTAAAGCATTAGAACCTAAATATTAACTCATAAAAATTAATCTATTGGCAAAAAAATGGTACTACAATTTTATTTTTTCTTAAATCATATTTTACATAATATTAGGAAAACGCCAGGAGAACACTATTGGGAGAACCTCTAGCAAACCCCTTTATTAAATTTGTGAAAATTATTATTTAATTTTAATTTAATTATAATTTTAAAAGTCACATCATATTTGAAGTACAAAAGGAAAACAAATGTGTTACTTATAACATTACTCTAAGAATTAATGAAATAAATCATTTGTTGGATATATATATTGTGTCTAGTCAAGTTTAATTTTATTAGAGTAATGCTATATATATATATATATTAGTGTCACTTGGATGCCCATTTGGAAAGAGCAATAATAAAAAGAGAAATGCTATAGGTCAATAAATTTTTTATATTTGACCCATATTTTCCTACAAATTTAATAGTAGATGCATCAGATAAATGTTCTTTTCAATTAAGGTGCCATAATGTTTGTATATTGCATGTTATTTTTTAATGTTTTATGACTTGTTAGTTGTTAATTTTTTTAATCTTGAAACTCTATATATTGGGACCTTGCTTCTAATTATAAAAAATTCAAGTAGATAATACATAATAAATCTTACAATTTAACATTTTTCAAAAATTACTTAGTGACGCGTGATACTATTCAAACTTCACCTTTCACGCATGAATAATAACACGTAAATAGTAATATTATTAAAACATCGCATTTCAAAGTGTGAATAGTAATACTATTCAAATGACACTACTTTATAAACAGTAAAATGTTGCATTTAGTGCTTTTTTAAAAAAAAATAATAATTTTTTATTTAAAAAAATAAAAAAAACGTTGCTATCCCAAACATAACTAATTGGACTTTTTTTGTAGTGTGAGAAAAGTTTTATTATTTGCTAATTAAAGAATTGTAAAGCCAAATCCTAAAAGATTGCCCTGAGAATAGAAATAAGCACGCTTGGAAGCTCTTTTGATGCCGTGTAAAAAGGAAGAACAATAATTTATTTGAAGCCTAACTAAATAGCAGAAACTAAGATTAGCGGCGTATTAAATAAATAAAATATTCCCAGAATGTCAAATCAGAAGTCAACCAAATTGATGGGGAGGACACGTGGCGGCCTGTATAGGGTGGGGAACACACTTCTGTCACTTTAATTTATCGAGTGTGTGCATGCGTATGAATCATGTATGTACATCCCCTCTAATTCTTCGGTCCTCGATCGTATGTCACTTTTTTATTTTTTGTTTTTTACTTTTCCCTTAAAGAAACCTAAAAAGATAGAGAAGAATAGAAAAGAGAATTGAATAAATATAAATCAAGAAAGTAGAGAAAAAAAAAAAATAATTTGTTGGAGTTAATTTGTATTAAAAAATAGTAAGTAAAATAGAGAATAATATATACTTTTTGACGCTTAACTACATTTTTTTTTTTTTTTGGGTGTGTTTTTTCAACTATGAAAATGTAAGAGTAAGAGTAGGGACAAAGTTAGCAGGGGTTGAGAGAGGTCAAATGCCTCCTCTGACCAGCCCCAAAATTCATGTGAATCAAATCCGATCCTTACCTATAATGTTTGCATGTGTTTGGCTACTGAGAAACTGAACGAACCTTTAGCTCCAAGAAAACAAAAAGACCAACTAACTTCCAAAGGAGATTAGTCCCACAAACAAATGACATTGCGTAACTAAGTTGGATTGGGTTTAGTTTACACTTTCCATGCATCAATGTCTTTTTTTCTTTTTTCTTTTTTAATTTTTTTTCTCAGCATCCAAATAGACCCATGAAAGATTTCACGACAAGCTAGACCCACAAAATTTTCTCACCTGTTAGGCAGAGCAGCACCACGAAACTCAACGAAAGTAAATTAATATTTATATATATCAACAGTCAAGGAGAGTACAAATTAATATATATATTAGAACATAATTTTTACCTAGACTTCCATAAATAATTAAAATATGTTATTATATTTTGGAAAAACTTCATTTACCCCCCCCCATAAACTTACACGTCTTTTGCAAACATCCTCCTAATATTTAAAATCTCTCACTTTGATGTATATAATTTTGATTTTCTTTTACGTACTTTCCCCAATCCATTAGGATTTTCTGTTAAATCATAACTGAGAGGTGTGAAATTACCAAAATACCCGTTTAATTTAATTGCAATATTTAATGGTATGGAGTATTAAGAACAAAACAAAAGTTCGATACATCAAAGTAAGAGATTATAAATATTGGAGGAGTGATTGCAAAAGGCACGCAAATTCATGGGAGGTAAGTAAAGTCTTCCCTATTATTTTTCGTACTTTATCAACTTGCCGGGCACTAGCAATATTAATTACCTTCCTCCTGTCCCTCATAGGAAGAGTGATTATATGATAAAGTGAAAAAAGTTTACAAGGCACTCGGATATATTGGATGGGATATGATCATAAAGAGTACGAATTTGTTTAGAAAATACGTGCAAAGAGAAAGAAGAAGTAAGCAAAGGCTAAGATGCAGAAAATGTTAATAAGACAAAACTTTTTGAGTCTCGGAAAAATGGGACTCACAACTTGACAACTTTGGCTCTTTTTTTTATTATGCATGGTAAGCAATGTTTGGCCACGTTGTTGGGGTTGATTAATTTCCCATGTTGGAGAGACAGATTCGGATCTGCAACGTGATTATCGTTTACGAGTAGTATTAGGCTATGTACGTAGAGCCTAGCCAGCTTGCCGGCTAGTATTTGATTTGGTTTTTACTTAATTCGGTTTGATGTTGAAAGCCTTGTATGGTTAAAATGGGTTTGTTGTGAGGCTTAATTAGTACATGAAGCAGAGGTTTGTGTATCTTATTTGTTTTTGTGAGCCTAAAGGTTTGTACGCCTCTTTGTGTATTTGATGCCCATTTGTATTATTTTTCAAAAATACTAAAAGTTGCTGTAATTCTGTAGGCGTACGTAGTCATTAAGAGTGAATCACATAAATCTCGATATTTTGTGATGCTTGTTTTTGTTTTTTTTTCGCATCTCACTTGTCTTTGAGAAATAAGATGATTAAATTTCCTAACAAGTAAGCCACATAAGTCATTAGATTAGGATCATATTTATGCTTAAATAATGACTTTGTAAAGCAATAGTTTTGTTTTCCGAAAAAAGGGGGTCTTTTATAGGAAAAATGTTCGCGGTATTATAATTTTTACTATAAATTTTTATAAACTTCTCTATTAGTAAGAAAAGAGGCCAACACTTACAAAAAATAAAAAATTAAAATTAAACCAACATCTAGCTACTCTTTGCATCTATTTTATACTAGACGTAGTTTGAGTGTATTGATGCGAGATAATGTTAGAAGACAAAATATAATCAGATCAAGCATATCCAGACAAGGCAACAATCCCATGATTTTCTCCTACATGTTTCATGGGATTATATATTAATGTTAAGAATATTATGTTAGGGTTATTTATTATTCTATGGTTATTTACTTCCTTATTGATTCTAGGGTTTCCTTAGCCTACTAGGTTTACCTTTCATTAGTATAGTATGTTACTTGCTCATCACTCATAGCCTCTTTATAAATAGAGGCCTATGCAATACTCTTCAGTAATTTAGTCTTAATACAATGTAGTCTATTATATACTTTCGTTCTCTCTTTCTTCTCTCTCTCCTTGTTCCACTTTTTATATATTTCTTATATAGATTTTTATATTTTTTCAT
>CM017325.1:5910829-5933022 GCA_006937295.1 Carpinus fangiana
GTTTTATTTTTTGCTAATTAAAGAATTGTAAAGCCAAATCCTAAAAGATTGCCCTGAGAGTAGAAATAAGCACGCTTGGAAGCTCTTTTGATGCCGTGTAAAAAGGAAGAACAATAATTTATTTGAAGCCTAACTAAATAGCTGAAACTAAGATTAGCGGCGTATTAAATAAATAAAACATTCCCAGAACGTCAAATCACAAGTCAACCAAATTGATGGGGAGGACACGTGGCGGCCTGTATAGGGTGGGAACACACTTCTGTCACTTTAATTTGTCGAGTGTGTGCATGCGTATGAATCATGTATGTACATCCCCTCTAATTCTTAGGTCCTCGATCGTATGTCACTTTTTTATTTTTTATTTTTTATTTTTATTTTTTACTTTTCCCTTAAAGAAACCTAAAAAGATAGAGAAGAATAGAGAAGAGAATTGAATAAATATAAATCAAGAAAAGTAGAGAAAAAAATAAATAATTTGTTGGAGTTAATTTGTATTAAAAAATAGTAAGTAAAATAGAGAATAATATATACTTTTTGATGCTTAACTACATTTTTTTTGTGTTTTTTCAACTATGAAAATGTAAGAGTAAGAGTAGGGACGAAGTTAGCAGGGGTTCAGAGAGGTCAAATGCCTCCTCTGACCAGCCCCAAAATTCATGTGAATCAAATCCGATCCTTACCTAAAATATTTGTGTTTGGCTACTGAGAAACTGAACGAACCTTTAGCTTCCAATAAAACAAAAAGACCAACTAACTTCCAAAGGAGATTAGTCCTATAAACAAATGACATTGCGTAACTAAGTTGGATTGGGTTTAGTTTACACTTTCCATGCATCAATGTCTTTTTTTTAAAAAAAAAAAAATTTCTCAGCATCCAAATAGACCCATGAAAGATTTCACGACAAGCTAGACCCACAAAATTTTCTCACCTGTTAGGCAGAGTAGCACCACGAAACTCAACGAAAGTAAATTAATATTTATATATATCAACAGTCAAGGAGAGTACAAATTAATATATATATATATTAGAACATAATTTTTACCTAGACTTCCATAAATAATTAAAATATGTTATTATTCTGACCCCAAAAAAAAAATGTTATTATTATTTTGGGAAAACTTCATTTACCCCCTATAAACTTACACGTTTTTTGCAAACACCCTCCGAATATTCAAAATCTCTCATTTTGGTATATCTAACTTTGATTTTCTTCCACTCTCCCCATTCCGTTAGGATTTTCTGTTAAATCATAACGGAGAGGTGTGAAATTACCAAAATACCCGTTTAATTTAACTGCAATATTTAACGGTATGGGATATTAGGAACAAAATAAAAGTTCGATACATCAAATTAAGTAAGAGATTATAAATATTGGATGAGTGTTTGTAAAAGGTATGCAAGTTCATGGAAGGTAAGTAAAATTTTCCCTATTATTTTTCATGCTTTATCAACTTGGCCAAGCACTAGCAACATTAATTACCTTCCTCCTGTCCCACATAGGAAGAGTGATTATATGATAAAGTGGGAAAAGTTTACAAGGCACTCGGATTGGCCATGGATGGGATATGATAAAGAGTACGAATTTGTTTAGAAAATACGTACAAAGAAAAAGAAGAAGCAAGCAAAGGCCAAGATGCAGAAAATGTTAATAAGACAAAACTTTTTGAGTCTTGGAAAAATGGGACTCACAACTTGACAACTTTGGCTCCTTTTTTTATTATGCATGGTAACCAATGTTTGGCCACGTTGTTGGGGTTTATTAATTTCCCATGTTGGAGAGACAGATTCGGATCTGCAACGTGATTATCGTTTACAAGTAGTATTAGGCTATGTACGTAGAGCCTAGCCTGGTTAGTATTTGATTTGGTTTTTAATTACTTAATTCGGTTTGATGTTGAAAACCTTATGGTTAAAATGGGTTTGTTGTGAGGCTTCATTAATTAGTACATGAAGCGGAGGTTTGTGTGTCTTATTTTGTTTTTCTGAGCCTATAGGTTTGTACGCCTCTTTGTGTATTTGATGCCTCTTTGTATTGTTTTTCGAAAATACTAAAAGTTGCTGTAATTCTGCAGGCGTACGTAGTCATTAAGAGTGAATCACATAAATCTCTATATTTTGTGATGCTTTTTTTTTTTTTTTTTTCGCATCTCACTTGTCTTTGAGAAATAAGATAATTAAATTTCCTAACAAGTAAGCCACATAAGTCATTAGATTAGGATCATATTTATGCTCAAATTTTGTTCTTTTATATATAATGAGTTTGTAAAGCAATAGTTTTGTTTTTAAAAAAAAGGGGAGTCTTCCATAGGAAAAATGTTCACGGTATTATAATTTTTACTATAAATTTTTATAAACTTCTCTATTAGTAAGAAAAGAGGCCAACACCTACAAAAAATAAAAAATAAAAAATAAATAAATTAAACCAACATCTAGCTACTCTTTGCATCTATTTTATACTAGACGTAGTTTAAGTGTATTGATGCGAGATAAGACAAATTTATTAGGTCATATAATTTTATTTTAGGTCTATTAATTAATTAATTAGTAGTAATTGATTTTATATTTCACTTAATTTTAAGATTGTTATTTGTAATAGAATAATAGACAAGGCTTAAAATTCAATCAAATCAGGGTTAATTAGATCGATTTAATCATTGAGTCTATTTAAGTGAATTGTTGTAATATTTCTCAATAGAAAAAGTATTGATGATGAATAATAGACAGATTTTGTTTTAGGTGGGACTCCTCTTCCTCTTCTTTTCTGGTGGTGTGACTAAACTAAATTTCCTTTTTGTCTTCTTCAAAGTTTATATATATATATATATATATATATATGTGTGTGTGTCCACACAAAGAGAGGAAAAGAAAAGAGTGGGATTCGAACTAATGACATCCACTTCATGAGGTGCAGTCCAGCTGATATTGATCTACTTCTTTGGGACTTCTAAACTTCAAAATTATGATAGCAAAATAGCTTAAACTTTAAGGTGTAGGTGAAGTTTTTTTTTTTAAAAAAAAAAAAATTATATTTATAACTATTTTATATAGAAATTTAGATAACCACAGTGAATGTTTTGATAATTAATCACACATTCAACTATTGAAAAAGATGGACGGTACGTAGCGTCAACTATGAACTTGAACCATATATTGCTATTTCCTGGCCGGCACCAGTTGTCTCCTGCATTTTTAAGTTTTAAGGGGTCCACGCGAAGTCGCGAACCCTTACAACGCAATGAAAATTGACTACTTTTAAATCATCTCTCTGCCTATAAATACATCCCGAAAGTATCCCATTTCACTTCCTTAGTTTTTTTTTTTCTTCTCGTCTAATAATTTTTTTTTAAGAGCAGAAAGAAAAGCATGAACTGCAACATTGATTTGAGATATGTTGTTCCTGCGGTAATAAGCATCTTCTTTGTCGTGCTTCCATCCGAAAACAACCTTCCGATTCCACACAATAACTTGGGAATTATTCCAAGCCTTGGAGATCCCATTTTTGTGATGGTATCTCTGGTTCTTGCTGTTGTTATATTTGTCTTCCTTTTCACCTCTTTCAACCTCCCTCTCACCGTGAAACCAATCTATTTGCGGACCCGACATTTCTCGCTTTCATGGACTCTTTCGTTGCTGGCATCCCTCATTTTTCCACCATCACATTTCTGGCTCTTCTTTCCCATTCTCGTAATCATGTCTCCTTGGGATACAATGCTTTTGGACCGCTTTATAAGCCTTCCTGCTCGTATTATCTTCTGCTTTCCGCAACGTCAACGAGAAGAATCAGAGCCACAGCCACCACCTCCTCAAGTTGCAATTCAAGTGATTGAAAATGAAGGGATAGCAACACGTATGTAAGATAGAAGAACCCTAACTATCATATTTATCACTAGTGTTAGAGCCAGTGTTAGACCTGCAACTGATATGACGTATTTTAATTTAAGTGACTTATATATGATGTAGGACGTGAAAAACAATATTACCTTTGTTAGAAGATAAAGAAGCAGCTCAACATCCTCAAGAAAAACAACATACATACGACATATATTGATAGCAGAACAATCTGTTTTGTATGTTAATGAAGATTGATGGTTGTTAGTTGATGATTTTTAGTGACCTAATATAAGATATCCAATTCTTGGTTTTCTTTTTTCTCTTGCTTTTATTTGTCTAAACTAAGAAGATGGTACTTTCTTTTTAATCAAAGAAGGAAAAGTTTACATGGGATTGAATATTCGAAAAGGGTAGGCTCCCAAACAACAAACCTAAAACTAGAATTACAAAAACAAACAATAAGTAAGAAATTGATCAAAAAATTGCATGGTCCTCTTTGAAAGGTGGCATAAAGCGGTAAAGAAAGCAAAAAACCAACACGCAAACCCATTAGCAAGAAATTGAAATAACACTCAAACAGATGCCATTGAAGGATGAGCATTGGAGAAATCCGTACCGACTCGGACGAAGAGAAGAAACAAAAAAATGGTAGTCAAATCCACATCAACCAAATAAAATAACATAAAACAAAAATACCAAGAAAAAAAATTGGAAAAACAATACCAAACACGAAAAAATAGTAGCATCTTAGGGGGAAAACGGCGGAGGCGTGCTGGCACGTGAGGGCCAAGAGCTGGTATGTGGCTTCCAGCCGGAGGCACAGGATGTAGCTTCGTGAAGCATGGAGGCCAACAGAGACGGTGATGAGGCGCATTGGTGGCTGAAACTGACGGAGGATGCTAGATTGGGCTTCAAAGATGCTAAAACCCAAACCCAAATTAGATTCGAATGGAGGCGGCGGATCGACGGTGTAGCAAAAGCAACCTGACGGTAATGAAGGAGCATAGGTTGTGATTTTGGGAAGAAGAGAGATAAATCACACAAAGCGATATATATGGCCTAAAACAAGACAGAAATATCCGAAGCTAAAATCATGAAAGAGATGGAAGAAAATGAGAAGGGAAAGGGTTTAGAGGTGGTTCTTCCCTCCCCTAACACCAGCCAAATGTGAGGTTTTCTCCAAGAGAGGAGAGACGTTGCATAGAGACAATGATAGGGTTTTATTTATGCTTTTGCTTCTTACTCCAGCCCTTGAGCGGGTAATTGATGTTGTAAAAGCATCTCCAAAAGAATAGCCAAATTTCTAATAATAGTCAAATTTAACTATTATAAGTGTTTTTTCTTCAATAGAATAAGCAACTTAATTTATTTATTTATTTTTTTTTTCATCTAGTTTGAGCAGTAAATAGGTTGATTAGCCTATTCACACTATAAACTTTGTTTATTATTTGTTCTCTCACACTTTCTTTCTTTTACTCTCTCTCTCCTCATCTTTCTTTCACATTCTTTCCGACACAAAATAATATTTGAAGAAATTAAATAAAGAGTAGAATAGAAAATTTGTTAGAATTTGTATAAAAAAATGAGTAGCTAACGTAAAAAAATTGTATATTTTCAGTACAAGTTTGCCTACTTCTACCAAAGATGCTCTTAGGATAAGATTCTCTCTTGCGCCGAACAATTAATTAATTCACAAATTTTCCCAATGGATCCATTATCCACCATAGCCCATCCACTTTAACAAAGCTCACATGCCCACTCATGTCTCTTATAACTCACACACAAGTCTTTGTCCAAACCCATCACTTTAAAGCCAACCCTTGGCCCTTGTCATCCACACATATCCACAACGTAATTCACTTTAAAGTCTTCCAGCTTAAGTGGTACGTAGTTTAATCGGTTAAAAATTACGTCTCATAAAGTAAAGATGATTAATTCAAATATTTCATTTTCTCTCCTATCAGACCTGTACACATCAGCTTCCAATTAGAAAGTCATAATAAAGGGCAGCCCTACGAGTAGCTGCAGCAACTTCAAATTAATCCCAATAAATAGTTCTTGATGATGTCATTCATATATTTATCATCATAACCATGCCACCTACAGAGGACCTAAATTTACTACACAATCAATTTATAATTTAAAAAAAAAAAAAAAAAAACCCCCTTTTACCACATCAACTTTATAAGATTTTTATAAAATAGTTGTGTAATATATAACATTACTCATTTTATTATTTACTAATTTTGAATTGCTTGTATAAGATTGTTTTCAAGCTCCATTAAACGACGACAACAATAATAATAATGGTATGACCAATAGATTTATATAGGAAATTGAAATGATTAGAAGAAGCATCAACTAAATGTTCTTTTCAATTAGGCTGCCGCCACAATGTTTGGATATTGCAAGTGGTTGCTTAATGTTTTATGATTTGTTAGTTATTAATTTGTTCATTTTGAAACTCTATATAATTATAACAAATTGGATAATTACATATTAAATCTTACGGTTTAACATTAATGTGACGTTTGGTTCGCATAATCTAACATGTTCTCAACATTTTATAAAAATTATTTATTCCTTTCAAAATATGTTTATGATTCTATTTATTCTTGCCCAAATCATATCTCATAAAAAAATTAGATGTACTTCTATTAAGATATGTAGACTATATATATTGAGAATAAAATATATTTGCTAAAGAAATTGTAAAGCCAAAGTCCTTTAAAGATTCCCTTGACTAAAATAAGCACGCTTGAAAGCTATATGATAAACACATAAGTAGATTATATTTCCATCAATCAAGCAGAAACAAACAGCACTAATGCTCTTTAAATATTTGTTGTCGTGTAAAAAGGCAGACTAATTTCTTTGAAGCCTAAACTAAATAGAAAAAACTAAGATTAGCGTGTATAAAATAAGAGTCAAGAGCAGGGTCGGTCAATGTTTTATGGGGCCTTAGGCAAAATTCTTAAATGGGCCCTTTTTTTTTTTTTTTTTTTTTATATATGAATCCTTACCTCATTGATACACCTATTTCAAACAATACCCACTAAAAAAATTGTCAAAAAACTCATAAAAATCCACAAGAAAAAACCCATACACCTTTTTATATAAGTATAAGGATATTTCTTTTATGAATTAATTGGTCTTATTTTACTGTAGGCTTATTATATTGGGGCTTATTAATTAAATTAAGGTATTTTTTAAATTACTTACTTATCATGATTAGAGCCCTTAATTTTTATTTAAAAAAAAATTGGGGCCTTATTTTAAAAAATGGGCCATAAATTTTTTTAAAAAAAAATTATTAAAAAAAAATTTTGGGCAGTTTTTTTTTTTGGCCTTATTAATCTGAGAGCCCTAGGCGAGCACTTCTTACCTAATGGTCTAGCCGGCCCTAGTCAAGAGATGTGTTTGTGGTATTTTTTGGCCTGCTCGTTCCTCTAATGCTTTGGATGTCACTTTTTGGTGTTTTTTTGACCTTCCCCGTATCCTTATCCATACCCTGTTTTCCTCTATCACGATTCACCTAGGCACTTTTTGTTTTTGTTTTTTCCTCTGCCCCCCGGAAAGGCAACATGGGTGTCCAGCCTGAGCCTGCTAATTAACTTACTAACCCAAAGCCTGTTTTATTATTTTTTTTTTTTGGACTGTGAAAACTACACGAAGAAATAGAAACCCTAAAGGGGCTAAACACACTTTAAAGCTCACCTAATTAATATATGTTGAGTCGGGACTATGACTCAATTGGTCATTAGAGAACATTTGTAGTTCTAGCCGTTTAGGTCTCTCTTGAACAATTCTTAACGAGTAGGGTGCTATTATAGTTACACTAGGGGTGGAACCACCCTATGGCTTGGGGGGGCTTGGCCCCCAAGCCATAAGGTGGTCCCCAAAAAAATGATGTTTTTTTTTTTCTTTTTTTATATATAAAAAAAAATAGACCTTTAAAAATTAAAATTTGCCCCACCAAACTAAAAGTTTTAATTTCGCCCATGAGTTAGCGAAGTAAAGTAACTACAGTTAGTCGCTCTTTGCTGCATTTGAATTTTGGTTGAAATAACCGTGAAAATGATTATTGAATTATGTTATTTTTATTGTCACATTAAAAAGTATGAAAGTAAGAATGTGTAGTAGGAAAAAAAATGTCAAGAAACGCCCGTGGTTTTGCTATATATATATAATGAGCTCGTGGGACCAAATGCATGTAAATCTTAAAATATTAGGTTAAAAGTTAATTAAAGTTGAATTACAATCTATTACGTGAATACATAATGGGGATAGATTTTAGGTTCTGAGAGAACTTAAACCTTTTAAATTTTGAGGAAACCTAAAAATCCTTTTTCAAAATCAAGGTTTGGGATTAATTCTTTGATTCTTTATTGAGCTTTGATGTCTTTAAATAGTCGATTACAATGCATAGTGAAAGTAAAAGACTAAGTAAAATAAAGCTACTCTAATGATAATACGTACTAATTATCTCTAATATTTAAATTTGAATCCCTAATCTAATGTTATCTATAAAGATAACATATTATCCTAAGGTATTTTAATCCTAAAATGCTAAAACCCCTAACACAATCGCTCCTCCCGGCCCCTGGGCCCAGCCTAGCCGTAAAGAAACCTACCTTAGAGTCTATGAAAACTTATTTGTATTCATAACATGTTGAAGCCGACATTTATGCTTTGAAAAGTGCTTTATTTTTCTTATTGAGCGAGCAAATTAAGATGGAATATATAGGACTACCCAAGTCTTGTTATGAAAATTCCGCCCATCCGGTCCTGGTTCCGGTCCAAAAGCATAACCGCCCAAGTCTTGGATGTTTCGAAAGTCTTTTTTTTTAATATGCTTTTGTACGTTTATGTAAAAATCCTGACAAAAAAATATTCATAATATTAATAAACAACTCAAAATACAAAATACTTACAAAATAAATTTATTTTAATGTTACAATATTGCAACCAAAAAAACAAAAAAAAAGGTTTTAGAAAAAGATTAATAACTAAAAGACTTAAAATATTAAAATGATTCATCCTCTTTCACCTCAGAGTCAAATAAAATCCCTAATTCTTATAGAAAATTTGGCTTCCTTTTTCAAATTAGTCTATCTTTCGTTTTATTAGTACCAGTGCTAATACACCAAACCCTTTTAAAACCAGATTCAACATCCACTAGTACTGGCTAATAAAACTCATGCTGATAAAAATAAGTCATGATAAAAAAAAAATAAGCCCAAGCTTCGGCTCAAACTCGTTTAATTTTCTAAGTTAAAAAAAAATTAGATATATGTTGAGTAGTTTGTTGCTGAGAAATTAGATATATCTAGTAGTTTCAAATTTTGTTGGTTGTTTTAGAAAGTTGGCCACATGATGAAAGGAGAAAAATGAGTACGTACTATATATTGGTATAGACTTGTATAAAAACAGTAGGCCAATATATTTGTTAAGAATATTAGAATATTATCTTAGGGTTATTTACTCTCTTAGGTACTCTAGGTTTACTAGGTTTACCTTTCCTTAGTCTACTAGGTTATTTGCCTATCACTCAGCCTCTCTATAAGTAGAGGCCTCTGTATTCATTATTATAATAAGACTCAATACAATGTAGTCCATTATATGCTTCTGCTCTCTCTCTCTTCTCTCTCTCCTTCTTCTGCTCTCTATAATATATTCAACAATATATTTAACAATATTTAAGCTATATATATATATATGGTTTAAACTCATTCCTTTGTTAAGTGAAAATTAAAGAAAATAAAACATATAATGTTGCATCATGTAATGAAACTGGAATATTTTTAACAATGGACAATTTTATTTGGACACTAGATAATAATGAACAATTGACAATTTTACCTGGACGATTGACAATTTTTACCAGTATATATAATTAATGCGAATATAATTTGGACATGACAAATACTAATGTTTATACGTCACCCCATATGTAAATTCCATGTTATGGTTTAAAAACATTGTACTTAGTAGAATATTATTCTAGAAACTAGCTTTAGAAAAAATTGATCTCTCCTAGAAAAGAATGGCGAAGAATGTGTCGACAAAATAATATATAACATTGTACATGTTATTGGTGTTTTTCATTCCGTTTGATCCTCATTACTTATACATATATATACACAGTGTCGTTGACACGTGTCAGTTTTCAATCATTGGCTAAGTCCTATAAGTACTCGATGCAGCTAGCAACCTTAATGTGTATGTCTGCTAGGGTTTCAAAGGTATAGAAGAAGGATGATGCGGTGTGTTATAGATTTGAGATATTTGGTTCCACCATTAATAAGCCTCATCTTTATGGTCCTGAATTCCCAAGACAGCAACATGGGATCCATTGAAATCCTTGTTAATAATCAGCTGCTTCTTGCCATTGTTGTCTTGGTCTTTCTTTCCACATCTGTCAACCTCCCTCTCACTGTGGAACCCGTCTGTTTGCTGACAGCAGATTTCTCCGGTCCCTTGACTCTTTCATTCTTCGCCTCCCTCATCTTCCGGCCACCACTTTTCTGGCTTGTGTTTCCCATGCTCGTAATTATGTCTCCTTGGTATAGAATGTTTTTGGATCAGCTGAAACACTTTATGTGTTGATTTAATGATGCTCTCCAAACCATTCCTGCTTTTATTATCATCTGTATCCTTCGACAATATCAAGAAGAATCTGAACCACCACCTCCTCCTCCTCATCAAGTTGAAATTGCACTGACTGAAAATGGTGCAAATATAGTCGAGCCCTGATCCACCCAATCTGGCATGTATATATAGTATTCTGCACGTAGATTGTCACCAAAATAAGATGGGTATGAGATTTCTATTACTTGTCAGAGGGGTATAAGCATTGTTGTATGTCTTTTTTTCTTATGGGTATGTAATGAAACATAAGATTATGAATTTTAGTTGTTACAACTCTTTTACAACTTGCTCATGTGAAATAGTAAGTTATAAAAGAGTAGTAGGTTTAACATTTTTCTTTTTATTATTGATATAGTAAAGAGTAATGCTACATCTACAACTTTTTTAAAATGATTGAAGCAAACGTTAGTCACCTAAAAAAAATTAATACACTTGATCAATTATATAGTAACTCATCGCCAACCAACTCATCATCTTTATCATAAAGAATGTTTTGCCCCGAAATGACCTAGCTAGCCCAATAGGAAAATTCCGAAGGCTCACTGTCAAACAAGATGGGGCCTACTCATTGTAACGACCTAGAAAAAAGCAGTAGTCACATTTGCGTTATTACCTAAAAAAAAAAAGCTAATTAATTTGAAGCTAGCTTTTCTATAATTTTCGGTGTTACAAACTCGGATTCAGATCCCCTAAAATTCCTAGGGGAATTTCATATTCTAAAATTCCAGATCTTGGCCCTTCAATTTCATCTAAAGGCTAGTGTTCCACTACGTGTCCCACTAATAATAAAATAATAAATCATTTCTAATTTTTAAATGATTTTCTTTTATATTTTCTTTTTAAAATTTAAATATTATTTTATTATTAGTGGGACACATGACGAAACACTAGCCTTTTGACGAAATTAAAGGGACAGGATCTAGAATTCCATAATTTAGAATTTCCCTAGGAATTCCAGGGGATTCAAATCCTACGAGCTCTCCTTTAAACCCTTGACGTCATTGTCAGAGCCATTCTAATAGTACAACATGGCACATTACTTGGTAGCTCTCATAGACTCATACCATTAGTAATAATCCAAGAAAAAACACTATCCACTGTCCACATATGCCTATCAATTCAAAAAAACTAGTCAATATTTGAAACTTCTTTAAAATTACTTAAAAAGCCCGATTTGACCGAATAAGTAAGTAATGTAAGATTTAACACCCGTGAACATCTCGCATAATAAACCACTTAATACTCTTTATACAGGCTACTCATCTTTCCATTATAAAAACACATCATCTCCATATATCATCGTTGTTATCCTTCTCTTCTTCATCATAGGGTCTAGGAAAGTTTCTAACTTCTCGGCTGCGAACTTCGCATATATATCCAGCCAAGTCAATCACTACTGTTGTTTTGGAGATTGAATTAAGTGGTCAACATGTTTAAGCCGACATTTATGCAGCTTTATTTTTCTTATCAAGCGTGCAAAGATGGAAGATGACGACCCACGTCTTGCCATGAAAATTCTGGCCATCCAGTTCCGGTCCAGGTCCAAAAGCATAACCGCCCAAGTCCTAGAAGTTTAGGTACACTTTGTGGGTGATGATCTTGTGGTTTCACTCAAACTTTTCCCTCCATTTGAGTGCGCTGCCAATCTCCTCCGCGTGCTCCGCCACCCACCGTCCTCTGCTGGGCCTTTTCTCGCGCCCCCACCACGATGAGCTTTCAACGCTCCCTTCCAATTTCGGTTTCCAGCGAGCGCATGATCAGCTCTTCTTTCCGGCTGCTGTCATTCGCTTGGTGTGCTTCTTTGTTATTTATTTCCCTGTAATTTAGGCTGGCCTTTTCTTTTGGTGTAATTTTTGTCTTGTTTTTGTTTTTGCTTGTAATAATGCTCGGTCCTCTCTCGCTCGATTTGCCCAACTAATGCCCTTCGGGTTTGCTGCTTTGGTCCAAACATTTGGGTTGTGGATGTGAACGTTATCCTAGCTTTCGGGTCAAGGTAGATGAGTTTTGGCTTGGGGTTCTCTGTCCTCAATGTCGAAGAATAAGAGTTACCTATGCATTGGTTTGAGTCTATTTGGCGCAGATCTACTATTTAAAATGAAAATTAGTCATAGGTTAGCGGATTTTGTATAAGTTTAGAATGTAATGCGTTATCTTTGACGCTTGTAACCTCATAGCTTCGGCTATAGTTGCTTCAAAGCTTTATACTCATTTATCAATGAATGAGACTAAACTGTTTCCTTTAAAAAAAAAATAATATAACATGAGTATGATAAATAAATAGTATAAAGAGTAGCATTGCTCAGATAAGAATGATGTGGTTTGGTTATGATGAGCGGATTTGGATATAATGACATGAATTAAATGCGTACCCTTGACTTGATGCTCTTTTGAATAATTTCCTTAATTAAGGGGTACAACATGTCCTTTTATATATAATTTAATAAAGGCCATTATCGATTATCATCCCTAATTACGTGTAAAGAAATTCCTAATTATTATTAAACTAGCTAGAACCTCAACGTTGAATGGACTCAGAAATTCTACGGAAGGAGATAGATCGATATACATATAGTATATATGAACTTAAAAATTTGTAAGAAATAAGAGATTGGAAGTGCTTAAAGAATCTATGAACTTAGGCTTTGTTTTCTTTTTTTTCCACAAGGGGATGAATTGAACTACGTACTGAAGGAGGCCGATGTATATATATACATATGCATGCATGCACATATATATTCATGATAATGAGCTCGTGGGACCAAATGCAAGGAAATCCTAAAATATTACGTCACTACTAAAAAAACAACGTTTAATGACGCTTAGAATTGGGGCACTTTAATAAAACGTCTCGATAAATGGACGTTTTAATGTGTAAACGCCCCTATTTAATTAATTAATGACATTTTTTATTGAGGCACCTTTAATTCGGGACGCCTGCTAGTTAGGCGTCCTTGATTAGGGGCGCCTAATAATCAAACGCCTTTAAATAAGATCCCAATTAAATTAATTAAGGACACTTTATATCCAAACGCCTTTAATTCTAGTTAGGCGTCCTTGATTAGGGGCGCCTAATAATCAAACGTCTTTAAATAAGATCCCAATTAAATTAATTAAGGACACTTTATATCCAAACGCCTTTAATTCGGGGCGCTTGCTACTCAGGCGCCCTTAATTAGGGACACCTAACAGTTAAGCGCCCTTAAATAAAATCTAAATTAAATTAATTAAAGACACTTTTTATTTAGATGCCTTTAATTCGGGACGCCTGTTAGTCAGACGCCCTTAATTAGGGATATCTAATAATCAAGCGCCCTTAAATAATATCCAATTAAATTAATTAATGACATTTTCTATTTAGATGCCTTTAATTCGGGATGCTTGACTATTAGACGCCCTTAATTAGGAACACTTAATGGTTAAATGCCCTTAAATAAAATTCTAATAAAATTAATTAAAGATACTTTTTAATAGCCTAACAGACAAACGCTCCTAAATAATGGCGCTATGCTGAAAAGCGCCCCCAAAAATTTTGGGCGCTGGGCTGAAAAGCACCCCCAAACTTTTTGCCGGAAGCTCAAACTCGCGATCATCTATTAATCACGCCTAAAGCTCCGCAACCCGAACAACACGCCTAAAGCTCACCACAGCAAGCAGCCCGCCTCCCCTCCTCTCAAGCAGCGCTTAATCCCCTCAGTATTTTCCCTCTCCCCCGCCAGTCCCCTCTCTCCATCTCCGACTCCCTATCTCTCTCTCTCCATCGCCCAGTGCCCCGCCAGTCCCCACCCACCATCTCCTCCAGTCGAAACTGGCCAGCCATCCTCAGGTAAATATACTCGGCCAACCTTTTATGAAAACTTTCTTTCTAACCCTAGCTTGATTGACATTTTGCTTTACAAATTCGAAATCTGAGATCATGGAAGTTCTTAACATATCGGCGATTGGTGGTTTATTAGGACAAAGATTTGCTTTGAGAGAAGGCAGTAGGAGAGTTCTTTACAACTCTGGGTTAGCAAAATATTATTTAAATATTATTTCATTTTTAAATAATATTATTTCTTTTCTCTTTCTCTCAGAATTTTCACTCAAAGATTTTTCATTTTCCGAGTCACTCACGAGGTGCAGAGAGCTCCCGATTTGGAGCAACTTCGCCGATATCGGCACTTAACGGCTTGCTCTCTCACTCACTTTACTCCCTCACTCACTGTGGGTATCATTTCGGTTTGGTGCTTGCAAATCGGCATCTCGCCGATACGGACACAGCACAAGGGGGGGTATCTGTGTATTTGTTTGGTCTATTCGCAAAGAGCATTTGAAATGCAGGCGCGCCAGCGACTTTTCGGGGGTTTTAAGGCCGATCGGAAAATCGCCGGCGATTTGATGGAAAAATCGGCACTGTTTAAGTTGGAGTTTTCGGTGGTGTTAGTTCATGGAGGTAATTGTTCGGTGTACTCCATGTACAGCTCTCAGATTGCGTGTTAAGCCTCGCCTCGCCGTCGTTTTGTTCGAGGTAAAGCTCTGCTGGTTTTTTTTTTTCTCCCCTTCTTTAGTAGTGCCGTGAGAAATGGGGGATGTAGGGTATAGTTTTTTTTAGCAAATTTGTCTAGGCTGTTTTTGGTAGCTGAGAAAGTGTGGGAAAAGAGGAGAAAAAGTTGGGGGTTCGGAAGTGACACTGTTACCTTCAGCCGGTGTGAGTTATCTGAGCTTTGTTTTTTGTTTTCTCGAGTACGGGGCTTAGGGTGTGTTCGTAATTTTATAGTTGAATTACTTCTTAAGTCTAGATGGTCTATTACTTTCCTTTTCTGGAATTTTTGGTTGTTGGATTTGAATGGAAACTTCCATTGGTGCTTGAGGAGGCAAATTTGTGAGAGAATTTGCTCCATTTGATCTGGTTTGCTTTTTAGTTTAACTTCATATTGAAGATTTAGCTGACGTAGTGTTTGTCTTCGCCAATATTAGTACTCAGATTTGCGAGGGTTGAAGGTGTTTTTCTGTATTATCCCACTAGAAAAGAAAAAACTGGCTTATTGGGTTCAGGAATTTCTTTCCTTTTGTTTGGTATTTAGCTACTGTGTGTTTGGTTTTCTTAGATCTGCTTCTCTTTCTTATTAAAAAGAAAGTCAATTTATATTTGCGATGTTTATTTTTTTATTCTTCATATTTAAGCCTCAAATTCGGGCCTTTTGATTGTGTTTGTGTATGAATTGTATTTGTGTTCGATACTCAGATGAAAATTATGCTCAATTTTATTTTCTGTGGTTACTTGCATTCTGCTTCAGATTATATTGATATTGTCATGGTTGGAAGCTAGTAGTGGAAAATCCCAAAAGCATCAACTGCAATGGCAAGGCCCAGAGCGGGATAGTGAGAACAACATTGTTTCCCACTCTTGCATCCATGACCAGATAATTGAACAAAGGAGGCGACCTGGTCGCAAGGTGTACTCTGTTACTCCACAATTTTATAAGGAGTCTGATATCTCTAAACCCCTTCATCGAAAAGGTCGGGCATTGCTTGGCGTTTCCAAATTGTCAGAGCTGCAAAAGGATGCGAAGCAACCTATTAGGATCTATCTAAATTATGATGCTGTTGGTCATTCGCCTGACAGAGATTGTCGACGCATTGGAGACATTGTGAAGGTGAGTTTTGACCTTAGATTGGTATGCTGTATATGTGGTTCATGCCTGTAAGCCTTAAGTTGATTTCCTTTCTCTGTTTATACTTCATCCTGTATCTTTTTTAAACAGCTTGGCGAGCCTCCTGTGAGCTCTCTTCCTGGCTCTCTGTCTTGCAATCCTCATGGTAATCCTCCAATTTTGGGTGACTGCTGGTATAACTGCACGGTGGATGATATCTCTGGGGAGGACAAAAGGTCTCGCCTTCACAAGGTTTGAGTTTGTTCTTTGTATATTCTCATCTTATATTGTATTTTATAAATTCTTTTGAAGATTGGATCTTTCTTCTGTTTTGATTTTTTGTAATGCTTCATACCCCTTATCTACTACTGTATAACCATGAGCATTGTTATTTAAATTTCCCTTTCAGAGAGTTCTCATTAAGCCAGGAAACTAATCCTTTGAAACCAATTTGATGTAGGCTTTGGGTCAGACAGCAGACTGGTTCAGGAGAGCCCTGTCTGTTGAGCCTGTGAAAGGGAACTTGCGCTTAAGTGGATATTCTGCATGTGGACAAGATGGAGGGGTACAGCTTCCACGTGAATATGTCGAAGGTATCTTCACTGTAAAAGAGTGCCTTTTTTGGAGCTTATTGCATTCTGGAAATAATCAACACTGACCATTCAACTATTTTCCCCAGATGGTGTTGCTGATGCTGACTTGGTTCTTTTGGTGACAACAAGGCCTACCACCGGCAACACTCTTGCATGGGCAGTGGCATGTGAACGTGATCAATGGGGCCGTGCAATTGCTGGTAAATTATTCATGGAGCATCTTTTGGTCTCTAGAATTATCTTACCCTTGCTAGCGATAGAAATCTGAAATCAAAACGAATGGTACTTTTCTTTTGTAGGACACGTGAATGTTGCTCCTCGCCATTTGACTGCTGAAGCGGAGACTTTACTTTCAGCTACTCTGATACATGAGGTCAGTTGGTTGTTATATATATATATATATATATTGAAATCAGACAAGTGTTGGAAGTAGTCTTTTTTACTAATCAGCAAGTTTGTATCTTTTCCAGGTTATGCATGTTCTTGGTTTTGATCCCCATGCCTTTGCTCATTTTAGGGATGAGAGGAAAAGACGGCGTAGTCAGGTAAACAATGCTCCATATTTTTTAGATTCTTCTTGAAGACAATGACCAAAATATTATGGGGCATTTGGATGGGGATAATCTTTTAGGATTCCTTGAAATCTTAAAAGATTATCTTGTTTGGTTGCGCTTAAGTGGAGAGAATCCATATACCCAAGGGAATGTGGGTTACCTCTTAACCCCTTTTTGCCGGGTATGTGGATTCCCTTCTATAGAGGTGGTAATCCACATTCCCTTGGCCCACATTTCATATGTTTCTATAAGACAAGAATGGCCATATCCCATACAGTTTTATTAATAAGGAGCTAAGCTTTTCCCATGCGCCTGCTAAACCACGACCCTCAATCCCTTAAAAACTCTCACCATCTCCATTGTATAAATTGTTATACAAGAAGAGTTACCTTGTGATAATTTTTGGAGTGTTTGGGAAAGAGTTTTTAGAGGCGAAATGAGGAAGTAATTGATTGATGTGATATAGAGGTAAAAGAAGGTTTGAATTTTTTGTGAGAGAAAAGTGAAGAAAGTTGTTTGGTAATGTGAAGAAAGGGGTTTGAATTTTTTAGGAGAAGGGAGGGGAAATGGTTACCAAACATAGGCTTTATTATTATTATTATTATTATTTAAAAAAAAAAAANACACTTTGCTCATAGAAAAGTGACACTTTTAGATCAGTGGCTAACGGCGTATTTGAAATTGCGTTAGAAAGCTTAAAAATACTTTTAGTACTTAAAAATTCATGTTAAATAAAAGCTAGCATGTTTAGTAAAAAGTTTCAAAAAAAGTTTTTTACTCAAAAAATTGTCAAAAAATAATTTTTGACTTAAAAGCTTCATTTCTCAAACGTAATCCCCAACAGTCTCTAAGTCCTATCATAAAGTACTATTTTTCTTAATTTTTTTTTTTCTTTTTTCTATTCAAGTCCTATATATATAAGTAGTCATTTATGCCCTAAGCAACCTGAATGAGTGTCTGCTAGGGCTTCGAAGGTATATATAGAAGAAGAAGGATGATGCGCGCGGTGGGTTATAGATTTGAGATATTTGGTTCCACCAGTCATAAGCCTCATCTCTTTGGTCCTGAAATCCCAAGGCAGTAACTTGGGAATATCATTTCAAATATTCCTAGGTTATCCTGTACTTTTGATGATGTTTCTTGCCACCGTTTTGTTGGTCTTTCTTTCCACCTCTGTCAACCTCCCTCTCACTGTGGAACCCTTCTGTTCGCTGACTGCAGATTTCTCTGCTCCCTTGTCTCTTTCATTGCTGGCCTCCCTCATTTTCCGGCCACCACTTTTCTGGCTTGTGTTTCCCATGCTCGTAATCGTGTCTCCTTGGTATAGGATGTTTTTGGATCAGCTGAAACACTTTCTGTGTTGGTTTTATGATGCTCTCCTAACCATTCCTTCTTTTCTTATCATCTGCATCCTTCAAAAATATCAAGAAGAATCCCACCCCCCACCACCACCTCCTCCTCCTCCTCCTCAAGTTGAAATTGAACTGATTGAAAATGATGCAAATATAGTCGAGCCCTGATCGACCAAGTCTGGCATTTATAGTTCTATTGTGTACGTAGTAGTAATGAAAGGATATAGTACGTGTCACCAAAATAAGACGGGTATAGCTTTCTATTACTTATCAGAGGGGAAG
The DNA here is from genome assembly GCA_006937295.1 of Carpinus fangiana. Taxonomy (NCBI): domain Eukaryota; kingdom Viridiplantae; phylum Streptophyta; class Magnoliopsida; order Fagales; family Betulaceae; genus Carpinus; species Carpinus fangiana. Next base: position 5,929,727 of record CM017325.1, read on the forward strand.
GCTACGAGTGCTTAGATTATTAAAGAAGAAGAAGAAGAAGAAAGTGAAGCTTATGAGTGTCTTTTTTCTTTTGGGTGTTGTAATGAAACATAAGTTATAAAAGAGTAGAAGGTTTAATATTTTTCTTTTTATTAATTATTGTTATTTGAAGCAATGTAAGTCACTTAAAAAAAATTAATACGCTTTAATTATATACTAACACGTACAAGATGTAAAAGAATTATAAAGAGTTATAATTAAGTTTAACATTTTTTTACGGTTAATGGATAGATTTTAATTTGATAGCCAATTCTGAACTCTCATCGATGCATGCAAAACTTTGGCTGTCATCATTGTTCATATTTATTGGAAACTATATTTATATATAAAAGTCACATCCCCATTTAAAAAATAATAATAATAATCAAATAAAAAAATAAAGACAATTGCGAAAATAAAATAAACACGAGATTTTACGTAGTTCAATTTATGACGTACGCTTATAGAATAAAGCTCTAACACTATATTTTCTCTTATTCATTTGACTAGGTTTATAGTACAAAACATGCATATTTATAAGAGAATTAGAGTAGGTTTCATGGAAGGTTTCCTATAAGTTTCATGAAATGTCTCTTATACAATCTTCATCTCTTTTGAGTTCATTGCTACTAATTAATACATATAGATGTGTTCTCAAGGGGTAGCTCAATTGGCTTTACATCACGTTTCATAAAATGAAAGTTACTAATTTGAATCTCCCCTCTCCCTTCCTTTGTGTGAACATGTCAAATATATATATACACAAATGTAACGTAGTAATCTAAATGGACATAAAGGCTATTAAGTAATACAAACAGTCTTGATGTCTTTTTTTTTTTTTTTTTTTTAACATGTCTGCACAAGAGGGGAGGATTCGAACTAATGACGACCTCTACCTAATTTTTTTTTTACATGTTTGCATAAGAAGGGCGAGGGGGATTCAAACTAGTGACCTCCGCTTCATTAGGCGTGGTTATAACCGATTGAGCTACCTCTTGGGGACAATCTTGATGTCTTTTAGTGTACGTCGATCATGCGATTTTATCTTTAACACCCCCTTTCAAATTGATGGGAAAAACTACCTTTTGGTTGTCTAGTAGGAAATTGCATTGTGCCTTGTTGTGAAAATTTCCAACTTAATCAAGAGTGGAGATGGATCAAAGTTGAATATCATGAACAAAACTCGATGGAATTGGTGGTGGCCAGTGCCAGTGACTATAGATGGGCCTTTAACAACAATAGGCCAAAAATAGGGTCAATTATGAGCCATAAATTGAAGCCAACTGTAGACTGAAATGAGACCAACTATAGGCCTTAAATGGTTGAAATGAAGGTCTTTAACAATACCATGAAGGCCAAAAGATTGGTATAGGTCAACAACGTGACTAACAATAGACCAAATAATTGGCCAACAAATGGCCAAAAGATGGCCTCTTGAGCTTTTTTGTCTATAACCTAACATAAAAAAATAAATAAATAAAATAAAATAAAAATGGTGGTTAGGTCTATGACCCTGCATCTACAAAATAAAACCCTAATAACTACATTTTAAGTTTATTGCTACTAATTAATACATAACATCTACCAAGTAAAACAAACAATCTTGATCATGTCTCTTAACACTCAACTCAGCCTCTGGAAAACAAAACAAATTATTTAAGGCACACTACTGTACGTGTAACAAGATGGGGCCTACCTATCATCGTCTTCTTCTTCGTCATCACCACCATTGGAGGAACATCAAATTCTCTATCTCTTATAACTTTTCGTCTGCCAACTTGCCGATATATATATCCAAGTCAATCACTAAGCTGACCCTGGCCTTAAAACTGCTTTATATATTCTTCTCATTAATTAAGCTTGTAAAGATGAAAGAAGACGACCCAAGTCTTGTCGTGAAAATTCCGTCTATCACTCATTTAAGGTTGCCTGCAATATTCAATACATTTTTTTTTTTAATTATGGATGGCCGTCCATTGAAGTAAACGGCCCACAAATCAACACGTCGATCGGTCAGGGACTGCTTTCCAACCAAAAAGGTTGCTCCAAATGGTGGCTCTGCTTTTGGGCGTGAAACATCAAATATTGGGCTGATATTGGTTATAACGAGGTTTTCTCTCAATTTTCCAAGAAAATTCGGTTGCTCGATCTGCATTTTTCTGAGTTTTTAGGGTTTCATTTTTAGCGTTTTGGATGCAGAGAGAGAGAGAGACAGAGACAGAGCGGACAAGGATGGCAAGGACGCGTTGCCTAATGGCACTCTTTCTAAACATTTTTTCCATTCCTCTCCTATTAGAATATGTATATATATTCACAAACTATTTTTAGTTTTACATTAAAAAAAAAAAAAAATCATAGAACATTTCTAAAAAGTTTTAACAAACGAGTCGTCCCATCATGTTCCACTTTACTGGTAACAATAATTTCTATACATGCACTTGCCCTTATTATATTAAGAGTTTGTTTGAGTTTGTGATTTCAAAAATTACGATTTAAAAATAGCGACTTTAAAATATGTGATTTAAAAATGTGATTTTCGACACCGCAATCAAGCATTTGGCATAATTGCAGTTTGACTTTTAAAATTAAAGTTTAACATTTAAAATTATGGGTTTTTTTTATTAAAATAAAAAACCTCCTTACCTGCTATTTATGTGATTTTCGACACCGCAATCAAGCATTTGGCATAATTGCAGTTTGACTTTTAAAATTAAAGTTTAACCTTTAAAATTATAGGGTTTTTTTTATTAAAATAAAAAACCTCCTTTCCTACTATTTGAAAACAATAGAAATCTATGTTTTCAAACCACAATTTTTTAAAAATTTAATCCCAAAAAATTTATTTTCTACGATTTATTTTAAAATCACATTTTTTGTTTATAAAATCGCAATGTCAAGTAGACCCTAATGTTTACTTTTAGAGCGTGGGTAATAAAAAAAATATACACATGATAAAATGGTATGTTACCTAGCCGATCGAGTGACCTTGCAATAAAATTTAGGGAAAATATATAATAATTCATTTGGTCTACCCTTCAGAATTTTAAAATGCATAAGTTTTTTTTTTCGAAAATTTAATCCCTAGGTCATTGAAAACTACAATTAAATCCATGCCGTCAGTATTTTGTTAACTGCTATTAACGGAGTCAAAACGCACCGTTTTGTTTGATTAAAATATTAATTTTTAAAAATTTAATTTTAAATTTTAAAATAAAAATAAAAAGAAGAAAAAAAAAAAAAAAAAGAGAACAGGGGTGACAGGGGTGGCCATTTGGCCT
>CM017325.1:5933134-5947641 GCA_006937295.1 Carpinus fangiana
GCCATGGGGGTGGCCGAACCACCCCCCATGCCCTTGGGGGTGGTTCGGCCACCCCCTAAGGCCAAACGGTCACCCCCTAAGGCCAAACGGCCACCCCTGCCACCCCTCTTTTTTTTTCTTTTTTTAATTTTTAGATTTTAAAATTTAAAATTAAATTTTAAAAAATTAATATTTTAATCAAACAAAACGGTGCGTTTTGACTCCGTTAACGGCAGTTAACAAAACACTGATGGTAGGGATTTTATTGTAGTTTTCAATGATCAAGGGAGTAAATTTTTGAAAAATAAAAAATAAAAAACTTATACATTTTAAAATTCTGAAAGGTGAACCCAATGAGTTATTGTATATTTTTCCTAAAATTTATGCGTAGTGATAAATATTTGTAAATTCATGTTACAGGACAAAGTGAAAGTAGGAGAAGTACGGGAAAAAAAAAGAGTAGAGCGTAGCTAAAGGGAGAGAGGGGAAGAAGAGAAAGAAGAAGCTTGGGGAAAGAGGAACTTCTGTATCATGTGGAATGAATAAATTTGGAGGCTCAATTAGCTTAAATGGAGTAAGAACTAATTATTTTTCCGAGTAGGGTTGAATTCAAGCCAAACCGAGCTGGGCATTTGGCTGCCGAACTTGACTCGATTAGTAGGGTAGATATTTGAGCTTGAGCTCGAGTCCGCAAGGGCATAGAATATGCAATACTCCATTCTAAACTAGGATCAAGAAAACTTTTAGAAGGAATTAACCCTACCAATCTATTGCTGGCCAACTTGATCAATCAATTAGGTGATCGTACACTATGAATTTTAGAGAAAAGTAATGGATGAATATGTAAGTTCATCAAATATGGCATCACCTTTAATTTTTTTTATTTTTTTTTAACTTGAAAAATTAAACGAGTTTGAGCCGAAGCCTGGGTTGATGAAGGCCTGGGGTTGGCTTAAAGTGATGGGTTTGGGCAAAGACTTGTGTGCGGGTGATAAGAGATATGGGCATGTGAGCCTTGTTAAAGTGGATGGGCTTAGGTGGATAATGGATCCTCTGATTTGGGCTGATTTGTAAATTCATTAGTTGTTAGCCCATGAGAGGCTGACCAAGTGGAAGGTAATTCGGTTATTTTGGCCCATCTAAATCAGATAAGGTTGGGATGTTGCCGTTATGGTATTTTACATGAACTGTGGTAAATCTAAGAATTCATATTAGGAAGAGAGTATTAAAATTGGATCTTGGGCCTAATTCAACCCAAAAGCTAGCTCAAAAGTTGAGATTTCCCATTGCCCTTATAAATGGCCCATCTCCTTAATACCCAAGTAATATGGGACTTCCAACACTCCCCCTCAAGTGTGGCGGGAGGACATCCAAGCCAACACGTGCAACAAATGAGAGACGGTGGGCCACAGTCAATTGGGTTTGGCTCTGATACCATGTTAAAATTAGGTCTTGAACCTAACTCAACTCAAAAATTAGCTCAAGAGTTGAGATTTTCCCTTATCCTTATAAATGGCCCATCTCCTTAATACCCAAGCAATGTGGGACTTCCAACAGAGAAGGCTTAAACCATACAGCCATCCCATGATACACATAGACTAGAGAAAAACTCATTTCAAGTGGGAGCAAATATCGTCTTAAAGATAGCGATTCATCGTGCCTCAAAGCTATCTTTTGTATTAGATTTTTGTTTTTATTTGAATGATATTTTCTTAACAGTTTCATGTTTATGTTTGATTTTTCTTCCTTATCACATTATTTTCCTAACAGAATTTAGCTTAGAATTTAAATTTATGCTGCAACTCTAATGGACTTCTTCAAACTTCGATGTCAACATCTTTAAGTTTGAAATTTGTAATGGTCTTAATTGGTTCCTTCATGTGTCACATCTAAAATTTGAGTTTATCTTCTATTCGTTCATGGCTTAAAAGCCCCACATGTTGCCCACCAATAGAAGTAAGACACCTCATCTAAAGTAAAAAAAAAATTGTAAAAAACTTGTGTAGAACCAAAACACTAGATTTTGCAGCACCCACACCCATGGTTTTGCAGAGAAGGAGACTAGTTTTGCAGAGAAAGAAAAGAGAAAGAAGAGAAGGAAGAAGGAAGAACCGTTTTGCAGCACCCATAGCTGGCCTGGAATTTTTTAGGATGATAAAATCTCAAAAATGATTAACCAGCCCCTCTAAGTTTTAGTTTTGAATCCAAAATTAAGTTTTGCGACATTAGAAACGAGTTTTGTAGCATTATAATCGATTTTTGAGGCATTAGAAACGATTTTTTAGGCTGAGTTTGGTAGAGAAGTTGCAAAGATGGTGACCCAATCGCAGGAAATGGTGACCCACGACTGGGTCACGGCCAAGCCCAGCTGTGAGTCATGCATGACCCAGCGGCTGGGTCTACCGTGACCCAGTGGCCAGATCTCTTTTTTTTTTCTTTTTTTTTTTGCCGGAAAAGTCGCCGAAGGTAGGCGGTGGGTGGCGGCGTATCTGGGCGGTGGGAGCGACGTGTGCTTGGCGGAGCCAGGTGGGCGACGTGGGCTTCTCAGAGTCGGCTGGGTGTGACAGCGTCATTGCCTAGGAGGTGGGAAATTTTTGGGCGGCGTCTCTGGTTTTTTCTGATTCCTTAGAAGTCAAATTTTGGCCATTTTGTAGGTTTTTTTTATTGTTTTGTTAGATATTATCCAGTGCATCCAAACTTATTTTCTAACTTGTGATAATCTGAGTTGGCACTTATGCGAATTTGTTGTTATTTGTATATTTTTCTTTGTGTGTAGTCTATGAGCTTGTATAGAATTTTCTCTTAAAGCTGCGTCGTTTCGCTAAAAAAAAAATCTCAGACGTAAATTTAAATTAAATTATAGAAGATCTTGCTATTATTTTTCTACAAAATATGAAAGCCGGATCCGGGTTGGGTTGGTGAAACCTCATGCACATGCATGCATGCACACAAAAGTAAAAAATAAATGATAAAAAATAATAATAATAATTTGAGGCCACAAACTCATTCCATTCACGTCATTGCATAATGCATATGCACTTAAGAAAATAACGCGCATTCTGAATTGCAGTTGCTTTTTTGACATTTACAGAGTGACATTTGTTTTGTGTTTTTTAATGTAAGACAAACAGTGACATAGCATTTAGACAGTGACCAACTCATTCGCATAGAATCATCACATTGCCCGTGCTCATACCACCTTTTTGTTTTTTATATGTGACATTTTCCAAGTGATTTAACAATGAAAGTCCCTAAAATTCGAAATTTCTTTTTCATCGCAAGGAGAACATTATACGTGTTAAGATGATAAATTTAAGCTACTCCTCAACGGTTCACATAAAACATGTTTCCATGTTTTCTGTGAACAGTAGCCACACTCTTCCTTATTGCATTGCAAGATAATGGACAGCTCTCCAGTCAAGGCAATGGACATGCAGCTTTTCCTCTTTTCCAGCTTTTGAGGAACTTATGTTTTATGTATTGTATCCATGTGATATCTTTTGTTCTGTCTGAAACTCTTGTAAATCGGTGTGTAAATCGGTGTGTAAAACGACTCTATGAGTTTCACTATAAATAAGATCTCCTCTCATTTGGTAAGTTAACCAAAACAAAGCTTCTCTCAAATATTTCAACAAACTAATAGGGGTGGAGCAACCATCAGTTTGTAACAAAAGATAAGACTTTTTTTTTTTAAGACCGCGGTTGAATCTTGCGTAAATCACCGGGATGGTCGGATCTTGCCAGAAACACCAAAGGGTCGGTCGGTCTCACCGTAAAACACCATGGGGCAATCGGATCACGCTGCAAATTATCCAGGGATGGTCGGATCTTGCCCGAAACACCAAGGGTCGGTCGATCTCCCTTCAAACCACTAATGAAACGGTCAGATATTCACCTTAAACTACCGAAAATGGCCAAATATGTGGTACCTACAATTTTTATTTTTATTTTTTTGATAAAAATTTCGGATAAAATGGGCAACAACCCCTGTGCAAAAACGCATACCCATACCACTCTCTTTCTTTTAATACCACTTTCTCTTTCTTCCTCTTTTCTCTTACAATATTTTCTTGCATGCCCGACAATTCTCTGCAACCATTTTTTTATTTTTTTTCAAAAGATAAAGAAGAAAAGATGCATGACAAGGCTACAAGCCTACTGCAAACGAACGAAAAATATTCCAGGAGATTCTGCAAGCACGCTGGGCGTGGTCGGCGGTACTGGACTCGCCGGAGGGAGATGGCGTCAAGACAATTTTGATCGTCGACAGATGGAAGGCATAGAAAGGCTGGACAGCGTCTCCTGGAGGCATGGACCATGGTTGAGAAGCTGTGGTGTCGCTATAGTGTTTGATGAAATGCTTCAAAGAGCAACTTAGAATATGAATAGCTCTTTTAGAGCTTTCACAAGGCACTGCCCGTGTGAGCGTATAGCCCACACGGGCTGTACTGCTATCAACGAAGGGAAAACCAGGAATCGAAGAGAAGGCTTTAGCCGATAAGGTCTGATACCATGATAGAATTCAAGGGAGAAACTTAGAATGAAAATATATTAGATTGCTTAAGTAATTACATGAGTAGTGGAACACTGAATTTATACACACAAGCTTGACAAAAATAAGAGTAAAATACAATATTGAGAGACAGTGGAGTGATGGAAGAGACAGGCGTGGGCTGGCTTGTCTGGGCAGCATGGGTTGAAGAGGGCAGCACGTGGGTTGGCAGGGCATTGGCAGCACGGGCGTCAGGAGCATGGGCAGCATGGGCTCTTGTACTCTAACAATACGAACTTCTGATACATCACTATCATCTTAAAATGGGAATTTTTGAACCGTCACAGGAAATATATATTTTCAATGTTCTCAGCTGCATGTGGTGGTCTCGTATTTTTAGAGAGAGAGAGAGAGGACTCAAATAGTGTTGAAAATGAAGCCGTGGCCGCTACTGGTCTCCACCTGGCTCCCCCACCCTGTGCCACCCATCGTGATATATGCATAAAAACAGAGAAAGAGAAAGAGAGAGCTTTGTGTAGGATTTATATGGCGTTGGTAAACAAATCAAAAATATTGCTGAAACAAAAATCAGTACCTGTTGCTCCCTTCATTTGCAATCACTTGAATTGCAACGTGATTATGAGGTACTGGCTCTGATTCTTCTTGATGGTCACGTTGCGGGAAGCAGAGGATAATACGAGCAGGAAGGGCTTGGAGAGTGTTATAAAACTTCAACAGTAGACCCAAAAGCTTCTTATCCCAAGGATAAATGATTACGAGAATGGGAAAGACAAGCCAAAACTGTGGTGGTGGAAAAATGAGGGAGGCAAGCAATGAAAGAGCCCAGGAAAGCGAGAAATGTCGGGTTCGCAGATAGATTAATGGAAGTTCCAGGATGAGAACGAGGTTGACAGATGTGAAAAGTAAGACAAATATAAGAATCGCAAGAAACAGACATACCATCACAAAAATGGGATAATAACCAAGGCTTGCAATTCCAAAGTTATGGTCGTTGTCTTCAGATGGCAGCACCACAAAGATGAGGCTTATTACAGCAGGAATCGCATATCTCAAATCAATGTTGCACCTCATCCTTCTCCGGTCTTCAAAATTATTACGCTTTGTGTTTGTAGTTCTACTTTACCCTCAAACTTGTATTTTTATAGGTTCTCAGTAATTGCCTTGCGAAGTTTTCATGAAACTTCAATTCCCACCAAGCTGTTTTTTCGTGAACACTATTTTTTAAGACTTGTAAGGCTTAGGAGGGCCAGCAGTCATATTCAACGAAGATAACATTATTTTTCTTTCTTCCTCTTGTTCTCAACAGAGAGATAACTAATTGATGTGATTTGGATTGAGTTTTAAGGAATCTAATTAACACGTGTTTTCAATATGACTGCTGGAGTCAATTGCTTCGTGTTTTCAGTACGATTGATTAGCACGAAATATCTATAAAAAAATGGACTGCTAGCACGTACAATGCTCCAAGTCTGTAGCCGGCATTCAGAGAAGACAAGAATCAAAGAACCAATTAAAAGGCTGCAGCGAGAACGGCCCCTGACGAAAATAGTACGATTTTCGTATACTATGTTAGAGAGCCTCTTTAACGGAAAAGAAAAGCACGTACACGGAAGCTGATTCTTTGTTGTTTTCTTAAACGTGCCTCTTTGAGGAAAAGAAAATCACGTACACTAGTTGCATGTATGGGCAAATGTTAGGAATATGACGTATTGTTTTCTATCTTCTTTTTGTCAAGTAGTTAGATAAGGTTGGAACTCTAATTGATAGATGTATTTATCTTCTATTCAAACAGGAGGTATCAATTAGTAGGATTAAAGAGTTATCTTCATTCGAATAAGGAGTTATCTCCATTAGATAAAGGATCATGTATCCTAGTAGGTTTAGGAGTTAAACTCCTACTTTATGTCTTATTAGCCGCCTATTTAAAGGCACAACCATTCAATAAAAAGTATGCAATTTTAATCTTCAAACCTTGTGTTTGTTATGAGACCCAGGAATCTCTAATTTCCTATCGCTAGTTGTTTCAATTAGCAAATATAAGGAATAATAAGAAGCAGGATCCTGCTTCATTCCCCGTTTCTACCTGAGTCACTAGATCTGTTACGCATTCACATAACAATTTGGTATCAGAGCCAGGTTCCCTTCCAATGGCAGACCCAAGAATGGAACGCATGGAGCAGCAATTCGCTGGTTTGCAAAAGATGTTAGAAGGTTTCATGAAATCTTCGTCAGAGCAAACAAAGAAATTGGCGGAATCAATTCAAGCCTCAGCAAAGGAGACAAAGAAATTGGCAGCAGCAATAGATGACAGGCAGAGCAAGGATTCTGGAGAGGATTCCACGGCTGGAAACCGTTCCAAAAAAACCAACGGGCACTGGAATTCCTACAAGCCGAAATTGGCTAAAATGGATTTTCCTAAGTACAAGGGGGTGGACGATCCCACAAGTTGGATATGTAGAGTCGAACAATTCTTTGAATTCCAACAAACTGAAGAAGAAGATAAATTACCCATGGCTGCCTACCATCTTGAGGAAGAGGCGCAAATGTGGTACCAATTATTTCGAGACAGCGAGGAAACTGTTACCTGGGAATCATTGAAGGCTGCTCTCCATATTCGTTATGGCCCAACTGTCTTTGAAGACCACTTCGGTGATTTGACCAAACTTCAACAAGTGGGCACCGTGAGGGACTATCAACTTCAATTCGAGCAACTCCTTAGCCGAGTAGGAAAATTATCAATTCCACATCAATTGGGATGTTTTGTGAGTGGATTGAAGGGAGATCTGAGGACAGAGGTACAAGCCTTGAAACCTAGTATGTTGACAGAAGCTATCGGATTAGCACGATTGTATGAAGCTCGCAATCAAGGGACTAAAAATCTTTTTGGCATAAACATTAAAGAACCTGACCCTCCACCCTTACAGTCTTCTGCATTGACCCGCCCCCAAGGACCAATGGTGAAGCGCCTAAGTCCCACGGAACTACAGGTGAGGTGCGACCGTGGCCTATGTTTTAATTGTGATGAACGTTTCATTCTGAGTCATCGTTGCAAGAAGTTATTCCTTCTTAAAGGTATATATCCAGAGGAGGAAGAGCCCGGAGAAGATCACCATGGTCGTCAAGAAGACACCATAGCCCCTTTGGAATTCTATTAAGATTTTCCTGATGTCACCCTTGAGGACAAGTGTGATTTGAAGGAGGGAGGAATGTTAGGGATATGACGTGCAGTAGTTTCAGTAGGAATCTATGTTATTGTTTTCTATCTTCTTTTTGTCAAGTAGTTAGATAAGGTTGGAACTCTAATTGATAGATGTATTTATCTTCTATTCAAACAGGAGTTATCAATTAGTATGATTAAAGAGTTATCTTCATTCGAATAAGGAGTTATCTCCATTAGATAAAGGATCATGTATCCTAGTAGGTTTAGGAGTTAAACTCCTACTTTATGTCTTATTAGCTGCCTATTTAAAGGCACAACCATTCAATAAAAAGTATACAATTTTAATCTTCAAACCTTGTATTTGTTATGAGATCCAGGAATCTCTAATTTCCTATCGCTAGTTGTTTCAATTAGCAAATATAGGGAAGAATAAGAAGCAGGATCCTGCTTCCTTCCCCGTTTCTACCCGAGTCACTAGATCTGTTACGCATTCATGTAACAGCAAAATTGCAGCTTGAATTTTAAAATCAAAGTTTAACCTTAATTTTTTTTTTTCTTCTTTCCTTTTAAATCATCCTTACTAGGGGTGTTCAAGCGGTTATAACCGGCAGTTATTTATAATAACCGCCTTCGCGTTAGGTGGTTATCGGATTTTTAATAACTGCAACCGCTTCCGCCTAGGCGGTCAGCGATTATTTTATAACCAGCGGTTAGCGGTTATTCAAACCGCTAACAAGCAGTGATAATCGGTTTTTTAAAAATTGGCTTTTTATATTTTAGGCCTTCATTTTTCATATATTTTGGGATTATTTTGCCATATTTTTTGGGCTTATTTTGCCCTATTGAATGAAAAACGTGCTATTTTTTGGGCTTATTTCACATACATAGTCATAATGCACAAATCCATTAAATGGCCAAAAACCAAAACATACTACAAACCACTGAAAGTCTGAAACTAATAAATGTAAGCAAAACAAATATTACAAGCCTTAGGTTTCATCTCATTCTCCAACCAAAACGGCGTCGTTTTGGATTTTTTTTATTTAATTAATATATATTTTTATATAATTATATATAAATAAAGACGGTTAGCAGTTATAACCGTTTTTTCATACCCCTAAAACCGCTAACTGCAACCGCCTTAGGCGGTTAGCGGTTCTTAATAACCGGTTTACAAAACAGTTAACGATTAGCGGTTATTAAAAAGCGGTTATAAACGGTTAGCGGTTAACGAGGCGGTTATAACCGTTCCGCTTGAACACCCCTAATCCTTACCTCCTATTTAAAAACAATAGAATATCTATGTTTTCTCGCAACAAATTTTCTCAGCAACCAAACTGGGAAAAGAAAATCAAGGACCAAAGAGAATGAATGAACCCCCGTATCTCATCTTGATTTAAAAAATTTGAACATCTGGTAAGTGGGCATCCCGTTGGAGCTTCTTCTCGATTTCTTGGGTGAGGGCACTAGATCCACTGGGATAAGCATAGCTTTGAGGCGTTGCAGAGCTTGAGTTTGTGTCGTTCTTATAGAAAACAATCCAAGCAAAATGGCATGGATTGCATAATTTGCATCCATGATGCAGCTAGCTGTAATACCAGGAGAAGTGGATCAGAGACATACACTCCAAATTCACTCCCATCGAAGAAGGTGATCACAAATCTAATGTCTCTACTACAACCCAACGCCAAGTCTTAGCAGAAACTGTCCCCTACTTGACTGCAAGTTTATCTTATTCCCAATTCATATACGAGTGTCATCTCACTAACCCTTAGGATCGAACTCCAGTGCCTCCATATATATCCATGCTAATTCCTTAAAAGAAGAAAATTCTACATCAACGTAGAAAAGGGTCAAAAATTGAATTATGTTTCAATATTCTCCTCTGTTTCAATCTGCAAAAGCAGAGTATAACAGAGCATTGCTTCATGTGCTTTGTACAAAACATAATAGACAAACAAAAGATGAGAGTGATTTACAATATTTATAAATAATAAATTATATATTAGAGAGATGCGAGTGAGTCCAAATGCTTCTTGGAACACTTCTCTAATTTTGCTTGGCCTGAAAAAAGGGAGATCATCTCTTTCGTTAAGGACTTGCTCAGTCAAACAGGCGTAAGTTTGTTTGAGTTAGAAAAGTCGCTGTTTACATCTGCACCATTAAAAATTTCTACCGCATAGAAGTACTATCACAATGTCAAATAGACCCTAATGTTTTACTTTTAGAGCGTGGCTAATAAATAAATTAAATAATAATAATAATAATACACACGATAAAATGTTATGTTACCTAGCCGAGTGACCTTGTAATAAAATTTATGGGTAGTGATAAATATTATTTGTAAATTCAGGTTACAGGACAGAGTGAAAGTAGGAGAAGTATGGGAAAAAAGAGAAGAGAGTAGCTAAAGGGAGAGAGAGGAGAAGAGAAAGAAGAAGGGAAAGAGGAACTTCTGTATTAATATGTGGATATGAATTCACAATAAATGTGGAATGAATAAACTTGGAGGCTCAGTTAGCTTAAATGGAGTAAGAACTAATTATTTTTTTCCGAGTAGGGTTGAATTCAAGCCAAACTGAGCTGGGCATTTGGCTGCCGAACTCGACTCGATTAGTAGGCTAGATATTTGAGCTCGAGCTCAAGTCCGCAAGGGCATAGAATATGCAATACTCCATTCTAAACTAGGATCAAGAAAACTTTTAGAAGGAATTAGCCCTACCAATCTATTAATGCTGGCCAACTTGATCAATCAATTAGGTGATCGTACACTATGAATTTTAGAGAAAAGTAATGGATTAATATGTAAGTTCATCAAATATGGCATCACCTTTAATTTTTATTAATTTTTTTATTTTTTTAACTTGAAAAATTAAACGAGTTTGAGCCGAAGCCTGGGCTGATGAAGGCCTGGGGTCGGCTTAAAGTGATGGGTTTGGGCAAAGCCGGCCTTGTGTGCGGGTGATAAGAGATATGAGCATGGGCATGTGAGCCAGCTTGTTAATGTGGATGGGCTTAGGCGCATCCTCTGATTTGGGCTGATTTGTGAATTCATAAATTGTTAGGCCCATGGGAGGCTGACCAAGTGGAAGGTAATTCGGTTATTTTGGCCCATCTAAATCAGATGTAGAGGTTGGGATTAGGGCTGTAATCGAGCCGAACCGAGTTGAGCTTCAGGATTTCAAGATTAGCTCATTTATGAAAATGCTTATTTGAGCCGAGCTATAAAATACGTATTTAAGCTCAGCTCATTTAAAATTCGGGCGAGCTCGAGCTCAAGCTCGAGTTCGTTGCAAATGATATTCGAGCCGAGCCGGGCTTAACTCGAGCTCGAGCTAAGCTATTAAATTCTTTAATGTATGATCCGAGTAAAATTCAAGCCTGAATTTTAAAACAACTTCTAGATATTTATCTACAGTATAAATTAATATAACTAATTTTAGTAATATATATACAAGATATATGAAATAGCTAACTAATTAGTTAGTATGTTAATTAATACATACACATGTAAATATTAAATAACCTATATAACATATATTGCTTAATTACTAATATACAAATTTATATAACTCTTTTTTGTAATATATATATGTGTGTGTGTGTGTGTGTGTGTGTGTGTGTGAACTAGCTAACGAGCAGGGCTAACAAGCCGGACGACCTCAACTTAAACGAGTCGAACTCACGAGCCCCCGTCGAGCTTAATCGAGTGAGCTGGGTATGTGTAACTAGTTAATCGAGCAAGTTTCAACAGTAACAAGCAAGCTTGTATAGTGTCGAGCTCAAATCCATTAAATTTGAAAATAAAAAAACTTAAGAGCATCACCATTGAGCTCTTTAAATTTGGTTTTTCTTTAATTTTTTTTTAAAAAAAAAAAAAACTCACAAAAAGCGTCATTTAAAAAACTTTCTACTCTATTTCAAATTTAGCTTTGATCAATAAGGCTCTCCAAATACCAAGTGCCAAAAAGTGAAAGTTATTTGGTTTTTTAGTCTTATATATTCATTTTCCTTCTCTCTCATATCTACCTATAACAAAATAATAATAATAAAAATAATATTTAACTAAAGTATAGGAAGATATAGAGATTTTGATATTTGGTTCATTTTAAAAGTGACTCTTCAAATTTAACTTTTATTTGAAGAGTTCAATGTGGATACTCAATCAACAAGAGATTATATTTCATAAAGTGAATATATCACTAGTTCGAATTAGGGTGAAAATGCGGTTTTTATTAACCGCCTTTAAATATCACTAACCGCTTTCAAAAGTAATTAGTAACGGTTAGTAATTAGTGGGTTTTTTGAAGGGGTTTGCTAAGGGTTCTCTTCATAGTGGTTTCTTGAGTTCTCACAGACTTACATAAAACATGATTTAAGCAAAAATAAAATTGTAGTACCTTTTTTTGCCAACAGATTAATTTTTATGAGTTAATATTTAAGTTCTAATGCTTTAAAACTTGTTTTTTTATTCAAAACTAAAACCTAAGGGTGGAAGGTTAACCCTTTAGGGATGATATCACCCAAAATAGATTTGATCATCCTAAATTTAATATTAATGCCTCAATTTGGTGCTAATGCCTCAATTTTAGTGCTAATGTCTCAAATTTGGTACTAATGCCTAAAAAACCGGTGGTAAAGGCCATTATAATTTTATTTTTTCTTAAATCATGTTTTACATAAATCTGGAAGAACCCAGGAGAACATTATGGGAAGAACCCCTAGCATTTTCCTTTTTTAAAACCGCTAGCCGCTTTTTTAAATATATAATATATTATATTTTTATTATATATAATATTACTTAAGGTAAAGCAATGTAGTTTTACACTTGTATATATTTATCTATTTCTCTAACCCCAAACCTATCTTATAAATCACTCAACACTCAGCCCCAGCA
This sequence comes from Carpinus fangiana, assembly GCA_006937295.1. Classification (NCBI taxonomy): domain Eukaryota; kingdom Viridiplantae; phylum Streptophyta; class Magnoliopsida; order Fagales; family Betulaceae; genus Carpinus; species Carpinus fangiana. Next base: position 5,945,684 of record CM017325.1, read on the forward strand.
TCTCACACTCACGCTATCACTTGCCGCTCATCGTCTTTCGTTGCCGTATCTCATCACTCTCTCGGTCCGAAACCGTCTTCACCTTGTCATCTTTGATCTCGACTATACTCTTTGGCCCTTATGATGGAATTGATTTTTTCTCCCCTTCCCCACCTTGTGCTAATCGGTCTAAGAACGGAGACTAACGTGGTGTGCACCGGTTTTTCACTCCAATAGTCCGTTGGTGCTCAATAGGGCAATCTACAATTTTTGTGTATTTTGGTGAAAGAAATGGGGGCGTTTGGTTGCATGCTCAATTTTGTGTATTTTAGTGAAAAAAGCGATTAGTGGTTTTCGGATGAGGTTAATCGCCTAGCGGTTAATGGAGGCGGGTGCAATTAGCGATTTTAGCCATTAACTACTAACTATAATTGTCTTTTCACCCCTAGTTCAAATTGCTAATAAAAAATTGAAAACTACAATAGAATTAAAATATTAGTAAAGTGATATATATATATTTTTAAGTTTTGAAAACATCTCAAAATATGTTTCAATTTTAAGCCTTTGTTTGGGAATTGGTTTCAGAAATAGGTTTTCAAAAACCCAAACCCAAGCTTAATTTCCTTATAAGTACAATTTACTTAGTACCCTCTCAATTTCATTTAAATTGGATAATTCCAGCTAGTTATATTGGAAGTGTATTTTTGTTTCTCAAAAAGTGAAAAGACAAAAATACCCCTTAAATCAAATAAAATGAAGAGAATCCAAATAGGCTACAATTAATAAGTATATTTCTTAAATTAATATAGTGGATGGGTGGATTTTAGTTTTAGAAAATGCCTTTTAACTTGTTACAAATAAATGCAATAAAAAAAATAATAATAAATGCAATAAAAAAACATAAATTGTAACTTGAACCGATGGGTCATAATTTATATTTTAATTTTGATTATTTTTTTATCACACGAATCGAAGAGTTTTTTTTTTTTTTTTGGTCAAGAAAAAAACACAGTGGGATGATTTATTGAACTCGGCCAAATCATGTTCTACTGGGCCCAGTTAAACCGAGTCGCATCCCCGAGACATTGCCCACCAACTCAGCCTCTCAAACGCAAATAAATTCCTAATAAGCGGCTCCAAGCACGCACGCACGCACGCAAGCACGGGATCGATCAAACGAAAGTCCGCCAATGGATATCTCAGAGCAAGACGTAGATGTGTTCGGAGAGGACCACGACGACGACAATCGAACCCACGATGCCCAAGAAGATGGGGCACACTCATCGTCACCGTCGTCGTCGTCGTCGTCTTCATCCGCCGCCTCGTCATCAGCATCATCGTCGTCGTCCGCCTCGTCGTCCGGTAGCGCCAGTGGGGGCGCAAGCAGTGGAGGAGAAGAAGAAGTGGAAGGGAATGGTGAAGAGGTGGAGAACAACAATGGGGGGCATCATGGGGACGAAGAAGATAAAGATCTGTTTGGGTCTGATAACGAAGATTACTGTAATACCCCTGATATTAGTCCCCACCCAATTCCTGGTAAACCTTTTTTTGATTCCTTTTCTTTGATGGGTTTCTTGAGTGGGTCTTAAAACATACCATTTGTCCTCCTTATTTTTTTGGGTTTTTGCTGATTTATGTGCTTCTACAGGATTTGTTACGCTAGTTTGAGTAGCTTGTGGAATGCATTGATTTCAATTACGTTCTGCTATTTGGGTTCTTGGTAAATATATGTTGACCGAAAGAGATGCCGGTTTTAGGTAGTGGTAGATAGCTCTCCTGGAGGTGGTTGAAATGAACTGTCTTCATTGGACAACACTTGAGATAATGTCGGTTTCTTATAAACCAAAACATATGACCTCTTGACTGCGTGATATCAAAGACCAATAGGTCCAGAAGCATTTTTCACTGCTGTTCTGTCTTCCAAAGGAAAGGTTAATTACATATTACAGATAAGAGCAGATGCAAAAAAAAAAAAAAAA
>CM017325.1:5970145-6098668 GCA_006937295.1 Carpinus fangiana
TTGGGGACAATCTTGATGTCTTTTAGTGTACGTCGATCATGCGATTTTATCTTTAACACCCCCTTTCAAATTGATGGGAAAAACTACCTTTTGGTTGTCTAGTAGGAAATTGCATTGTGCCTTGTTGTGAAAAATTTTCCTACTTAATCGAGAGTGGAGATGGACCGAAGTTGAATGTCACGAACAAAACTCGATGGAATTGGTGGTGGCCAATGGCAGTGACTAAAGTTCAGCCTTTAACAACAATAGGCCAAACAACTTGGGCCAAAAATAGGGTCAACTATAAGCCATAAATTGAAGCCAATTGTAGACTGAAATGAGACCAATTATAGGCCTTAAATGGTTGAAATCAAGGTCTTTAACAATACCATGAAGGCCAAAAGATTGGTATAGGTCAACAACGTGACTAACAATAGACTAAATAATGGGCCAACAAATGGCCAAAAGATGGCCTCTTGAGCGTTTTTTTGTCTATAACCTAACATCAAAAAATAAAATAAAAAAATAAAAAATAGTGGTTAGGTCTATGACCCTACATCTACAAAATAAAACCCTAATAACTACATTTTAAGTTTATTGCTACTAATTAATGCATAACATCTACCAAGTAAAACAAACAATCTTGATCATGTCTCTTAACACTCAACTCAGCCTCTGGAACACAGATCTGGCTTAGGTGCGGTAGTTAAAAACTACCGTACCATGCTGTTAAATCTCCCAACGGCTGGGATTAAACAGAAATCTCCCAACAGCTATGATTAAACAGGAAAAAAAAAAACTGGGATTTCAGGCTTCATCTTCTTCTTCTTCGTTTCTCTCTCTAAACCCATTCTTCTTCCTTCTTCTTTTTTCCTTTCTCTTCTTGTTTTTGTTTAATCTTGAGATTATACAAAGGCTGGGATTTCACGGAACCATTCCCTCACGCTTCTTCTTCTTCTTCCTTTCTCTTGTTTTTATTTTGGTTATTTTTTATGCCTAGGACAATAAATATGAGAGTTTAATTGATTATTTTCTTTTGGTTCGGGAGGAATGAAGGTGTGGCTTGATTTTTTTTTTTTTTTTTTTTTTGGAGCTTGAATTTTATTGTGTTTTTTTCTCTATTGAGTGCCTGGGTTGGTGTTCATGAAGATTTGGGTTGTTCTTAAATTGAACCCAGTTTTGAGGTCCAGTCTTCTCCACATTCAACGTGTTTTTCATCATGAATTGCAAGAACACCAACCCAGTCGGGTAGAGAGAGAGAAATTAAGAGATTTAAGAGAGAAATATGGGTTTTGAGAAGGGGGAGAAGAGGTTAGAGAAATTCTGTGAAAATACTCAGTTTGGTTAGAAATTGTCTTGATTAATTCTCAGCCTCTGTTTTGTTTTTTCTGTTTAATCTCAAGATTAAAAAAAAAACCAAGAAGAGAAATGAAGAAGAAGAAGAAGAAGCCTTTTAGTGAAATTCCGGCCTTTGTTTTATTTTATTTTTTTTCCTGTTTAATCCCAGCCGTTGAGAGATTTTTGTTTGATCCCAGCGATTGGGAGATTTAACAACATGGTGCGGTAGTTTTTAGGCTACCGCACCTAAAAGCATTCACAGTAGGGTCAACAAATCTGCCATTGAATTGTTGAGGAGCTACAGTAGTCAGCAAGTTTGTTGACCTACTGTAGCTCCTCAACAAAATAAAATACTCTTTTATTTCTCTCTCTTCTAAAAAAAAACTATTTTATCTCTCCTTCTCCCTCTCTCTTCCCGTCTCCCTGTCTCTTTCTCCCCCACTTCCCTCTCAACTCTCCTCTCCCAAACCCTCTCCTCTCAAATCTTCGACTTCAAGGGCGTAGCTTCGGCAGCTGCGTAGGTCTCGTCGGGTCAGGAAGTTCTCGGATAGTTCGAGAAGATATTTGGCTCCCAGTCCGAGTGCCTTGCTTGCTCCCTTCATTTCTCTCGCTGTTTAGGGATTTTTTTTCAGGTGATGAGGGAACAAAAGGGAGGGAATGGCATTTTAACCGGATTAAGCAGTGGACAATAATGGGCATGAGGAGGAGAGACGAGCGGAGGGAAGAAGGAACCTGTCGACTTGGCTGTGTAGCTTGACTTACCTTTGGATTGACTTGGTTGTGGGACCGGTTGATTACGGCCCGAATTCGTCCGGGGACGGTGTGCTCCCCCGTGGCGAGTTCCACCCGCTTGTTGCCCTCCACAGCCGCCCTAAATCGCAAAGGGCACTGCTGAGGTGAGGGACCTGGCGTTGAAGAAGAAGAAGAAGATAAGAATAAAAAATATATATATAAAGAAAGAATAAGGAAATAATATTTAAATGATAGGAAAATAATATTTAAATGAGTGTAAAGTTAAAATGATGAGCCTGATGTGGATGCTTTAAAAATATAAGTAGTTCAAATAGATAAAGGTAGTTTTTTTTTGCTAAAATAGCCAAACATTAGCTGAGCCTACTGTGAATGCTCTAAGCCGGATTCTTGGAACACAAAACAAATTATTTAAGGCACACTACTGTATGTGTAACAAGATGGGGCCCACTTATCATCGTCTTCTTCGTCATCACCACCATTTTTTGCTAACAGATTAATTTTTATGAATTAATATTTAGTATCTAATGCATTAAAACTTGTTTTTGGATTCAAAACTAAAACCTAGGAGTGAAAGGTTAATCCTTTAGGGATGGTATCACCCAAAATGGATTTGATCATCCTAAATTTAGTGCTAATGCCTCAATTTTGGTTCTAATGTCTCAAATTTGGTGCTAATACCTCAAATTTGATACTAATACCTAAAAAAACGGGTAGTGGTGGCAACTACAATTTTATTTTTTCTTAAATCATATTCTATATAAAACTGGGAGAACACAAGAAGAACATTAAAAAAAAAACCCCTGGCATTTTCCAAATATATATTATCTAATTAAACAGAATTCGACCAACCAACATTAATAATTCTTTTTGGCCCATGAGAGGCCTGGGGTTGGCTTAAAGTGATGGGTTTGGGCAAAGCCGGCCTTGTGTGCGGGTGATAAGAGATATGAGCATGGGCATGTGAGCCAGCTTGTTAATGTGGATGGGCTTAGGTGGATAATGGATCCTCTGATTTGGGCCGATTTGTGAATTCATTAATTGTTAGGCCCATGAGAGGTTGACCAAATGGAAGGAAATTCAGTTATTTTGGCCCGTCTAAATCAGATGTAGAGGTTGGGATTAGGGCTGTAATCGAGCCGAGACGAGTCGAGCTTCAGGATTTCAAGATTAGTTCATTTATGAAGATACTTATTCAAGCCGAGCTATAAAATACGTATTTAAGCTCAACTTGTTTAAAATTCGGGCGAGCTCGAGCTCAAGCTTAAGTTCGTTGAGAATGCTATTCGAGCCAAGCCGGGCTTAACTCGAGCTCGAGTTAAGCTATTAAATTCTTTAATGTATAATCTAAGTAAAATTCAAGCTTGAATTTTAAAACAACTTCTAGATATTTATCTACAGTATAAATTAATATCTAATTTTAGTAATATATATACAAGATATATAAAATAGCTAACTAATTAGTTAGTATGTTAATTAATACATACACATATAAATATTAAGAAAAATGCTAGGGGTTCTCCCGTAGTGTTCTTTTGGCATTCTCCAAATCTTATGTAAAATATGATTTAAGAAAAAATAAAATTGTAGTGGCCTCCACCATCAGGTTTTTTAGACCACCAATTTTTTTAGACATTAGCACTAAATTTGAGGCATTAGTACCAAATTTAGGATGATCAAATCCATTTTTGGTGATATCATTCCTAAAGGGTTAACCTTCTACCCTTAGGTTTTAGTTTTTAATTAAAAAACAAGTTTTAAAGCATTAGAACCTAACTATTAATTCATAAAAATTAATCTGTTGGCAAAAAAAATGGTACTAAAATTTTATTTTTTCTTAAATCATGGTTTACGTAAGACTGGGGAATGCCAGGAGAACACTATGGAGAGAACCCCTAGCAAACCCTAAATATTAAATAACCTATATAACATATATTGCTTAATTACTAATATACAAATTTATATAACTCTTTTTTGTAATATATATATATATGAACTAGCTAGCGAGCTGGGCTAACAAGCCAGATGACCTCGACTTAAACGAGTCGAACTCACGAGCCCCTATCGAGCTTAATCGAGCAAGCGAGGTATGTGTAACTAGTTAATCGAGCAAGTTTCAACAGTAACAAGCGAGCTTGTACAGTTTCAAGCTCGAGTTCGGGTCGAGTTTAGCCAAGCGGGTATCGAGCTAGCTGTCGAGTGTGTTAGCTCATTTATAGCCCTAGTTGGGATGTTGCCGTTATGATCATTTACATGAATTGTGGCAGATCCTAAGAATTCGTATTAGGAGGGACAAAATTAAAATATTAATTTTAACAAAATTTTTGGAGAGATGGGAGAAGGAGGAGTAAGGGTTAGGGTCAATAAAACTAAAAAAGAATTACCCTTAGAAGAAATAAAAAATAAAAAAATTTTGGAGGGGCAGGCATTCGCCCCCTTGATATCCGCCTCTGGTCGTGCATCATCATGAAATTGTGAAATGCAATGAAAGAGAATGGTAGATGCCTTCTTTAAGCAAGGGAAATTTAAAAAATTCAATTATGAGATTGTGAATATTGAAGGAGATGATCACGCAAACCAGACGGTTGCCCGAGATTGCAATATATGTTGGATAAAAATTTGAAAATAAAAAAACTTAAGAGCATCACCATTGAGCTCTTTAAATTTGGTTTTTCTTTAATTTAAAAAAAAAATATCACAAAAAGCGTCATCTAACAAACTTTCTACTTTATTTCAAATTTAGCTTTGATCAATAAGGCTCTCCAAATACCAAGTGCCAAAAAGTAAAAGTTATTTAGTTTTTTAATCTTCTATATTCATTTTTCTTCTCTCTCATATCTACCTATAACAAAATAATAATAAAAATAATATTTAACTAAAGTATAGGAAGATATAGAGAGTTTGATATTTGGTTCATTTTAAAAGTGACTCTTCAAATTTAACTTTTATTTGAAGAGCTCAATGTGGATACTCAATCAACTGGAGATTATATTTCATAAAGTGAATATATCACTAGTTCAAATTAGGGGTGAAAATGCGGTTTTTATTAACCGCATTTTAATCGCTAACCGCTTTCAAAAGCAATTAGTAGCGGTTAGTAATTAGTGGATTTTTTAAAAGGGTTTGCTAAGGATTCTCCTCATAGTGTTCTCCTGGGTTCTCCTACACTTACATAAAACATGATTTAAGCAAAAATAAGATTGTAGTACCATTTTTTTGCTAACAAATTAATTTTTATGAGTTAATATTTAGTAACTAATGCTTTAAAACTTTTTTTTTTTATTCAAAACTAAAACCTAAAGGTGGAAGGTTAACCCTTTAGGGATGATATCACCCAAAATAGATTTGATCATCATAAATTTAGTGTTAATGCATCAATTTTGGTGCTAATGCTTCAAATTTGGTACTAATACCTAAAAAAACCGGTGGTGAAGGTCAATATAATTTTATTTTTTCTTCAATCATGTTTTACGTAAGTTTAGGAGAACCCAGAAGAACACTATGGAAAGAACCCCTAGCATTTTCCTTTTTTTAAAACCTCTAGCCGCTTTTTTAAAAATATAATATAATTATATATATAATATTACTTCTTCTTTTTTTTTTTTTCTAAACAACTTCGGGAAAAGGAAAGGGAGACAAACAAAACACAAAAAGAAAAAACAAATTACAAGGGAGGGTCTTTACCACTCCTAATTCTAAAAGCCGAAAGGAAATGAGAGTTTTCGAGAATGCTTCCAAACACTAGGTGAGAAGCGGCCCATTTTGCAACTGAGTGTGCACGGGAATTGGCACATCTATAGACCTTTGAAGCGGTCCAAGAACTAAAAAAGGAGAGTTGCTGGCGGCAATCGGCAATCACAGGAGCACAAGGCCAATCTGAGAAGAGGTGACCTTGGTTGATGGCCAAGATAGTAAGGAGGGAGTCATCTTCCATATGAATAGAGGGGTAGCAACAAGTAGCTGCCAAGCGGACAGCAAGCAAGGCTGCAGATGCCTCACCAAAAGAAGCTTTAGAGGGGGGTAATTGCTAAGTGCTGGCAGCCAAAATCCAACCATTATGACTACTTAGAACTGCAGAAGCCACACTGAAGTTTAGGCGAATAGCAACGTCAAAGTTCACTTTAAAAGACCTATGAGGAGGAGGGGACCACTAGAGAGGAGTGCTCTAAGAATCAGCCCAAGCCTTTGAATGCTTTTGAATAGAGCCAAGAATGGCTTTATGACAAACTTGTGGGTCCGGAAAAGCACCACCATGAATAAAACAATTCTTAGCCATCCAAATGTGGTCCATGGTGATAAGAGCAGTAAGCTGAAAATCATGGATATAATTTCTGGGGATGCCAAGAAGAGTAGAGGGTTTAATCACAGCCTTAGCCCATTCCTACAAAGGAAGGTTAGCAAAAGTAGCAGTATTAATAGGCCAACTACAGTATCTCCACACTGCTCTGGCAAAAGGACAATCCAAAAAAATATGAGTAAAAGTCTCTGTTGGACCATCACACAAGGGACACGAAAGCTCATCAACAGTAATAGTATCGGAGAACTTGAAAATATTTGACCTGGTGGGGAGAATGTTCCAAACTACTTTCCAGAGAAAATGCTTAAGGCGGTTCTGAATTTTAAGGCTCCACAAAGAGGTCCAATCTAGAGGGTTGAGGGGAGTGGAAGAAGGGGCTAGAAATGAGGAGAAGGATTCATAGGCAGCTTTAACAGAGAAATGGCTTGAGGAAAAGGAGGTCCAAATGAGACAGTCAGGGATGGGGGAAGGGGAGAGATAGATATTCTTTATGGCTTGGACAGAGAGGGGAGTGAAGAGGTCAAAAAGCAAATCTATGTTTCAAGATCTGTTCCCATGAAAGATAAGGTTGGAGATGGAAAAGATAGTGAGGGAGGTAAGGTTAAAGTTGGGAGAAGGCTTAAAACCAGTCAAGGAAGGGATCCAAGGAGAGGTCCAAACATTTAGAGCAGAGTTCGAAGAGGCCACCTAGCAAGCATTTCTGATAATAATATCTCTATTCTTCAAGATACCCTTCCAAAGCCAAGAATCAGAGGGCTTAATAGAGATTGACAGCAAATCAGAGTTTCTTAAATATTTTGCCATAAGAGATTGGGTCCAGAGAGAGTCTGCATTGTTAAGAATAGACCAACCAAGCTTTGCCAAAAGAGCCTTGTTAAGAAACTCCATTTGCCTTAAGCCTAGACCACCAAAGCATCTTAGAGCACAAATCTTGTTCCATCCCATAAGGGAAAGGCAATGCTTTTTTTCTTGGGGATAACCCCACGAAAATTTCCTAAGAGATGAATCAATGTCATGCCAAATTGCCTTGGGGAGGAGGAACAAGGACATAGTGTAAACAGGGGTGGCATTTGCCACAGACTTGATGAGGGTCGTTCTAGCAGCTTGGGAAAGTAACTTAGCCTTCCAACCAGTAATGCGGCTGAGGATGTTTGCCTTGATGTCTTCAAAAGCCCTTTTCTTGTTCTTATTCACAAAAAGATGGAGGCCAAGGTATTTAACTCTGGGGAAAATTTGTTGGAGATTCAAGATAGATTTTATGTTGGCAATGGCATTGTGGTGGCTGTTTGGGTTGAAAAAAATGGAGGATTTTTGGAAGTTAATATTTTGGCCAGACCATTACGAGTATGTAGTGAGGCAATCAAGGATAGTGGAAGCTTCAGAGGTGGAGGCTTTGGCAAAAAACATAAGATCATCTGCAAAAAGTAGGTGGGAAATGCGGGGAGAATCTCTGAAAATTTTAATCCCGTTGATAGAACCATGATTTTCAGCCCGGACGATAAGCCGAAAGAGGGCTTCAGAGCCAAGAATAAAAAGGAAAATTAAAGGGGATAGGGAATCCCCTTGTCTAAGACCTCGTGAGGAGGGGAACATCCCAAAGGGAGAGCCATCCAGGAGGATGGAGAAAGACGCAGTGAAGATGCACTGCTCCACAAGTTGAAGCCATTTGGGGTTGAAGCCTATGAGGGAGAAGATACGAAGCAAGAAACTCCATTCCATACGATCAAAAACTTTCTCCATATCAAGCTTAATGGCCATAAGGCCCCCATTACCCTTTTTCTTTTTCATGGAGTGAAAAATTTCATGAGCAAGAATAGAGTTATCATGAATAGATCTACCTTTAAGAAAAGCAGATTGATTGGGGGAAATGATCTTATGGAGTAGGGGTTTTAGCCGATTGGCCAAAATCTTAGAAATGAAATTCGCAAGACTGATAGGGCGGAACTGAGTGACTTTGATAGGGTTGTTGGCCTTAGGAATCAAGGCTAGATGAGTATGGTTGAAAGATTTAAGAAGATGGCCATGACGGAAGAAGGATTTGATGAATCTAATGACATTGTGTATTACAATTTTCCAGTAGGTTTTGTAAAACAGACTTGTCATCCCATCAGGACCAGGGGATTTATCACTTCCTAGGTTAGAGACAGCCATCCAAATTTTATACTCATCAGGAATAAGACACAGAAGGTCATTTTCAGAGGAAGTAATAACAGGATTGAACAGATCATCTAAGCCAGTCAGAACCGGATTGGAGGAGAAAAAAATAGAGGAGAAATGGCTCACCAAATGCAAGCCAATATCATTTCTATTACACAAAAAAGAACCATTATCCAGTTTAAGACAAGAGATAGAATTATACCTACGATGTGTGACTGTAGAGGCATGGAAGAACTTAGTGTTGAGATCGCAACAGGTAAGCCAGAGTTCTATGGATTTTTGCTATATATATAATATTACTTAAGGTAAAGCAATGTAGTTTTACACTTCTATATATTTATTTATTTCTCTAACCCCAAACCTATCTTATAAATCACTCAACACTCAGCTTCAGCCTCTCACGCTCATGCTATCACTTGTCGCTCATCGTCTCTAGTTACCGTATCTCATCACTCTCTCGGTTCGAAACTGTCTTCGCCTTGTCATCTTTGATCTCGGCTATACTCTTTGGCCCTTATGATGGAATTGATTTTTTTCTCCCCTTTCCCACCTTGTGCTCACCGGTCTGAGAACGGAGACTAACGTGGTGTGCACCGGTTTTTCCCTCCAATAGTCCGTTGGTGCTCAATAGGGTGATCTACAATTTTGTGTATTTTGGTGAAAGAAATGGGGGCGTTTGGTTGCAAGCTCAATTTTGTGTATTTTAGTGAAAAAAGCAGTTAGTGGTTTTCGGATGCGGTTAATCGCCTAGCGGTTAATGGAGGCGGTTGCAATTAATGATTTTAGCCACTAACTACTAACTATAATTGTCTTTTCACCCCTAGTTCGAATTGCTAAAAAAAAAAATTGAAAACTGCAATAGAATTAAATATTAGTAAAGTGAATTTTTTTTTTTAAGTTTTGAAAACATCTCAAATATGTTTCAATTTTAAGCCTTTGTTTGGGAATTGGTTTCAAAAATAGGTTTTCAAAAACCCAAACCCAAGCTTAATTTCCTTACAAGTACAATTTACTTAGTACCCTCTCAATTTCATTTAAATTTGATAATTTCAGCTAGTTATATTGGAAAGGTATTTTTGTTTCTCAAAAAGTGAAAAGATAAAAATACCCCTTAAATCAAATAAAATGAAGAGAATCCAAATAGGCTACAATGAATAAGTATATTTCTTAAATTAATATAGTGGATGGGTGGATTTTAGTTTTAGAAAATGCCTTTTAACTTGTTACAAATAAATGCAATAAAAAAATAATAATAATAAATGCAATAAAAAACATAAATTGTAACTTGAACCGATGGGTCATAATTTATATTTTAATTTTGATTATTTTTTTATCACACGAATCGAAGAGTTTTTTTTTTTTGGTCAAGGAAAAAACACAGTGGGATGATTTATTGAACTCGGCCAAATCATGTTCTACTGGGCCCAGTTAAACCGAGTCGCATCCCCGAGACATTGCCCACCAACTCAGCCTCTCAAACGCAAATAAATTCCTAATAAGCGGCTCCAAGCACGCACGCACGCAAGCACGGGATCGATCAAACGGAAGTTCGCCAATGGATTTCTCAGAGCAAGAAGTAGATGTGTTCGGAGAGGACCACGACGACGACAATCGAACCCACGATGCCCAAGAAGATGGGGCACACTCATCGTCACCGTCGTCGTCGTCGTCGTCTTCATCCGCCGTCTCGTCATCAGCATCATCGTCGTCGTCCGCCTCGTCGTCCAGTGGCGCCAGTGGGGGCGCAAGCAGTGGAGGAGAAGAGGAAGTAGAAGGGAATGGTGAAGAGGTGGAGAACAACAATGGGGGGCATCATGGGGACGAAGAAGATAAAGATCTGTTTGGGTCTGATAACGAAGATTACTGTAAAACCCCTGATATTAGTCCCTACCTAATTCCTGGTAAACCTTTTTTTGATTCCTTTTCTTTGATGGGTTTCTTGAGTGGGTCTTAAAACATACCATTTGTCCTCCTTATTTTTTTGGGTTTTTGCTGATTTATGTGCTTCTACAGGATTTGTTACGCTAGTTTGAGTAGCTTGTGGAATGCATTGATTTCAATTACGTTCTGCTATTTGGGTTCTTGGTAAATATATGTTGACCGAAAGAGATGCCGGTTTTAGGTAGTGGTAGATAGCTCTCCTGGAGGTGGTTGAAATGAACTGTCTTCATTGGACAACACTTGAGATAATGTCGGTTTCTTATAAACCAAAACATATGACCTCTTGACTGCGTGATATCAAAGACCAATAGGTCCAGAAGCATTTTTCACTGCTGTTCTGTCTTCCAAAGGAAAGGTTAATTACATATTACAGATAAGAGCAGATGCAAAAAAAAAAAAAAAAACCTACCCAATATGCTCCCATTCAATGTTACAAATTGAATGTGAAGGCCTTTTGGCGTAACCTTTACAGAAGTAAATTTTTAGGATTAGAATGTAATCTAAAATTGTAATGGAATAATTAATGTGTGAAGAAATGAGCATTTGAAGGCCTGGCGGAGCCAAGAATTTCTACTTTGGGGGTCAGCAAGACGGGGGAGGAAGGGCATTTGAGAGACAACTTGGAAGTTGTAGAGAAGAGTGAAAGCAAAGGGGAGGAAGGGAGTTGAGGTTGGATGGAGGAAATTCACAAGTTCCTGCTTTTTTTTTTTTTCCTAAAAAAAGAAGTGTTGTTCTTTAGGGAAACTTTTAGGAATTAGGTTTTTTGGTTTTCTTAAAGTTTATAAATATTTTCTTCTCATTTTTTGAGGAGATAATTTTTAGATTTTAGAAAAAGAATCCAAATATTTATTTATTTATTTTTTAAGAGTGGGGTCATAGGGATTTTCTTACAATTTTTGAATATTTAAATGGTCTCTTTCAATTCTTTGCCTCCTTCCATTCACTTGTTTTTATTTTTTCAGTTTTGAATATGCTAGTCTAAGGTTTTTTTTTTTTTTTTTGATAAGTAAAAGATTCTAGTATGAATATGCTAGTCTAAGTTATGTAATGTATTTATGCAAATACTTGTATATGAATGAACGATGCACCTGTACATTGAAGACATAAGGTTTAAATCATTCGTTCATTACATGGATAAGTCCTCTTCACAATGCACCTGTACATTGTGAAGAGGACTTATCCATAAACTGGAGGTTGGCTACAGAAAAATAGAAGTCTGTTTCAGATAAGTTTGAAGAACAATGTTTCTTTATATGCTTTCTGCAAAACACGAGCTGTATGAAAGTGTGAAACAATAAACAAAAGTTTATATCTTGGGAGGAATATGGCAATGTGATATGTGGCTGCATGTTGACAATTTATTTGATCTTACTGAAGGCATGTGATATTGTTAATTTCGTGTTTTGCCCCTAAACAATGACTTTACCCTTTTTGGTCTTAATGCATTTGTTTGGCGAGAAGTTGCTGCTTCTCTTCCTCACTCATAATTTTTATGATTTATTTCTTTCATGCAAACTCATTGAAATACCTTGTGGCAGTATTGCCTTCTATTCGCAATCCTAACAACCCGGGTAGAGGAAATTATGGTCGTGGCCGTCCTATGAATGGTAGAGGAGGAGCAGGCCTCCTTCCCCGACCTGGGCCTTATCCTCAGAGACAGAACTTCGGTTTTGGCCCAAAGTTTATGAATGGTCGTCGTGATGAACGCTTTGTTTCTGAACTAAAGCTTTCAAAGAGTGAAGAAACATTATCACGAAAACGTATTGCTCTTCAGGAGGTAAGAAAGCTTTCTTCTTCAATTCAAGGAAAGATTATATTAGTGAATATTGAATGAAAAAGAATCGTTAATATGACAGCATTTCTTTTATTTGTTTATGTCTTTTCTATTTCTTTCTTTTTGTAATTTTCTAGAAGCATTTTAAAGCTTTGATTTACCAATGGTGTAAAAGGTGATGTCCACCCAATTAGAATTTTCATTTCTCCTTGTAAAGGTTTGAGATAAGCCCCATATGTTAATTCATTGGCATATTGTATCTTCTTTTCTATAGCATTCATTAAGACGGTTTGAATGGAAAGGAACACAAAATTAGGAAATTTGGATGCTGAAAACAGTTGGCATTTGATGTTTTTGTGCTTTGATTTGGTTTATTATTTCTTTATACTCTTGTTGCCTATGCTCCTTGTACCAGTTGAGTAAGAGGTGGGTGGTAAGTGAGTTATGTATTTAACTATGATACTATCAAAAAATTAAAAAAGAGAAAAATAAAAATAAAAATCCTGTTGCTGTGTCTATTGGATGTGGTATCTTGCCAATAATAGGCATTTTTTAATGCGACTATTAAACAATTTTTCCATGTAGGTTTACATGCTGTTAGTAAACCATCACTGTAGACTTCATGGAGATTCCTTGTAATGTCTGTTTTGATTTATATCCTTCACTGAATTTGCTATTTTAATCCAATAGCCAAGCGAACTTGCTTGTTATAGTCGTGCAGAAGGTGGAGAAGTCTACTTTGATGATCGCAGCTTGGTAAGCTTTCTTTAGCTGGACCTGTGTATAGTTTGTTTTTATTAATATTCTTTTCGTTGATGTGTAAAATTCATGCTTATGGTTTTCTCATTCATGTAACAATTTTTCTGTGTTATTAGAGGCTTTTTAAGCGTCTTATAAGTGAAGATATTGGAGCTGATCTGAATCAAGGTTTTGATACCTTTACCGAGAAAAAAGGTATGCTTATTTCTAAAATATTGTAACTATTCATCAGCATGATGAGATATCTTTTGGAACAATACAGAGTATTGAAATTTATTTTCAAATATGCATGTACTTTTGGGTTGTGTATCAGGCTGATTTGAGCAGGCAACTCTCGGTTTTGTTTTTTTTGGTTTTTCTCTCTAAACCAGATTTGGGCTCTCAGGGTTTTGGTGATCTTCTTGCTTGCATAAGAGACAAAAATATTCCTCTTCAAAACATGCATTTTGTGGTATGAATGTATTGCAAGTCTAGCTTTCAGAAGTATATAGTGCTTTTATTAACTTATTTAGTAAAGGCTTTTTATAATTTCCCTTTTTCTCTGTGGTGCTTTTGCAGACTTACCGGAACAACCTCAATAAGGTAATTCCTAATCCCTTTGAAGCAACTGCTGATCTATGTTCTTTTGCTTTTTCATTGGTGTCGTAGATATGGAAGACAGATTTGTGTGTAAGAGAGAGAGAGAGAGTTATGGATTTGGAAGACAGATTTAACCTACTTAGAAGTGAAGGATGAGGCATCCTTGTAAAAGAAAATTTGAAAAATTAATTAAAAGTACAGATTGTTAGAAGTGTGTTTTGATCCAATTACATAAGAATATTATTAGGATTTGTCTTTAGATTTTTGTCTACTAATCATTTTTACAATTTGGATTGGTAACATAGTTAGGTTGGTTGGCTGCATCTTATAGTGCTTCTGCTTTTTCTCATTTTGTTGCAGATATTAGCTACTGCTTATATTCGACATGAGCCTTGGGAAATGGGTGTGCACAAGAGAAATGGGGTCATCTATCTTGATGTGCATAAACTGCCAGAAAGGCCGAAAAGTGAGTTGGAACGTCGAAGGTATTGATACAATGGATGTTAGTAACTTTGTATTAAATATTATAGAAAGTAGTTGTAGCAAGCAGACTTCATCTTTGATTCATCTTATTAACATAGGTTAGAGTTTGAGATAAAATGGGAGAAGTAATGGTGTTTTGGGTGGAAAATGGATAACTTAAGATTGGGAGGAAAATAATTATTGGTGCATGAGGTGTACTATGAGAGTTATTCCATGATAGTTGCTTTACCCCAAATATACATAACTGGGTTCTAGGATTGTACTCCTCTGCGCTTATTAATGAATTGCCTTACTTATCAGAAACAAAATCACAGATATACATGAAACCAGAAAATGGGGGAAGAGAAGGGAAAATATCTTTGATAACTCAGTACGGTTAGATGACCTTATATTACTAGTCTTTATATATGTTAGTTATTAATAATTATCACAAAAAAAAATTGTTGTACTCAATCTAGTTGGTCCAAAATCTCTAGACATGTTAAAGAGTGCTGTGTCATCATGTCCCTTTCTGCTTCTATCTTTTAATTGTTTTTTGTTGATTTAGATGTTATTGGGGATATTGTTTTGAGAGCCTTGCCACTGAAGATCCAAGAAGAGCTGACGGAGAAGGGATTCATCATGTTGATGCCAATGCGGAATATTGTTCTGTCATTAAAACAAAATTAGGGGCTCATCGTATTTTGATGGGTGCCGAAATGGATTGCTGCGATTCAACTGATGAAGGAAGGAGGTTCTATGTAGAGTTAAAAACAAGTCGTGAGGTTGACATACATATTCATTTTATGCAATTTGGCGTGCATCTGCTTCTTTTTAATTATATCTTTTCAAAATCTTGTATTATCTTTGCTGATAAGTAGTAAAATGTCTCTCTTTTTCTGCAGTTGGATTATCATACTGAGGAAAGATATGAGAGAGAGAAACTGCTCAAGTTCTGGGTACATTTGCTTCCTAAGATGACTGAATTTGCATAAATTTCCTTTTCATTTGATAAGTATTGCCTTCTATGCGTGTAGAAATATTTGAGCTGGTAATCATTGATCTCTTACTCAGCATGCTATGTTGGATTTTAATTATGCAAAAATTTTGAGTTGTTATTCTCATTTTCTGACTTTCCTTAAACATACATTTTCAAATATATTTTGGTGGCTAATTTCCATTGAATGAAATTAAACATGGGTCATTCAAAAACTAAAAGCAATCTGCAATGCTTTCATTTTGGAAGAAGCTTACTTGATTGTGATAATTTGTCTTTAATTTGCAAAACCTATTAAAGTAGAGTTTTGTAGCAACCTTTAGAAATTATACAGAAGTAGAACTACTTCATTCTATTGTAGATATCTGTCACCTTAATATGGTATTTTGTTCCTGATAACATTTCCAAGGGGGCGTTCTTATGATATTGATTTTTGTGATGAATGTTTTCAGTTTGAGATTTTACTGAAGAGATTACAGTTACTAAAAATGTTTCTGCGTCACTAATAAAGTTCACCCTGCTGAGATGTTTTGTTGATATTTTTGTTTGTATATCTTTTTCTGCGCTTTGAAAAGTTTAGATGGTATTCTAAGTGCCTTGACGTTGCTATGATGAGAATAAACAAACTGCACTTTCTATTCATGTGTACAAATGCCAAATTTGGAAATGGTGTGGCTAGGAAGGTTATTATCTATTTCTTGCCACAATAATTGTATTTGTGCTAAAGATTGCCAAGTATGGACAATATGTTCATATATCTGCAAAAATTATGGGATAGTGTTATCTTATGCCCGATCTTTTGATTTTTGTTGCTCCATTTTTTACCTTTATTATCCTATAAGTTGACTTTTTGAGAGGTTTGTTGTGTGATAGAATTTTATGTATGTGCATTGTCATTGGAATTTTTCTGTATATAGTGTAAAAGATTTACCATGGTGGTTTTAATTGTTGCAGATTCAATCTTTCCTGGCAGGTGTTCCTTATGTTATTATTGGGTTTAGGTAATTTTCATTACTACATACTATGTTTTCTGCTTTCTTACTGGTTCCCTTTATTTGGCGCTGTAAATCACAAGAATAAGGGTTTGGTGGAACCAAAAATGTTAGATATGGATTGACTGGAGAAAGTAGAGGCATGGTAATTTGCTGAAATCTTTATATAACCCCATCAGCTTTTGGGTTTAGCGTAAAACATTGAACAACGCAGCTTTCTTATGACAGTTTCTTTCTTATTACAGTGGGGTAATAATTTTTTGATGTATGCCCTTTGAATTCAAAGCTCTTAAGTATTTCGGCTTTGTTGCAGGGATGATGCCGGTCGACTTGTTCGAACAGAGAGGCTAAGAACCAAAGACATAACGGAACGGGTGAAAATGAAAAACTATTGGCAGGTAAACCTTGTTTGCTGCAAGATGCATATGCACATCAAACTTACATCTTTGCTTCATTATAATCATAACATCTTCGTTTGTTTAGCTGGGAATGATTGGTATATGAAATAACCATACACAACACTCATAACGACAGTGTCAAATATGTGAACATGACAATTACCACTGGGTGATTTTTGGATCTGCAAATCATTACATGTCTTTTTGAACAAATGTATCACTTACCTTTTTCTCCTGGTTTCAACACAATCGATTGGCAGGGAGGAGTGTGCCTGGCATTTGCTGACGAGGTATTATGCTGGCTTTATGGAACAGTCAAAGAGAGTGAGTTGCTTACCTTCTTCTTCTTCTTTTTTTTTTTTTTTCTGCTTTGGGGCTTATATGTGATGAACATAAAAAATTCGGATCTCTACCAATTTGCCAGCAATCAAGGATTTAGATTCTCAGTAATTTGTTGTTAGGATTGTTAGTAATCTAGATAGTAAACGTGAGAGTTTCTATAGGGCCCACCTGCCTAAACAAGTGGGTGAACTGCCTTGTAGAGACTCTCTCACATTTACAATCCGAACGGCAAAATTGTTTGAGATTTCTATCCCAATTTTTTGATTCGGACAATTAATGCTTTTTATCTTTGATTTTGTGGCTACAGATGAAGACTACATATTGCAGTTTGCTCAACCTTTCAATCGATTAGAGCTTCTACAAGCACAATCTTGCCCAGAAGAAATTACTAACCATGTCGAGCAATTGTAAACATTTTGTGGACTCCCCACAGTGCTGTAGCCTGTATAGTACACACACATACAGACAGAAATCAGTTGAGGAGAAGTTATTAGGTTTAATTATATGCTTCTTTTTTATTTTATTTTTATTTTTATTTTTGTTATTTTTGAGAATAAAAAACATGCTCTTATAGTTTCCCAAAAATGGCAGCCGAAAATCAGACCTGTTTTAAGGTCTTTTTTAAAGTATTTTCAGTTTTGTATTTTGATACATGTTAAAATTAGCATAGATAAAATTAAATGGGAAAATATTTTAGAATCCTTTAGTGCTTTTTTCTAATTTTGTGTTTTAGACTTGAGTTTTCAATTCGGTCAATTTAATATTTGAGTTTATTAATATTTTAAATTTAAGACTATTATACCATTCTCAGTTAAAAAAAAAACTAAAAAATTAAAAAAAAAGAAAAAGGCATTAAAAAAGTCTTGTGGACCATGCCTTGCCTATGAGAGTGGTATAATAATATTTTCATATAATTTTTTGTTATTAATTAAGGAAAAAATGGGTTGAAGTCTTAAATTTAAAATTTTTGTAAATTTTGGTATTATATTTGTTAAATTGAAAAGTTATATGCTATTTAGTATTTTCTTAGCATTTTCAGTTAAAAAAAAAAAAAATCTAAAGGTGAATTGAGATTGTCACCGCAATAGAGTTTTGGAATAATCTCTAATCATATTATTATTTTTATAATAAAAGTGTATTTAATTAAATCAAATAATAATTTTTAACAATAATTAATTAATTAATAATTAGCATAAATTTATTGAGTAGTTCAGGACAACCTCAAGTTTGAAAATTTAGGCTGTGTTTAGGGAAGGGCTGGACCCAAAGTCCATAAATTTTTTTTTTTTTTTCAAAATCAATCCAAACATTCTTACTTTTTACATCATATCAATTATTTTTTATTATTATTCAAATGAAAAATCATTACAAAACAATTTTTTTTTTTCACTTTTTCATACAAAATATTATTACTTTTTTTTCTCACATTAATCAAATTTGTTATAGTACCGCCCACTCCTTTTTTCAAGCCCCATGCCCAAATACTTCCTAAATGAACAAATTTTGGATGATTAATGATATAAGGAAGACTAGAGTCATCCCAAATATGATATGACATTTAAAATCACCAATAAATTAAAATTTAATAATGATCATCTAAAATTGAATAATAATTTTAAATGACATATTACATTTGAAATGATTTAGGAGAACTCTAGTCCTCCTTGTATCGTTACCGGATATATTAAACCAATCAGATTTAGACATTCCATACTCGAAGAGTCGAAATGACGTCTATAACTTGGTCCCGTCAGGCTTCAACAAAAGAGTGATGATAACTTCAAAATATCACGTGTGTCTCACGTGTAAACCGCACGTCCCCAAAACGCACCGACTCGCACATTGAGACTTTTACCGGCAAGAGAGAGAGAGAGAGAGAGGGAGAGAAAGCAAACATGGGGAGCAGAGAAGGCATGGAGAGCATAGCAGAGAGGCTATCGAGGGAGGAGAACCTGTACTTCCCTAAGGCGCTTCAAGCCGACACCAAAGATTCCTCTCAGCGCAAGGCCATCCTTCTTGACCTCCTTTCCCGAGACATCGCGCTCTTCTTAGGTGCGTATTTTTATATATTTTTCTGTTTGGTTGCGGAGTAATCGCTGGAAAATTATGCGAATTTTAAGTATGCGAAACATGAACATATATATATATATATATATGTTTGAAAATTGTTGTCATTCTTAAACCCTAGTTATCTGTTTGCTTGCTGAGAAAACAATTTACTATTTGAGATTATTACTTATTTTATGCTGAAACTATGTTTCATTAGTTAACGAAAAAATTTGTGTTTGAGAGGAAAAAAAAAAAAGAGATTATACTTGGATGCTGTGAAATTGGAGAAGAAGAACGGGAAATTAATTGGGAAGTTTAACTTTTACGTAGTTTAAGTTCATACTATCATAAATCTCAGCTAAGGAAGCTAAGAACTGATTAGTCTCAATTTGACTGCCTGCATTTTCCTATATCTTCTTTTGTCAACTTTCTTGTTTAATTGTACTCGAGTTGAGACTTTGATTCTTAGGAAGGCTCTTTGTACACTGCCTGTGTGCATGAGGCTTCTCTTCTTTCAAAAAAAGTTTCTGGTAACTTATCAATTAAATACATAATTTCCTTGTTTTATTGATTCAGAAAGATATGGGTCACAACTAACGTGTGATGAGCTTCGGGAATTCGACGCATTTAAAGACGATTATGAGATCAATTGGCACTTGAAGCACCTCAAAAGCATAATGAGTCCAACATTGGATGAGTTGAAGTCAAGGTCGGTGACCGTGAAGAACCGGAGACGTGCCTACTTGAATAAAATGATACATGATGGGCATTATTTCTCAGAGGATGCAATGAGGGAAAGAGATCCCTATTTACATCACGAGTATGTAGGTAAATATCAGGATCCAATTGGTAGAAGCATGGCAAGGCCAGGGGAGCGGTGGTCAGAGACATTGATGCGGAGATCAGAGGAAGCATTTTTGGTTGCAAAGATTAGAAGGGAGCAACAGAGGTTAGGTGTGGATGAGAGGGACTGGATTGGTAATGATAGAAATCCAAGAGAAGAAGAGCAAGAAGAAGAAGAGGAGGAGGAGGAAGAAGAAGAAGAAGAGGAGGAGGAAAAAGAAGAGGAGGAGGAGAAGAAGGTAGAGGAGGATGAAGAAGAAGCTAAGAAGGCTAATGGGGCTACACATTCTACAGAGGTAATTTCTGGGTTTATGTTAACATGTTAGTAAATGGTTTTTATTTCATTTATCTAAATTTATTGTAAAAGCTTGATTGTTGGATTTCATGCTATTTTACTTAAGTAGCCTACCCTTATTCTAACATACTTGGTTTCAGATTAGTTGCGGCATGATTATGATACTGGTAATATGAATATGGATGACTTTTTATCTTGATATCAGTTGTCTTTGCAGTACCTCATTGAACTTCCCACATTTTGATCTGGTATCAATGAATGAAATATGTTGTGGAATCTTTCAACTCAACTCAACTTAGCTAAACCATAACCTGTTTAAATTGAGATGCTTTAGTTTTTTATCAACTAATTAGGGCCAGTCATGTCTGTTATTTTCTGCCATTCTCTTCTATTTAAAATCATACCCTCAGTTATGTCTATTTTTTATGTATTATTTTTCACTACTTATTCCAATGTTACTTTAGGCTTCCCTGTATTTCTTTTCATTCTATCAACTAGAATTAAATCACTCTTATTACCGATGCTTTAGCTCTCCATTACAAATGGCCAAACCGTCTTTTCCTCCTGATAGGAGTCACTCCTTTCTTTGAATGGATGCCTTCATTTAAAATCTTAATAACCCTTTCACCTAAACTCATTCTTAATTGTTTTGTGTTTGTATTCTTTTATGATTTAATATTTCTATAACATTAATCAGCTGGAAGTGTCAGTGAGCTCTAACTCAAATGGCACTCCCTTTCCTCCAAAAAAGGGATGGTAGATGAGGTAGTGGGTTCAAGATCCACTGGGTGTTTTTTAACTGTTCAATCAAATAATAATTTAATGTTTCTAGTAAGTCTCCATTGCTATAGCATAATCAGCAGGTTGTTTCTGACATTTTGAGATTTTGCGCCTGTCATTTACAGATGGCCTTGGATCATCATGATGCAACCAACAGTGTCCACTCCACTACAGCAAGAGGCAGTGAGGATGCAACTTTGTCTGCGGCGGAGATGCAAGAGCAGTTGGACCAATTCACCCACATCATGCAGCAGAAATTTCTTTTGGGGGAAGATTATGAGCATTTGGATTATTCTAAAATTGACAATGACCAGACCTTAGATGATCACTGGCAGAGGGAAGCCAACCATGATGCTGAGGAAAAGTATTTTGCTGAAGATTGAGGAGAGTGGAAGCTGCTTTCACTTTGACTTGTCTATTATAATCTTTGTTTGCTAGTAACTAGCTTCTACTTATACATGTAATCTAGTCTCACTTTTGTGTAATGATATGGGACCAGCAGCTTGTTTTAGTTGCTTGCTGTGTTCTGCTATTATACTTTCACTAAGCCCATAACATCTCGAGAATGGGAATGACGGTCTCCATTAGATCTTTTTATAACTTACTCTTACCTCATGAGAGCATCTCCTTCTTTCGTAAGTGTATTTGGCGGAGCAAAGTCTTCCAAAGAGCGGTGTTTTTTGCTTGGACAGTTGATCTAGTTAAAATCCTCACCATAAACATTCTTAGACGTCATGTTATTGTGGTTGATTCATACTATATGTGTAATAGGAGTGGAGAGTTTGTGAATCATCTTATGCTTCATTGTGAGATTGTCGGTACCGGCTGGAATGTTATCTCCAGTTGTGTCGGGTTAGTTTGGGTTATGCTTAAAAGAGTAATAGATGACGTGTCGGGTTAGTTTGGATTATGCTTAAAAGAGTAATAGATGAAGGGTGTGCAACAAAGTGAACAAACCTCAAGGTGTAACTGTGTAGAAGATAGTTTTGTCCTGCCTTTTGTTAAGGACGGTGGTAGAACTAATATATTTCTTTTGTCAGAAAGGACATTGTGGGTCTAGTGTTTTTCCAGCACACACATTGTCTTTTCTTTTTCTTTTTCTTTTTTGTGTGGTTGTATTGTGATGTGTCTTATAGAAGTCCCAAAAGATATTCAGCTACAGGAATATGCATATCAGCATATCCATCTTTGCTTGCAAAAATGTCAACATTGACATCAACAAGATTTGGGATGCTACGAAGAAATTGAACCCCAAATTCTCAGTGATGCAGTGGATGCCAACAAACAATGGAATGGAATACGATTCTTCTATTTGAAGTAAAAATGGAAATGAATTATGTCCTCATCAAAAACCTTTTTTTTTGTTGGCATTGTCAGCATACAGTAGCATACATTATTACACCATTAAATGCAACCATAATAATTAATTTCTCATTGAATAATTATTGAAATATTGATGCCCAAGGTGCAATAACTCTTTAAAATTTAGTTTGATTAAATAACATTTATTTTTAAAATATGTAATTCTCGTAAGTATTTTCAACACGTGAGAATCGCATGCTCTAAACACAAATAAAAATACACTCTAAAAATAATTGCGGGTCCGATGAAAAAAGACATGCATAGCACGTGAGAGTTTGGTGGTAAAAGGAAAATATCAGGGAGAAATGGACCCATCCCCCGAGAGAATGTCAAAGCAATTTTTCCCCCCCGTTGTACTCTAATGTGGATGTGGTCCACACCTCCTCCCTTGTTAAAACAACTCATAATTGCACTCCTACTTAACAAAACGTTACATCTTCTAATTATTATATCACTTTTTCGTGTAATAAAAGCTTAATATCACCGAACCCCGAAAAAATAAAAAATAAAAAAATCAATATCTCCGCTCCTATAGGGTAGCTGCCACGTGTCCGCATGCTCTATAACAAGAATCAGCACGAGCACACCCAAGTAAGTCGTCCGCGCCGATTTATCGGCCACCCCACTCCGATACGTTTTTAGTTGTTAACGCCAATCCCATTCTCCCCCCCCCCCTCTCTCTCTCTCTCTCTCTCTCTCTCTCTCTCACGGTGAGCGAAAATCCGACGAAATTCTCTGAAACCCTAATTTTGTCGAACCGTAGGGTTTTTGCTCTGAGTTGTCAGAAACGACATGTCGTTTTGGATGTGAGTGATATAGTGGGAGAGAAGGGGAGGGATTTTTTTTTTTTTCTTTTTTTTTGGTGAGGAGGGGAGAAGATGTATAGGGAGAGAGGGGTGGGTGGGTCGAGGCCGGAGGTGGGACACGTGGTCGATCGGAAGCAGCGGATCAACGAGGCGCTGGACAAGCAGTTGGAGCGATCCTCGCCATCCACCTCCAGGGCTGTTATCAACGGCAAGGATAAGTCGATTTTGATGGCCAAGCCTCCTCCTCCGTCCGATCAGAGAGACAGAGACTCTCTCGCCAAGAACAACTTCTCCGATGGTCTTCCTCTCTCTCTCTCTCTCTCTCTCTCTCTCTCTAATAACTTTGTAGGTGTTCATTTCTAGTAACTTTGGATTGCTTTGAAACTGAGTTTTTAAGCTTTTTTTTGTGACTTGGGTACGTGGGTTGGGTCTTGATTATCGAGAATACTTTAATTATTGAGGTTTCAGTGATATTAGATTGAGGTAATGTTGATATTAGTGGTAGCTATGTTGGGTTTGGTCCTATGATTGAAAAGCTTACGTTCGGAATTTAGAGTTTTTTTTTTTTTTTTTATCAAATCAGGATAAGTGGTAGCTGTGTGTTTGTTCAGTAGTTGGACAGAATCTATCGTAAATTCATTTGGATTCTCGATTTCTAATGGTTTTTTGTATATTCATTATTTTGATGTGCTGATAGTTGAAGTTTATTGGGTAGAACATTAGATTGCAAGTCCATATTTTCATTTTATTTATATGGTATTGAATCTTGAGGGGAAAATTGTGTATGACCTAGATGGTCTTTTTAACCATAATCTGATTGATAGTCACCCATTATCTCGTGGAGCTGCAATTGTCACTTTTCGGGGACTTAATCTCTGCATATCTTAATGCATTGAGATGAAAAGGAATGACTGCCTGCATGTTGCCATGCTTAAGTCTGATCACATCAATTAGCTCGATAAACACACAAAGATGTGTTTGACGGCCTGTCTAGTGTCCTTGTCTTGTTGTACTTTATGTCTTTTATTTTGTAATGTTTTAATTGTGAACATGAAAATGAGGCAAATAAATGATGACATCAACATGCCTTCTGTAAAATTCTTAATAGAATTGGACAGAGATTTGATAGGTAGCATTGATAAATAACTAACGTGTTTGCCTGTAAGATATCAATGCTGTTCTGTGCGTGTGCATTTGTGTCCTCCTGTTGTTGCCCTTATTCTGTCACTTATAATAGATTTCCCTGATTCTAATCATTCTTATCATAACTAGCATATGTTCTTTGTGGCTATCTTATATTACTGTATAATTCCTGAATAAATTTATTAGTTTCCAAGCTGTGATGTATGCATTTTGACTTCTAATCCTAAGGCAGGAAGCAGGTTAAAAGTGCAAATCTTTGCTCTTGATTTCCTGTTACAGTCCTTCTCAAAGCTTGGTATTATAGCTGATTCATTTTTGTTTCATTAACTAGCTTGTCGTTTTCATCTTCCATCCGACCCCTCTATTTGTTTCATTGTCCATCATAGTAAGCTGTCTAAGGTCCAAAGATGACTGAGATCCTGGTTTGATTTGTGGCAAATGGTATCAGAATCCATCTCAAGAGGGACATAGGAGAAGGCCGTGGACTTTATGAGCACAATGCAGCTTCTTGTGCTTTGTTACATGTGTTGTGATCCATTTGCTGCATCTTCTGATCCAGCATTTAATGATATAGCTCAAATTTTAGCTCAAATTTAGTATTCTGAATATGTCCATGCTGCCTTGTTTTTAAAAAGCAAAGAATTCATTGAAAATGGCAAAAACTTGTCAGCCTCATTCTTTTCAGAAATAGTTCTTGCAAATTGGTTGTTTTTCTTCGTTTTGTTGGTTTAAATTGCTTTGGTACTGAAGTCCAGCCCGGTCAAATTTATTTCATTTGCTTGAACTTGGATACAGTTGTTTCAAATGGAATTGTGCATTTGAATTTATTATGTTTATGTTGAAGTAGTGAAGTTAGGTAGAGAGAACATGGGTAGAAGTAGTGAAGAAAGATTTGATAAATGAAGAGATCATGGAGAGCAGGAGAATCATTACTGCAGGGCATGAAGGGGGAGCTCATGAGTGTCTATACAATAAAATTGATTTTCGATGGAAATATTGCTTGAATGGTATTTTTTTTCCTGTATTTTCACAGCAGGTGACCAAGTCAAAATAGAAAAATTTACATTGGATTTAAGGATAATCACAACGTCAAGGTGATACTCTACCACTGAGTTATATCCCTTGCCCCCCATCTAGAAACAAAACTGACTAATACTAAGTCAAAGGTAGGATAGAATGTCAAAGAAAAATATGTGTTCTAGCCCAATAGTTAGACAGGACCAGTGGAGCCGATCCCAATATAGTTGGGATTAAGGATTAGTAGACTTGAGTTGTACGTTGAAGTTACATTTTAACTCTATATGCCCCCAAGAAATACCTAAATTTCACACATTTGAATTCTCTCACTAGTGTAATTATAGTTTTTGATTTTGTATATTTTTATATAGGGAGGTTAGTTTATTGTGTCCAATCTTTAGCCTCTGCCTCAGTGATCTGAAAGATTGTTGCACGCACATAATTATGTAATTGCTACTTCCCATCCTTGTTTTAAGTGCAAGTTCTAAGTTTTTTTGGAGTGAGCCATCCTGCAAATTTCTTTATAGCCTGTATAATATGTAAATCATTCAATTGCAATAATTTTGTGTAATTTATGCAACAATCACAGTGGATCAGAGTTTTGTAACTCTGGTTGGTTTTTGCACAATTGCACTGCATTTCTATTAAGTTAGGTACTTCCTGGTCTCCAAAAGGTAGCTCAATCAGCTGAGACCATGCCTAATGAAGCGGAGGTCACTAGTTCGAGTCCCCCTCCCCCTTTTTGTGCACACATGTCAAAAAAAAAAAAAAAAAAAGGTACTTCCCGGGAGGAAGTATCATTTTTGTCAAGTATATATTACTCTCATGCAGTGTTTTATATAGTTACTGTGTTTTGTATTATTTGGTTTTGGACATTTTTTCATTATAAACTCATGGGTGTAGGCTACCGTTCTCATTAATTTTTGCTGATTTACATCTTATAACTATTTGTAGAGGAGTCTGAAACAGACAGTGAAGAGTCAGATGTTAGCGGTTCTGATGGAGATGACACATCTTGGATCTCATGGTTTTGCAATCTGCGAGGAAATGAATTCTTTTGTGAAGTAGATGATGATTATATTCAAGATGATTTTAACCTTTGTGGGTTAAGCAGTCAAGTTCCTTACTATGATTATGCACTTGATTTGATTTTGGATGTTGAGTCCTCTCATGGTAAGCTTATATTCCTGTTTTCCAAAATTACTAAGCATGTGTGATCAATTATAGTTGTCATGATTTCATTATTTTGAAGTTGTTCAGTTTAATGCTTGTTGCTATGCTGAAGTGATTTGTTCGATCGGTTGTATTGTTTTGTGACAGCTCTTCCTAGATAGTTTCCTGATTGTTTAAACTATATGATGATATGTACATGGTCATAATTACTCATTCAGATTTCAATTTTGAATGATGGGCAATTTCTGGTTGGAACCTATAGGTGATATGTTTACTGAGGAACAGAATGAACTAGTTGAATCAGCAGCTGAGATGCTTTATGGTCTGATTCATGCCAGATATATATTGACAAGCAAAGGAATGGCTGCTATGGTGAGATTTAGTCTTGTTTTCCATTCGGCATTTTCATGCTTTCATGTCTGCAACATTTGGGCACTGGCTTGAATCATGCTTCTGGAACTTTTTCAGTTAGAGAAGTACAAGAACTATGACTTTGGGAGATGCCCAAGAGTTTATTGCTGTGGACAACCCTGCCTCCCAGTTGGTCAATCAGACATTCCTCGGTCAAGCACAGTAAAGATATACTGCCCCAGATGTGAAGATATCTACTACCCTCGATCGAAGTATCAAGGTAGTATCCTTTTATATTGTTGAACTATATTTGAAACTGCTTACTACATATATAGAGC
Organism: Carpinus fangiana; assembly: GCA_006937295.1. NCBI lineage: Eukaryota > Viridiplantae > Streptophyta > Magnoliopsida > Fagales > Betulaceae > Carpinus > Carpinus fangiana. The sequence continues at coordinate 5,997,068 of CM017325.1, forward strand.
TGATGTTGATGAGCGCTCTCATGGATAGGCTTCTCCCCCTTCCCCAATTGGCACTTTGCACTTCTATCTTATCTATTAGTACACTAGATGAGCCTCTTTAATCGATTTTGTTGTTGTTGTCATTATTATCTAAGGAACATTATTAATACAATATTGTGGACGTCAAATTCATTTTTAGTGGCCCGTCACTGCACACCCTAGGCTTTGCATATTTCCTAAATTTCTTTAACTCTTTATAGACATTGACGGAGCCTATTTCGGAACCACATTTCCTCACCTCTTCTTGATGACATACGGGCACCTCAAGCCTCAAAAGGCATTACTGAGCTATGTTCCAAGGGTATTTGGTTTCAAGATTCACAAGCCATGATGCCGGGATTTACAAGCTTCCATTGTGTTAAGAAGCTCGCGTTGCTCAGCTTCTGTTTCAAAGTAAGGCTTTTAAGACATCAGTGGAGTTCACAAGTCTCCAAAATTTATTACAGTTTGGCTTTCCCTATTTTCTATGTTCTGGAAAATACCGTAAAAACAACCATGTCAAGCAAGTATTTAGTTTCAACTTTTAGCTGCTTATCAGTGATCTTCTGTAGAACTTTGCACTCTTTGGTTAGTGTAGGTGCTGAAATGTCTCTGTAGTGAAAAATTCCATCATTACTTTCTCTTTTTTATCATTAGCTTACCAGTGTGATTTTGGCAGTTAAAAGTTAGCCACGTAATTCCATGATCCTCTCAAACGCGCTGATTTATGATTTTGAATTATCTTTTGTATTAGAAATCAATGATTTTAATGTTGAACTCCACAGTTGGATGTACGCACTTCAGTTGAAATGAAGCATTATATTTATGTGACAGTGTAAGTGTTGTTTTTTTTTTCATATGCTTAATGTAGTTACTGTTTTCTGTGGTGCTATTAGTATTGCTCTCTAAATATTCTGCTTGTCAATCTTATGTGCTAGGGGAAAAAACAAGACATTACAAAAACTAGAGAACTCCAACCTGGGGCCTACTTAGGGGTAGCAATTTGTGTTTTGTGTCGGGTTTAGGTCGTGTCAAAGCATGAGTATAAGACTATATAAGTCAATTATAACTCGATTCATTTAATTTGTGTCGAGCTTGCGAGTTGAGTAAAAAATTGCCAATTCTAGTAGGGTTTATCACTCTACTCCCTAGCGAAAGAGAAAAGGAGATTGCTTGTTTGAGTATCTAGGTGGTTGTAATTATTAGTTGTGATTAGTTTTCACCTTGCAACATGCTAATCAAAGCCTCATTTAGTACCTAATTTCTTTCTTCATTTTTCATCATTTCAATGCATGGTCGAGCCACCTAATTGAATTGGTGGGTCACAAGATGCTGCATCCGGCTTGCTTTCTTGCTTTATGCCCTACCAACTTGCATCTTGAAGCAAATTGTACGCTTTCTTTTATGTGATGCCCTCCCAACTTGAATCCTGAACTCTTGGTTTACCTCATTTTCTTTTCTTTTGCTCCTTTTTCTACCGAGTAGTAACTATTAAAGTAACATTTTGCTACAGTAATTAGCTACAAGTTGATCATTACTGTAGGAAAAAAAGAAGAAAAAAAAAAATGGTATTTTCTAAAGATAAGCTATTGATGAAACATAGACAATATAAAACTATTAGAGCCTGCTGATCCGCTGGAGATGCTCCGAAAAGTAAAAAGCAAAACCTAAAAAAGCCTTTTCTCCACGCATTTGCTACTATCCTCTCCCAAGGGTCCAAAGTGCCCCATGGATGGACCTATACTCGGACCACTATACTCTGTAAAACAAAGGGTGGGTTGTCCTAAGAAATGGACCCACTCAATTTCTGGTCGGAATTTGGCATTTTGTACCTTCTATTAGTCGCTTTCACCCAAATATTTCATCCTCTGTATCCCTAATTGCTTAGATCACTCTGTGCTTTTGGTCCCCCATGATGCTTTTGAGATTAGTTTGGATTGCACAAAAAAGAGTTGGGGTTTGATAGATAGAACTTTTTAAAGATAGTGATTTTTGCTTTTCTTTTAAAATAGTGTTATAATGCAACATAAAAGTAACGTAATTTTAGATGTTTTGTATTTGAAGTTGTTTGTTAATGTTTTTGCTTTTTTCTTTTTTTAATTGAATTTGGAAAAAATGTTATAGGGATGATTCATCTCACTCTTGATCAAGAAGGAAGAGAGAGTAGGAGATCCTATGGAAACATTACCCAAAATCGAAAAAATGAGTAGACTCCTCAACAATAATGCGAAAATACAAACAAAAGATAGGGAATAAGACAGAAAAGTGACTGGAGTCTCTCAATATGGCCGCATAAAGCGGTTATATAAGCAAAATAAGCACAAATTAAGACGAACCCACAATTGGAAACAACAGCAACCACCGAAAGGAAGCTAAAATGATAAAAACACTGTTAGAATACGAATCAAGGACTGTAAAAGAGAGGCACCAACGCAGAGTCTAAAGATAAAAGTAAATCTCAAATACAATAGACAAATTTTTATTTTTATTTTTCCTATTCATATTATGAGTTTATTAAACTAACATATGTTGTTTTTAAAAAATATACATGTGAGAATAACGTGCTCTTCTTGAGACACGTCCTGAAGGTTTAATAGGCTTATAGGCATATGTTGGCTTGTGTTTAGTTGGCGTCTTGCAAAGAACTCAGTTCAACTAGTTTCATCCATGAATGATGAACCGGTCTCATTCATTATCCATCTACGTCGCATTATTGCCTAAAGCGACTCTGTGACATTGTCTTATTCTTATATGCTACATGCAAATTCCAAATATTATTTCATTATATATATATAATCTTTTCCATACGATTTCTTGGAACTTTTCCCACCAAGTTTGAATTTAGGTTCCCTCTAATGATCATTTTGAAAATGAAATCGTTTTATAATACAATGAAATTAGTTAAGAAATGAAGAAGAAAAAAAAAGGAAAAAAAAGATTAGAACTATAAATAGAAAGATGATTTATAGAGTATTTAAGAGGGGTATTTTTTTTTTTTTTAAAAAAAAAAACAAAAACAATTGGGGGTGGGGGGTCAACCCATATAAATTTATTATTATTATTATTATTATTTTAGAGGGCATAGGTGGGGCGATGGGACTTTGGGGGGACATGAAGTTAGAAAGATAGTAGTATTGTGGTGTGCTATTGAAGGAATATGGGGACATAGGAGAGAGGGAGACGATAAGGACAATGGTGTGGGTTATGCGAGGCCATGGAAAGGAGGAGCAAGGTTGGATGAGAGCAAAAGTTAAACCAATCCTCCCAAATTCTATATTCAATATTCAAAATTCTATATTCTATATTCATACAATGTTGGAGGCTTCACCCTTCAATGTTTCTCACAATCAATAAACAAATGGTATCCCCAATAATTAAAACAGAGGACAATAGACTCATCCAATTATGTTATCATGTTTATGTGTTGGTGAAGCTCCTAGAAACCCTTTCATCAAAACAATAGAGGATCTCCCATTTCCTCTAATACAACCTAATCTTAGACATTGTCAAGATTTAGGAGTTTGACGTGTTTAATTAAATGAGTTGTGTTTTGATTGAACCAAATTGAATGGACCCGTTAATCGACCGGACAATTTTATACAAAAAAGTATGCGTTTTTCACATGCACACGCATAAGTAACACATGACCGTCCCCAATTTAATGCCCCTATACGGTAGTAAAAAAAAATGAGGATTTTTTTTTATTATTATTTTCAGTTGTTAAAAATGGGAGATTAAGAGCAAAGAGAAAGGATAAGAAGTTAAGGGAACAAGCTTGAGCTCAACTGCTAAAGATTTTCTTGGGTGGCGCAGTGCAGAACCCCATCTCTATCAAATTTTCACTCTTTCTTCATTGCTGACTGGAGGAAGACATGACACCTTAATGCATTAACCAGGTACCCAGATTTGAATAATAATTAGTCAGTCCACAATTTTTGACTCAAAAAATTGGACCCTAATCTTTCTTCTCTATCATTATCAAAGATGTTATAACATTAATTCTCTCCCTTTTGGCTAAGATCAACTCTCAAACATGTTGAATTTTGAATATTAAGATCCTAAAGCAAAAAATTTAATTAACTAAAAAAAAAAAAAAAAAGGTAAGAGTGACATTTCTGTAATTTTGTTATGCAAGTAGGCTGAAGATCTTCAACAATTATTAGGATATTTTGTGATATAATTTATTGTTTTAAAAAAAATTGAATAATGTAAATTCAGTATATTTTGTGATATAATTAGACACTTGACAGTATTTTAAATGGGTTGGAGGTAGGGGTGTTAAGAGAGCAAGCTGCTTGCGAGCAAGTTCGGGCTCGGCTCGCATAAGCTCGGCTCGTGCTCGACTTGAATATTAAATGAAGCATTTCGTGAACACGAATTTTGACTCGAATATTAAACAAAGCAAGCTCGGCTCGACTCGGTTAAGCTCGTGAACAACTCGTATAAGGCTCAAATTGGTAGTTGTTCACATAATTGCTCATATTAATATTAAAAATTGATGATTTTTTTTTTCTTTTCTTTTCTAATAGCATCCTTTTATTATAAGAGGATGCATATCCTCTCTTTTCAAAATCATATGTCTTGCTGTATTGACTCAGGCTTCATACTCAGCTAGTCAAATTAAGCAAATGCTCATATGCAAGCTAACTTCTTAAGCCGTTTAAGAGTACTTGAAGTTTAAATTTATAATAAAAAAAATTAAATTAAAAATTGATGATTTTTTTTTCTTTTCTAATAGCATCCTTTTATTATAAAAGGATGCATATCCTCTCTTTTCGAAACCAAGTGTCTTGCTGTATTGACTCAGGCTTCATACTCGGCTAGGTCGATTAAGCAAATACTCATATGCAAACTAACTTCTTGAGCCGTTTAAGAGTACTTGAAGTTTAAATTTATAATAAAAAATTAAATTAATTTAAATATAAGAGCAAGCTCGCGAACTGGTTCGGCTCAGCTCGACTTATTGAGCTCGAGCTCGAGTTCGAGTAAAATTTAAACAAGTCAAGTCCAAACAAGGGAAGTTCGCTCAAGCTCAGCTCATTTACACCCCTAGTTGGAGGATATTTCNACATGTTGAATTTTGAATATTAAGATCCTAAAGCAAAAAATTTAATTAACTAAAAAAAAAAAAAAGGTAAGAGTGACATTTCTGTAATTTTGTTATGCAAGTAGTAGGCTGAAGATCTTCAACAATTATTAGGATATTTTGTGATATAATTTATTTTTTTAAAAAAAATTGAATAATGTAAATTCAGTATATTTTGTGATATAATTAGACACTTGACAGTATTTTAAATGGGTTGGAGGTAGGGGTGTTAAGAGAGCAAGCTGCTTGCGAGCAAGTTCGGGCTCGGCTCGCATAAGCTCGGCTCGTGCTCGACTCGAATATTAAATGAAGCGTTTCGTGAACACGAATTTTGACTCGAATATTAAACAAAGCAAGCTCGGCTCGACTCGGTTAAGCTCGTGAGCAACTCGTATAAGGCTCAAATTGGTAGTTGTTCACATAATTGCTCATATTAATATTAAAAATTGATGATTTTTCTTTTCTTTTCTTTTCTAATAGCATCCTTTTATTATAAGAGGATGCATATCCTCTCTTTTCAAAATCAAATGTCTTGCTGTATTGACTCAGGCTTCATACTCAGCTAGTCAAATTAAGCAAATGCTCATATGCAAGCTAACTTCTTGAGCCGTTTAAGAGTACTTGAAGTTTAAATTTATAATAAAAAAAATTAAATTAAAAATTGATGATTTTTTTTTCTTTTCTAATAGCATCCTTTTATTATAAAAGATGCATATCCTCTCTTTTCGAAACCAAGTGTCTTGCTGTATTGACTCAGGCTTCATACTCGGCTAGGTCGATTAAGCAAATACTCATATGCAAGCTAACTTCTTGAGCCGTTTAAGAGTACTTGAAGTTTAAATTTATAATAAAAAATTAAATTAATTTAAATATAAGAGCAAGCTCGCGAACTGGTTCGGCTCAGCTCGACTTATTGAGCTCGAGCTCGAGTTCGAGTAAAATTTAAACAAGTCAAGTCCAAACAAGGGAAGTTCGCTCAAGCTCAGCTCATTTACACCCCTAGTTGGAGGATATTTCCTTAAGCTGGTTTGGAAGAAATTTCTGTCTATTTAATTATGGAGGTATTTATCATTTATTGATAGAACATAAATTTCTTTTAAACCAGTCTGAAGAAAATATCCTCAATCCCATTTAAAATAGTGGCAAGTGTCTATAAATATTTAAAATACACATTAAATTTAGTTTAAGTTAATAAATGTTTATAGACGCTTGGCACTATTTTAAATGAATTGAAGGATATTTCCTTGAGAGCCCCTATGGTCAGGTCCTCCTGCAAAAGTGGTGTTTTACAGCACCCAATCAACATAATACACATCATCAATTCAAGAAAATTGCAAAATCAAAATGAGACCAAGAACAACAAATCAAAGTGAAAAAATACCAAAAAGACCCTAAACCTAGCAACCCAGCAGACTAGAGACCCACGCCGGCCAAAGACCCACACCGACAGACCCTAAACTCAGCAACCCAGCAGACCAGAGACCCACGCTAGCAGTGGATCTAGACCCACGCTGGTAATGGGTCTGACCGGCTGGCGTGGGTCTTGCCAGCCGTGACTCGCTTGGTCGGCTTCAAACCCACCGAAATCCGCCTCAAAATTCGATTCTAATGCCCCATAACTCGTTTATAATGCCTTAAAACTCGTTTCTAATGCCCAAAATTTGTTTCTAATGTCTCAAAACTTGTTTTTAGAATCAAATCTAAAACCTAAAAGAAAAAAGTTAACCCTTAGAAATTTTATTACCTAAAGGCCGGAAACCGGAGCTGGAGAGGGAGACCCAGCACTCAACGTCGTGGGTCATGGCCGGAGAGGGAGACCCAGAAACCGGAGCTGGAGAGGGAGACCCAGCACTCAACGTCGTGGGTCATGGCCGGAGAGGGAGACCCGGCTGGGTCACCGTGGGTCTTCTTTTCTTTTTTCTTTCTTCGAACTGTGGCTCTTCTTTTCTTCTTAGGATAACTTCACTAACCCCCTTTGAAGTTTGGCCATTTTTTCAAACACCCCCCTAACATTAAAAAATTTCTCACTTACCCCCCATGAACTTTCAATTGCTCTCAAGTTGACCCATCTGTGCCCTAATTTTAAAAAAAAGACCAAAATACCCCTGTTTTTTATTTTTTAAAAAAATAAAAAAAATATCTGGAAGTTGGAATTTTATACAAAAGTCACCATTTAAAATTCACTATTTAAAATGTCAACTTCCAAAATGTTTTTTTATTTTTTAAAAAAAATAAAAATTAGGGGTATTTTGGTCTTTTTTTAAAATTTTGTGCCCTAATTTGTGCGGATGGGGGTAAGTAAGAATTTTTGAAAGTTCAAGAGGGGTAAGTGAGAATTTTTGAATGTTAGGGGGTGTTTGAAAAAATGGTCAAACTTCAAGGGGGTTAGTGAAGTTATCCCTTTCTTCTTTCTCTTTTCTTCATCCTATGCTACTGCTTGTAGAATAATTTTATGCAACTGGTATGCTTTTACTTATGTGGCAGTGTGTGTTTGGGGGCTATAAAACATGACTTTTAAGGAGACACCTGACCAAAGTTTAATTCTATCTCCTTCTCACTGCTTTGGAGAAAAATTTTGTCCTTATTGAAATGAGATAAAATATAATAAATGCTCAAGTGATAAGTACAAATTTGATACAAATTTAATAATTTAATGAAAAAAATAATAATTAATAATTAAAAGCAAAATATTCCATAGAATACTCTAATTAAATCAGGTGTACGGGGAAACGTTCATAAACGGAATTATCCAACCGTTAACGGAAAGTTCGGTTTCTACCTGGAACTGGAAGTGAAGTTGAGAGGCGGAGAAGCGATGACCTTTTGACGGTCAACCAATGGGTCTAGGATATCACCCTTGTACGTATATTAATTTACAAAAGTGCCTCATCCCCTCATTTTATTATGATTATTGCTTAAAGAAAAATGCTGCAAATCTTTCTTTCTTTCTTTCTTTCTTCTTCTTCTTTTTTTTTTTTTTTAATTTTTTTTTTATTTCGATTTGTTGTTGATGTAGCATTGTTAATCAATTATTAGATTAATATTGTTAAAAAAATTAATTTAAATATTGTTTTGACATTGTCATTCTGGTCATATGATAATGTCAATTTAACCCTTAAATATCACAGATATCTACTATTATATTTTCAATATTAGAAACTTTCATTAAAGACTCGAGTAATAACTTTTTTTTTTTTTTGACATAGGACTCCAGTAATAACTTAATTAGTTGTTTAATATAAACAAATAATTATCTAGACGTGTCATATTCATTGTAAACAAAGTTTATTTAGTTTATGATAATCAAAATATCATGTTATCACTTGTTTAATATATATATAACTTTATAAGGATTGACTAGGAAAGTTATTAGCATAAGATCCAAGAAAACATGAGAAAGAATCAAGAAGAACAAGTAAAAGCCTTGATCCCATCCATCGACAATTATAGACTTGGTATATGGGCTCCGTTTGATAAACGGCAACGGCAACAACAAAGGCACAGGACTGTAGCTGAAAGGATGGCACTGCACACTGCAGCCCGTTTGAGTACACTGCAGTTGACCATTGTGAAGACCAACGTGAGTTTTTTTTTTTTTTAGAAAAAGACCGGCAACAGTTGCCGTTGAAAGCCTTGGTATGAGGACATTTTTTCTTCCAAAACTACCCCCAATTCACTCTCTAATATTCTCACCTGCGCATAGGCACAACAGAAATAACTACTTTATCTCTCAAGTTATTGAAATTATACAAAACGAGAGTAGGATTGCATGATGTCATGGCTTTAATTTAAGGAAACCGCAATCTTTTTTTTTTAAAAAAAAAAAAAACCGCAATCTTCATAATATCGTGAATCCAAACAACAGCAATAACCCAAACAACAGCCAAGAATATATTCATCAAGAATTAATTTTTAAAAAGCAATCTAAATATATAAAACTACGTAGATGATTTTAGAATATATATTACATGTGTAAATAGATCAATGTAAAAATTTAATTACATACCTCACCATATATTTGGCCCTTAGGTAATTAATTGTTTTTATTATTTTTAGAAAAAATAGCCCTTAATTAAGTAATTTAGATTTAAAAGTGGGCAAGATTCATTTAAAAAAAAAAAAAAAGAAGAAGCAAGAAGGTGACACCAANAACCTTTAGCCTAGAGTCACATTCTTGCTTATTCTTTCTTTCTTTCTTTTATTTTTTTTTGGGAAATTAGCTTTAGCCCCCATGAATTACCAGTCTCTCTTCATTTGCCCTCATGAACTGTCAGGGTCACCTAAGAGCCCCCATAAACTGTCATTTCGTTGCCAACGACCTCCTACCGTTAGTCAGAGGCGTCAAAGGAGACGGTCAACGGGTCACGTGCGCTGCACGTGCATTCCTCTGGTTTTCTCTCCCCATTTTACCCTTACTTGTTAAACTACACCGTTTTGATTTAAAAAACAAAAAACAAAAAACAACCAGTAAAATTACTGTTCATCTCCTACCTCTCTGTCTCCGGTCATTCTGACCAGTGTGGACTGGTAGTCGAATCCCTCCAGCATTTTTCTTGATAAAGAGAGCCTTATAATTTCCATTTATATTCATATTTCTTAGATTCTTTAATGAAATCAAAAGCATTAACTTGTATAAAAATTATTTTATATTATGCAGGAAAGAAGTCGCCCAATTGCTTATAAAAATTGATCAATTACCGGCTAATCATCATTCTGGCATGACAAACTCAAATAAAACTAATAAATACTTGAAATCCAACAATTTCAGCAAAAAGCCCTCATTTTTTGTGACACCCCAATGCTGCCCTCCATCTCGAGCTCGAACGCCGAGACCGGGAAGGTTCTGGAGATCCAGGTGGGGTTGGTGAAGGTGATCTTCCCAGACCCATGATCGTCGACGTAGATGTCGGAGATGGAGACCCAGATGAGGAGCTCCTTGCTCTTGACCCCAGTGAGCCTCCTTATGCGGTGCTCCTCCATGAAGCCCGTGACCTCCGTGTCGTACGACACCGTGTGCCCAATCAGTCAGAACCAATGCTCCTTCTTGCGCTTCTGCTTCAGCCAGATGCCTCTCTATCTCCGGTCATTCATTGTCGTAGTGGGTCGATCGCCGGCGCACGTCCATAATGACCGGAGACAGAGAGGTAGGAGATGAACAGTAATTTTACTGGGTTTTTTTTTTTTTTTTTTAAATCAAAACGGTTTGGTTTAACAAGTAAGGGCAAAATGGGGAGAGAAAACCAAAGGAATGCACGTGTAGCGCATGTGATCCGTTGACTATCTCGTTTGACACCTCTGACTAACGGTAGGGTGTCGTTGGCAGCGAAATGGCAGTTCATAGGGGCTCTTAGGTGACCCTGGCAATTTATGGGGCAAATGGAGAGAGGCTGGTAGTTCATGGGGGCTAAAGCTAATTTCCCCATTTTTTTTTAAATGAAGCTTGCCCACTTTTAAATCTAAATTACCTAATTAAAGGCTATTTTTTCTAAAAAATAATAAAAACAATTAATTACCTAAGGGCCAAGTATATAGCAAGTATACTTATATAAATACTAGTGAAATTTTTCAAATTATTATTATTTTTTTTCCATTTAAAAAAAAAATGGTTTGGGGTGAAAACTGGAGTGTTTACACTAAGGCAAAATGGACAAGAGAATATAATTGCTTGCAAGTTAAAATGTCAAGCAAAATTGAAAGGCCAAAATCCAACGAAAATTGTCATACTTTGGTACAAAGTACAAACCCAAATATGGAGCAAAGTATAACATTGTATTCAATTTTTTTATTGCATTAAAGCAAGCAAACAATCCATTTGTTGTAGTAGATCCGTTTTGTGTTGTCATTTTCTTGATTCATAAGTAAGATCGAGTCATGAAAACTTCATTAAAATCATCGCATTGGACACCCTACTATACCTTTACTTTGATGTATTTTAATCAAAGTTTATAAATCATTAATTGCGTACCTTCGCTTTCATACGTTATACATAGTATTCCCAACATATATATGTATATAGTTTATGATTTTGGCACATTCGGTGAGCATGTAATTTGATGAAATTGAGCATCCAGTCTGGACATCTTTTCCATGGAGAACAAAATTCATGGCCTATTCGGACACATATCTTGGATGTCCGGACACCCAAAGTTTACGTAATATCCATAATATACAAAACTAAACAAAAGATGGGAAAAGGAAAGGAGCCATAAATTACTCTGAATTTACGGTGTTCCACATGTGACTTGTCATTGCATCCCGGTATATTACCATGAATTCTTTACTTTGGTGTGATCGGTCCGGTGGTACATTACACATGACGTATGGAACAATTGGCATGGTTGCTACCTGTAACACATCAATCTATTCTTCCCCATATATCTTCTTTAAAGCATCAACAAATAACGGATCCATGAGATCGCAATCCTTGCGAATGAAGTTGTGGACGGTACAACACGCAATCACAAAATATCGCTGATATCGCATGAAAAACGGAGGCATGCACTTGAAGATTTTGAAACGTTTCTTTAAAATTCTGAACGTTCTTTCAACAACTGAACGTAGGGAAGAGTGTCTGTAATTAAATAATTCCATAGCAATCTTGGGGGGTATCCGAGATTGACGAAATGTCTCTTGATGATATCTTTCATTGCGATGCGGGGTAAGACTCTACAAAAATTCATTAAACACTACCATGTTAGATTATGTACCAACATTAAATGAACTAACACCAAATTTATGTATTACATATAAAATGTAACTTGCACACATTAAGAAGTAGTACCTTCAATTGGGGTGGAGAAGCGGACTTTCGGATTGTGAATGCACTCCCAAAAAACTCGGGAGTCATGTGTGCTGCCTTCCCAACCAGTATAGACATAAGTAAAGCATAAGTCAAAGTCAACTATACATAACACATTTTGCGGTGTGTTCGATTTGCAATCCCGATAGGGCACCTTGTTCTCTCCCCGTCACATTTGCATCAACGTGGGTGCCATCAATGGCCCCAATGCATTTCTAGAGAGAAAAAAGAAAAATCATGAAATCGATACAATGATACTAATTAACGTAAAAGCTTCTTTTCGGCAACAAACTTTTCCAACTATACACTACGTTGGTTTTGATATGACTTACACCGAATAACGGATAATAGCGACTATCTTTCATGACATATAGGTGAGAAATCTGCATTGTGGATGGTCGTATGATCATTTTTTCAAGCTTGTAAAGCGCTTTCGAAACTAGGTGACAATATCGGTTTACTGTTTTCGAAGATCGTTGTATCCCATCCGACACATCCCTATGCGTATGGCTGTGTGTGGCAATTAAGAGAAATGTCGCAACTTGTTCTGTAATCTTAACGTAACGACTGCTTTTTAAAAAACCATTTTGTTTCAATGTGTTGCACACTTTAAGAATGTACTCAGCCCCATCCGAAATCACTCATAGCATGTAGTTCGGTTCACATCGGTAAATACCCAATGTACCCACATAGGGCCAGTCAACATTGAAGTCCTTTGAAGAATTGACATGCGCTTTATTGATGGATGCATTAAATGGTAGTAACATTCTTTCACTAACTCAAACATGCACAAAAGAAGAACCTCCAATTCCTCCCTTATTAATGGATCCAAATTAGACTCGTCATCGTCGTTATCCAATACGTCTAAATTGGAATCTGTTAGATCATCACAGTGTGTGAAATCAGTGCTATCATCTGAAGTTCCTGCTGCATCAATTTTCAAAATCCTACAATTTAATGAAATGGATAATGTCACTTAGGTATACATTATATTGAAGTATGCATCATTAGATATTAAAACCACAAAACATAATATAGATTTAAAATCCACATACATATTAGGGAATAAGCATCTATACACTGTTAACATTTAGATAATACACACCAACACAATTACGTAATATTGTCTGATAAACACACAAATTCAACACATAATCAAACTAGATAATAATGTCTTCAATTCACGCATACTAAAAACAACACATAAAATGATAAGTATCTTATCAATTATCGTTGAAGGGCATGTAACTTGCGACCCACTCACGTTGTCCCTTCTTCGTCATGTTCAATATGATTTCTGCCCAGTGTTTATCCTTGAGGTTTCTACACATCTCTACATATGCAGCTGGAGGCATTGACATATCCTCAGCAATACCATTAATTATATGCATAAGATGTGCAGTAGAACCTTGATGTGGAATGTGCTGGGCAGAGTTAGCGTCCCCAATTGGCGGAGAATTGTCGGATAAGTTCAGATGCCAGATGACTGTATTGGCCATGGATTCGAACTCGCGGCTAATCCGAGTGTAAACCTCTTCACCTTTTGTGGAATGCTTGCTAGAGTGTGAGGACTGCAAATCCACGTCGCATTTCCGCTTTCCCTTTGATTTGCCTTTGGGCTTCACTACAGGACAGCTAGGGCCCTCAATCAAGTCAACAATGGCTGGAGGGATGTTAAGATCTACGTGATGGTCATCATCACGATCGGAGTCCGAAGGGGATTGGGTGCTAGCATATTTATAATTTCCAGTGGCAGTGGTCCTTGTAAAGACGTAACACAGTTTCTCAAAGTTCCGAGGTGGGCCATTACGAAATTTGTAATACTTTTTTAATTTTGGATCCTGTTAGAAGAAAAAAAATGACGCAAAAAAAATTTCAGGTAACACAACCTATCTAAGTGGCAAAGGACATAAAAATAAGTAAATGTTACTAATAAAGGTAAAGGCTACCGTTCAGATGTGTTCCCATTGCTCCAGAGTTGCATTGATCGTCCCACGGTCATCACCCCAACCAAACCCAGTTCCAATGTTGTCACTTCTGAAGGCTGTGTAACTAGTATACGCCTCTCTTAGTCGATGAATTTTCTCACTAATTTGGTAATTCGTGTACTGAGTGCCATCATGAAGTCAGCTGTTCAGTCGTCGAGCAATGCGAAGAATTATTTATTTTTTCCATATGGTGGTAGTGTACCTTCTTCAAGGAATTCTCTAAGAATGTCGATTAGGAGGTCCTTGTGTTGTTCTTCCCATTTCGTAGCAATGTTTACCCGGCCAACGGGTTGGGGGGGTGAGTGGGTGGAAGCAACATGTTTGCGGGGGGACTTGCGTGGAGTGGGAAAGTAAGACATCTATGATTTGGAATGATCACATGTGACAAAGTGATTATTGGCATACATGCATAAATGTATGAAGCATATAGATCCCAAATATAAGATATTATATATGAATGCAGTTGACGATTAATGCAGACAATAAGATCAAACAACAAAAGATAATAAGTGGGACATATTAACAAAATTGTAAACACGAACAAATGTAATTAAATGATGAGTTTGATTTACCAATAATACTTAATGAACCTTTTTGGGTATGGTGTGACGTTTCCTTAGAGAATATCCGTTATACTGAGAAATAAACAATAAACATATTAGGCACAACAGAAATAACTACTTTATCTCTCAAGTTGTTGAAATTATACAAAACGAGAGTAGGATTGCATGATGTCATGGCTTTAATTTAAGGAAACCGCAATCTTTTTTAAAAAAAAAAAAAAAAAACCGCAATCTTCATAATATCGTGAATCCAAACAGCAGCAATAACCCAAACAACAGCCAAGAATATATTCATCAAGAATTAATTTTTAAAAAGCAATCTAAATATATAAAACTACGTAGATGATTTTAGAATATATATTACATGTGTAAATAGATCAATGTAAAAATTTAATTACATACCTCACCATATATTTGGCCCTTAGGTAATTAATTGTTTTTATTATTTTTAGAAAAAATAGCCCTTAATTAAGTAATTTAGATTTAAAAGTGGGCAAGATTCATTTAAAAAAAAAAAAAAAGAAGAAGCAAGAAGGTGACACCAAACGTGGGCAAGCTTCAATAAAAAAAATATATATAAAAATAAGAGAAAAAAATTTTCAATCTAAGGAGACTCAATGTATTTAAAAAAAGAGAAGAAAAAAAAAAAACGTTGTGATTTATTATCAGTAATAAATAATAATTTTTATTCATTATTATTACTTTTAAAAATATATATATGCTTTGGAGAAAATATTGGCGTTTTCAAACTTCTTCCTATATTCCCCTTCTTCTACCTAGTGACTAATTTCCACAACATAAAAACTGAGTAAAAGTTGTAAAAAAAAAATCATGCAACTACAAAGTAAATCTCAGTGACCAAATAGTCCAATGCATAAAAATTTGCAAATGTAAATAAACAAATTCACATAAATAATAAAAATCTACACAAATGAAATATGAAGGTGTAGCCAACATGATTTCGTGAATATTAACATACTAAATGGAAATGGTAAACAAATAATGAAAATAAAAGTAATATGAGAAAATTACCTTAGTTTGAGCTCTAGTTAGTGGAGCCGTTGCAAAAAATGAAGAAGAGAATGGAGGAGCCGGAGAAGAGAGCCTAGGGGAAAAAAAAGAAAGGCAAAGTCTTGTTCAACAAAAGTTCAAGATAAATGAAACCATGCGCAAGTGAAAATATTAGAGAGTGAATTGAGGGTAGTTTTAAAAGAAAAAATGTTCTCATACCAAGGCTTTCAACAGCAACTGTTGCTGGTCTTTTTCTTAAAAAAAAAAATATTCACGTTGGTCTTCACAATGGTCAGCTACAGTGTACTCAAACGGGCTGCAGTGTGCAGTGCCATCCTTTCAGCTACAGTCCTATGCCATTGCCGTTGTCGTTGCCGTTTATCAAACAGAGCCATGAACGAGAGTAGGTAGGCCAATGAATATTATCCTATAAAGAAAACCTTGAATCCGGACAATCTGTAAAAGGCACCTTTTACAGCAACAAATCAAAACTTGACACATCAGCCAAGAGCATAAAATTCATCTGAAATGAAAACACCTAATTCTCTTTATTTTCTCCTCTCTCTCCCACATGCTTCTGCCCCCTCTCTCCCAAATTCCCATGCCACCTCCCACCCCACCACCACAACTGGCCACCACCAAGCAGCGCCTCCAATTTTCGCCGCCCACCACGAAGGCCGAATGCCAACCATCTGGCCGAACTGTCTCAACCTCGCACCCCTCCAGCCAAATGGAAACCACCCCCTCCAGTCGGAATCAGCCCATGAGAGAGATAGATGATGTCCACCCCTCCAGCCAGAATCCATCCAAGAGAGATATAGATGATGTTGGTGGCCCGGAATCCGCTCAACCACGGCTGGGTACAGGCCTGGGTCACGGCCTGACCCACGGCGGATTCCGTGGGTCACGGCCTGACCATCGATTCTGGCTTGGTTTTCTTCTTCTCTGGCGAATATGGGAAGTGGCAGGATTTAGGGCAGTTGTCGGCGACGTTAGCCAGTGGCCGGGGGTATGATCCAGTTGATTTTATATGATGAGCAAGAAGAAATGTTTGGTAAAAAATCTCGTGTTTCGATCCTATTCCATAAGTTGGTGGTTTTGGGCAGTGACCAGCGAGGCTCCATGGATTTCGACGTTCAGCTGCTCCGGACCTCTAGTCGTTTCCGTTGAGTTTGGGCTTTGTTTTTTTAAAATAAGTTGAGTTGTGGCTTTGAACGGGCAAAACTAGAGAAAGAGATGATGTAATTTTTTTAAGGATCTAGTGTTTCCAAGTGTATTGCATGTTATGTACTTATCTGACTTGGCAGTTTCTAATTGGGTGCTGTAAAAGATGGCATTTGCAGCCCATCCAATGTAAGGAGCTATCTGTTTGAGAAATATTTAGGATATTATTAATAATATTATTATAAAAATAAAAACCCATAATATCGATGTGACTATTTATGTGCATCTTATCAAATCAACTATTTAAAATAAGAATTTGATGTACCACCATACACGTGTGTGTGATATCATATCAATCAGTAAGATTATTATCATAGAGGCTATAATATATCTAAAAATATCCAAATAATAATTAAATATGTATATTCTTATTAGAAATCTACTATTATTATTATTTTTTTTTACATCTCCACACAAGAGAAGGAAGAGAGATTCAAACTAGTGACCTCCGCTTTATTAGGCGTGATTCTAACCGATTAAACTACCTCTTGAGTCGAGATGTGCTGTAATTGATTTCTAACAATATAACTTAATTATTGATATTTACAAAAGAATATGTAGTCTAAAGATACTATATTTGCCTCTTTGTCTATCTCATGTTTGATCGCGTACAATTAGGATCCTAACCGTTAAAGGGTTAAGATTTTTGGATCAATAGTTAAACCCTAAATAATTGGTATTAAAACATACATCACGTCACAGATTCAAGTCACTGAGAAGATAAAAGTTTCACTTTATCACTTTTTTTTTTTTTAAAGGGAAAATCATTTCAGTCTTATTGAAGAACAATCACGAGCGTAAATGCTCTTACATCACAGAGCAAAAATCTCTAATAAAATCATAGCCAAAACTACGACGTTGCAAATCATTGATGCTTACATAAAAATCAAAATTCAAATTCTATATATGACAACAATATCCGCTACCTATAACTAATTTTCAATTGTAACATCAGATTTGTTCCAAACAGATTTAACTCAATGCATAGGTAACTCATCTTTCTCGGCTTTGGTAGCAGAAAATCCATGCTAAAACTCATCATCCTAAGCCCGAGAACAAGAAAACGGATCACATCTACAACCCAGAGGTCTG
Source organism: Carpinus fangiana (assembly GCA_006937295.1). Classification (NCBI taxonomy): domain Eukaryota; kingdom Viridiplantae; phylum Streptophyta; class Magnoliopsida; order Fagales; family Betulaceae; genus Carpinus; species Carpinus fangiana. The sequence goes on from CM017325.1 coordinate 6,014,849, forward strand.
AACAATCCATATTCAAACAAAATTACAGAAAACAAAAAAAAACAAAGAAAACCTAACCCCCACACAGATCTTCTCCTACGAAGACTAGATTTACTCATTATCGACTCAAAACGGTCAAGAAACTACATCATTCTCCTCGTAGATCGCTCACAAGAGCAGATCTAAGAAGAATAAAAAACTCTTATTCAAAACAAATAAAACAAGAAACACAACTATAAAAAATACAACTGAAGTGGAGGAGATGATGGGCATCGGCCAGTGTTGGCACGTTTTGGAGGAGATGGGCGGCATAGCACCTTGGCGGGTGGATGAAATTGGTTAAAGTTGCTACATCTGGCCGAAAAACATCTAAAAAACACACAAAGAAAACAATAAAAAAAATAGGTAGAAAGGGAGGGGGAGATTAGGAAGGGGGAGAGGGGAAGGGGGAGAAGAGGAGGGAGTCCTCTCAGAGTGGTTCTTTGACTGCTAGGATATTTTTAAAAGACGTTTGATCCTAATGTTTCACTTTATCGCATTATTTATTGGCAATTGACAATGAAACTATATCCACCAAAGAAGAATAATGGCTTGTTGCAGGCTTGCAGCAGGCTTGCAGCCATCAATTACAAGGCTTGAAGAGTAGACAAAAAGGAACAAAAATTACTACTAAATTTAATCAAGGCAGTGGCATATTCGAGAATTTATCAAAAGCCAGGGTCTTTTGTCAAAGAACCCCATATCAGCTCTCACCAGTCTCATTCCCAAACATGAGCCATATTCTCCCTCACTCTTCTCTCTCTCTCTCTACAAAAGCCAGACAGCAATACCTCAGAAACCAGAACCAGCAGCACACAAATTACACAGATTTCCCAAATACTCAGAAATCTCACTCTCTCAGAGGAAAAAGAAGACACCCATTAGACTAAAACTCGCTCACAGAGAGTTGAGACACACCATTTTCTTTTCTGTATGTAAATGAATCAGAAGAAGTCTGAAACCCAAATCGGAAAAATAAGCAGAGTCATCTCTTCCGATTTGATCCCAAGCCCACCATTTCTCCTTCCTCCAATACACCAAAAGCGGTTTCACCATGAACCCATTTCCAAAAATCCCTCAACTTCACAAAACCTTTATTCTGCACCCCACAAGAGGCCTATAATGACCCAAACACCTTCCCACTCTCCGACACTATCATCTCTCAACAATTATCCCCACCAAGCTTTGAATATACAATCTTCATCGCCATCTTTTTCATGCTCTACTACATCATATCCAATCCCTTTTGCCAAAAGATCAGTGGCCCTCAAGTTTATTCGCCATCTACAATGTGCAAGTTTGGTTCGTGCTCGTTTTCGCTTTCTTATCCTCCTTTCCTTGCCTTCCCTTTACTACTTCATCTCCAATCCCCGCCGCTCTTTTATTCTTGACTTCCTTTCTTTGCTAGCTTTCTCCGCTGCGGTTTTGATTTCTGTCAATCTTGCAGTCCCTCGCCTTCCCTCGATTCGATTGTTCTTTGCCCGGTCGTTCCGAATTAATCTTTGCGCATCTTCTTGTGCCTCAAAGCCATGTCAGCCTGTTCTGTGGTCAATTGGGTCGAAGCCCAAATCGGTAAAAAGGCCGAATTCGGGGTCTTGGGTGCAAGTTTTTCGTAATGGAGATGTTTATGAGGGTGAATTCCATAAGGGGAAGTGTTCAGGAAGTGGAGTTTATTACTATCACATTAATGGGAGGTACGAGGGGGAATGGATTGATGAGAAATATGATGGTTATGGGATCGAGACGTGGGCGAAAGGGAGCCGGTATCGCGGGCAGTATAGGCAGGGCTTGAGGCATGGGATTGGGTTGTATAGGTTCTACACCGGTGATGTGTATGCCGGAGAGTGGTCCAATGGACAGTGTCATGGGCGTGGAGTCCATACTTGTGAGGATGGGAGCCAGTATGTTGGGGAATTCAAGTGGGGTGTTAAACATGGGCTCGGTCGTTACCATTTCAGGTAAATGTTTGTGATTCTCGGTTATTGGATATATCCATTAATAAACTGTATTGGAGTTTCTTGTTGTCTATTTGCACAAAGTCGATGCTTGAATTTTTAGTTTATCGAAACTGCAAGTATTGTTTACAGGGATTTTTAGGTTACAAGCACATAATCTTTTAGTTTTAGGGTTGTTCAATTATAGAATCTTGTAATCTGGAGTTAGGTTTTGTGCCCCCAGCTGATTGAAACTGGAGAACAAACAATGCTATTTTTTTTTTTTTTAATCGTGAATTTGAATGTTGAGTTCTTACCTGTGGCCTTCTAGCTGCAAAAATATGTGTTCGCTTTATGTGCTTATATTGGTGGATGAATCGTGTTCTGCATATTTCCCTCTTTTAAAAATTTCATATGATAATTAAGGATGACTTTGATAAAGAATATGGATAGGATGTTTTGTTCAAGGCTAAAGAATTACAAGGTAGCTGGTTTAGTGTAACTTGTAGGTTAGGATTTAGAATCAACTAGATTGTTGCTTTCATTCACGATTTTTAAGTTGTTCTACTCAAGTTTGTTAGCTTCTCGATTGCTATTCTAATGGTCCTGCACATATTTGGTAATTTTCCCTGTTATGCAGGGTTCGTTCGAAAATTTATATGACTATCACTTTTCAAGTTATACCACCAGCATATACAGTTAGAACACCAAATTTAAAAATTGCATTCGCACGAATGCCATTTGTAAACTGCTATTGCTGCTGTCCGCACATTCTTTAAAGGGTGTGTCCAATTTTATTTTCTTTTTGGATTTTCACTTTACGTTTCCTGCTTAACATTCAATGTAGTGATTGTTTGAAGTTTGAAATGGTCATTTGAATTTTTTATTGGTCTTTTTTTATTTACTCAACTAATTTTCCAATATGTTTTCACATGCTGAGGAGAAAATTTTAATTTTTTTTACACTTTATTAGTAATAATTATATGCTAAATATTCTTAGGTTGTCATCGCTGCTATTTAGTGTCCTGTAACTGTATAGAAGTACTTAACATATTCTTTTCTCAACAAATAAATGGAAGTCCTTCACATAATGATATATTTCTACTTGTCTTGCCCGATGCCCATTTCTTACCAAGCATTTGCTATGTCGAGAACAAACACAAGCTCTTAGGACCATATTTCATCTGTTGGAACTCTTTGTTGTTTTTTGTTTGTTTGTTTTTTTTGATTGTTTGATTGTTTGTGATACTGGGACCTGTCTCAGAATCCTTGTATGGTTGGGATGGGTCAATTACACTTCCCTCATGAACTAGGTATTTTTTCCTTTTCGGTTTCCTTAACATTGGTGATCCATCTTAAACATTATATAAATATCTTGTTGAAGTAAGCTATTGAATCTGACTTCATAATTGGCAATATGCCAAATGAAACTAATACCTATCTTCCGTATGCTCAAGGAATTATATAACCAGCTTACCTCAAGGGAAGAGTGTTTCAACATCAAACAAAAAGAATTGTAGATTAGCAAAACTGGACGTATTTTACAAGTTAATGTACATGGATGTTTTGAATTTGTCTATAAAATTATTTAAACTGAATATTAGGAATCTTGTGACAACTTAACCGACTTCTCTGTAATTTCAAAATGGGGGAATATTTTGTTTATTAAAATAAAAACAATTATTATCAAGTTTATATCACCTTATATTTTGGAGAATCAAACTTGGATGAGCTGATGAACAGAATGTATAATATTGACTATGCATTGACTGATATCTAAAGAATACAAACAATCAAGTAGGATAAACTGCACCAGACATTTCGAGTTAAGAAGTGCAGTAAATCTGGTGCATTGAAGATTAGAATTACTGGTTTGTCTAGGCTTATGATTTGGAAAAGTCAAATTGCATGAGCTGAAAAATATATAGATATTACTAAGATGGCAATGCCTAATGCCTGAACAGCGTTAAGTTGCATGTGAGTAATGTTATTGATTGACCTCTAAAAACTATGAATATCATCTGTTGAAGGTGCTGATAATTTCTTCGTTAGAAATCAATAGTTAATCCGATTAATAAATTCTCCTTCGTTATGTAATTTAATGTTAATCTGCTTTTGAATGTTGAAGAATTGCCACCCAAAAGGACCACTGAATTATCTTGAGGAATAGCTTTCCAAAATCTGCTGATAGTTAATCAATGGTTCAGTCTCCATTATCTCAGTTGCATTGCACAAGCTTTTCTCTTAACTGAGGTCTTCACTCCTGCTGTTACTTAGCAGGTTTCTCACCATGGCACTGTCAGGATCAAATTAGTACTGATCATGGTTCAATATAAACACATGGAAATAAGTGAATTGCAATTTTGATGACGGAGCAGTCATGCTAATGTGCTTCTTATGAAAATGCAGGAATGGGGACACATATGCTGGGGAATATTTTGCAGACAAAATGCATGGTTTTGGAGCCTATCAGTTTGGGAATGGACATCGGTATGAGGGAGCCTGGCATGAGGGAAGAAGGCAGGGACTTGGTATATACACCTTCAGGAATGGGGAGACACATTCTGGTCACTGGCAAAATGGGGTGCTTGACATTCCTTGCACGCAACTTGCCCATCCTGAAACTCCCTATGCTGTCAACTATACCAAAGTTCTTAGTGCAGTCCAGGTACTGTGGTTTTTTCCCTTGTGAAAAGATGTTACTGTGCAATGAAAACCATCATATGAAATGATATCCAGAATAAGAAAAGGCTATCACTGTTTGCACCCGCCTCTACCACTAACTTGATAGAAATAAAAAGACCGACTTGTTCTTTAATTTTAGGATTAGAACCCCAAACGAAAATATGGGCCAAACATCCTCTCTCTCTCATAATCAATGGAATGCTAATTTTTTTGAGCAGCTACTGTTGGTTAATGCCTCTGACCAGTGTTACCAGTAGTTTCCATGCGGAAATTTGCCAGGATAATGCCAGTCTGACCCAAGGACAACCCACCTTCAATTCCTGGCCATACGCTGAAAAGGGCTAGAATAGTGCTGAAAATGGTAAACTGCCTGTTAGATGGTTCTGTTCCCATTGAATGTCTTATAGACATTTATCAGTTATTGGTTTTCTTCACATATCTTTTGGAAATCAATAATTCTTCTTCTTCTTTTTTTTCTCTTTTTGGATCGATAGGCAACTCACACATCCCATTGGACTTGAACCCACGACCTTACGTATTACCCTATTTTTATTGGTATAGTTAGCATGTGGCCCAAAGGTTATTGGCATTATGAAATCAGTGCCATTCCAGTTCTCCATGGTTTTCTCCTCTTCTAAAATCCGTACCATTGTTTTCATATTTATATTTATAGAATGAGAATCGGTATATCCTAGCTCAGTGTGTTGAGTATAGAAGTCAACAAAATTGAATGCCAACCCATAAATTTTTTACCCAAAACTTGATATGTAAAGCTGTAATCTTTTGGTTCTATCTCTTCTATTTTTGTGTGAATGTTTTGTTTATCTCTGATCTTGATGAAATTAGAAAAAATTAGCTGTTTACCTATTTCACCACCAGAGATGATCAAAATGGGTGAGACAGAGTTCCCTTGCCGGAAAAGAAGATGCCTGGGTTGGAAAAATTGATTCACTTTTTCAATGAAAGGGAAACAGTGCCATTTTATTGTAATAAAGTAGATGGTGGTGTGCTAGACAACTTGTGGGGAGCATGCCTAGCATCTGACTGAATAAAATAGAAGTATATAAACTATATGTTGGTCTACAGTCATAACATCAATCACTCATGTTACTTCTACTCAATAGATATCTGTCTAGAAAAGAATACAATTGAGGTGTGTTCTCTGTCTGGTCATGTTGTATTGGACAGTCAAAACACATGACATATTTCTGGTATCAGTTCTATTCTGAAGGGCCTGGAAACCATGATAATTGCAAAGACTTAGAACCTAGATTGTGTCTGGTTTGTTTTCTGATGAGCTTCGTATAGCTTACCAATTATGGATTGTGGGGGGCAGCTCAACGATGCCATTTTTATACAAAAGCAATTTTTCATCTGTTTGAAACATAGACAAGCTTAATTATTGAAACAAGTAATAGCTACTAATGGAGTTGTCTCATGTGCAGGAAGCACAGCGAGCTGCTGAGAAGGCATTTGAGGTGGGAAAGATGGATGAAAGGGTGAACAAAGCTGTAGCAGCGGCTAATAAAGCAGCAACTGCAGCAAGAGTTGTGGCTGTAAAAGCTGTCCAAAACCAAATGCATCCTAGTAACAGCAATAATGGGACACCAATTTTATCCGTTTGATCCTGAAAGACCGCTCAATTCTCATCATCAGCATCATGCTTCCACTGCAAAATGGCTACGGGCATATTAGATTTTACAGAATAGAAAGCTACAGAAGCACAAGTTCCTGAGGAATGTTGCAAAAACGATTTATTGCTTTTGCATCTATTTCTCCCTTCTTTTTGGCCGTTAATTTTCCTTTGTCAATGATGCATATGCCAGGTACCTGCTTGGAACCACATTCAGTCATTGGATTAAATGGCTGATTGAGGAGCAAACGGGTTCCTCCACTTCAATAATGTGTAAAGAATGGCATTTGAGGTTTTGAGTGAAGATGAGAGCACTAAGGTGCCTGAGTTTAGCATAGGGTTTGCTTTTACAACTTTTGGATTATCTTGTAAATGTGTAGAGTTATGTAGTTGTATGAGTTGTGTAGTGTGTACAATAATAATAATAATAAATCCAGTCTTTTGATGCAATCTTTAGAACTAGAAATTTAACTTTAGAGATTGGATTAAATTGAATTTATATTTTAACAATTCTAAAGGTTTTTTAAACAATTTCTTTTTTGGGTGGAAGGGAAATGGAGAGGGGACTGATGACCCCATCACAGTTGATTAGAAGGAAAAATTATTTATTTAATTCCTAATGTTTGCAGTTGTGTCAATTTAATTTTTGGGATAAGTTAATTTGTTCAAAACGTTTGTTACCATTAATCATTAGACAAAAATCTAATCATTAGACAAAAATAATTACATGCACACACATATCTATTTTACTATTAATCAATTACTTATTTATATTCATATATGGGATAACCGATAAGTATACCGATTGTTCCCAATAGATAGTTCAATTAGCTGTGAATCACGCTTCATGAAGCGGAACTCATTAATTCAAATTCTCCTTCCCCCTTCCCCTTATGTTAACATATTAAAAAAAATAATAATAATAAAAAATAAAAAAAAATATATATGCCTACGGTAAATTTGTAGTTGTACTTTCAAATTTTAAAATATGAAATAAAAACAATTTTTTTTAAAAAAAAAATGCCGCTTCAAAAGTTAGGGGAGGTCTCCCCCAACAAGACAATCAACCATGAGGAGCTCTATTTTTTTCTTTCATTTTTTCTTCTTTTTTTAAAAAAAAATAATAATAATTTGTAATTTACTGTGTGCGATTACCTGGATAGATAACTCAAGCATCAATTTGATACAACCATATAAACTCCAGGAACCAAATAAGCAATTTTCTGTAAAAGGAATGATGAAAGTCACCAATATCTCTTCCTTCATATAGTCTTATATCCCAAAAAAAAAGAGGTAAGAATCCGAGAAAACACACAAGACATTGGAAACAACTTGAAGCTTTTAACTCAGAATTGAAGTCATGCAAACACGATTTAATTGTTCTAACATTACTATCAGAAGAAAAGAACCAAGTCTCAAGTTAAAACTCATCTTCCAAACAATTTCCATTGCATTAATAATAAACGGATCAAAGCATGACAACTACATGTAGCGTTCTTAAAGTATCCTTTTTCTTTCATATGAAAGGTGTCAATATCAAAATAAGGTAAAAATAGGCAAATGGCAGCAAGCTCAATTCTCAGTTTGCTCCCTCAACCTCCGAATAGTGCTCCTTACGGTCACAGCACTAGCAGTGCTGTGAAAAACAAAAGAACAATTGGTCAGTTACTTGTAAGGTTAAGAAAACGATAAGGGATAAAGCATACCATTTCAAATTAGGATTATTACTTCAAAGTGTAGGCACCGCCTGCTTTGACCTTTCCACAGTCTTTGCAGCCCCAAATTCCCACGGCCTTCCTCTTCACTGCAAACTGTAACAAGTAAATAAATTAGAACGCATGCCATTTGATGAAGTGAAAAGGAAAACACTAGAATTGGCACATTACCTTCCCACAAAATTCGCAAAAATATTTGCTATGCTGACTAACTTCCATCTTCTTAATCTGCTTCCGCAAACTAGCCCCGTATCGGGTACCTACAAAGAGAGGCGACACGCAATTTAGAAAACTCATACACAAAGGCAACTATAAACTTGGTATAGTATAACAGTACAAACTCTCCGGTCACATTCTTCTATCTAGAAACTTGCCTATAAGTTCGAAGGTTTATCAAACACATAGAAAAAGAGAGAGAAACTAAAGCATGCAGCAGAAATAGCACTTCCAATTATTTACAATTAAAAGATTAGATTCACAGACCTTGACTATAACCTAGAAGATACTTCCACAGTAAAACATAAAATGAATAGTCTTGCAAACAAAACCCACGCCATATTTCAAAATTTATGACCAATTATTCCAAGATTCAATGGTGGTATACCCCACAAACCAACCAAGTTGCAGCCAGTCACTTAACAGACACAAACACTAAATAACATCACATAGCACATGTATAGAGGTCCTTTTTCAAATTGAATAATTGCATACGAATTTCAGATTACGAGGACAAATATATTTATCACACAACTCATTAGTTCATTATTGAATAAATTCTCAGTTCAGCCTTACTGCCAGTAAAGAGAAGGGATTTTCCAATCAAGAGGACTGGATCAAAATGCAATCTCTCATTTAGGGAAAAAAAAGTCAACCTAGATGCAAATTTCTGCCCCAAGTACTATGAAAATTGAACAATTCCACTGGCTCTTACCATATTTTCCAACAATGCCAGCCTTCTTCGTTCTCTTGGTCTGCACCAAATCAAATGCATCAACTTAAAGATTTAGATCCAAAACCAAAACTAATATGCATATGTATGTAATTTGAACGAAGAATGAAGAACCAGATGGAGGGTAAAGATTTAGGTCTTTTTAGTGCAATCAAGAGTTAGCCATACTATCTATTAGCTGCATGAGTTATTAGAAATATGAAGTATTATCGCACTTAGTTCCACAAATTTGTTGGCTGCAAAATCCTTTACTGCCAATTGCGAGAATGTCACAAATTCATAATGATGTGAGCCATAAACTGCCTACTCCTCAGCAAAATGAACGACACACAACATAACATTTGCAACATGAACTGATCAACGCACATAACCACACCTAAATACCAACGAAAGCCCCTGCCTTTATCGCCAAAGAATCAACTACACTTCCAGTTTTTGCAATACTATAAACCAAAGCACCTGCTGAACTTTTACACCCCAAGCACATTCCTAGAGAATCAACCACATGCAAAAAGGCACGCACATTCAACATATAAATAACTGCATGCACGTTCACCTTAAAAATCAAACAAGAAATGAAATGGGTCATAATTCATATTTTCACGGAAAACTTGTTGGCAACCATTTTCCGAGGAAACAAACATATCCTGAGCTTCAAAATGTATACAAATTGAAGTAAATCAAATTATAGATTTTAAGACCCAGGAACCCGGAAGATTGTTTAGAGATTTATTTTCCAACAAAGAATGTCAATTAACATATATGCTATGCATCACATACACGTAGCAGCAAATCAATATGTGTAAGGGAGGGAGAGGGAGAGTACCATGTTGGTTGTAATTGAAGGCGCTCTCCGGTCGTGAACGAGGAGCGGCTGATTGAAACAGAGCAAAATGGAAAAACCTTAGGGTTTCTTTGATTGCCTTTTATAGTCCTTGTGGCCTGAAACGCCAATATTTAGGTTCATTTAATTTAGGGTATCTATAGTCTTCAAATCCGTTGTAGTCTAGTTGGTCAGGATACTCGGCTCTCACCCGAGAGACCCGGGTTCAAGTCCCGGCAACGGAATGTTATTTTTTACGCTTACTTTTTAACTGGGTTTTGCCTTCGCAGCAAAAGTGAAGCTCACTTCTTTTTTTTTTTAATCAATTTAAGAGGAAGGGAAAATTCAATTTAAGAGGAAGGGAAAATGAAATATTACAATAAATGAATTGGTCAAATAAATGAACCAGCTATGAAATGAACTTGGGCCGCTACAAGTAAGAATGAAAACGCAGTTACGAACAAAGAGGATATCTTGCTGTGGAGGGGAACAACAAAGGGAGATTTTTCGGTTCGTAGCGCATACCACTTGCAAAAAGAGATGGAAGAGATGACCATAGCCGGCTGTTCAACACAACGCTCCTGCAGTGACGTGTGGGATAAGATATGGAGGATGCAAGTGCCAAATGTTGAAAAAAACTTCATTTGGAAAGCAAGTCATGAGATACTGTCAACACGTTCAAATCTATACCGGCGGAAGATAATAGATGATCTTCCACATTTTATGTGGACTGGAGGAGGAGACGGTTTTCCACATTTTATGGCAATGCCCATCAACTATGGACATTTGGAGCGAGGGGGTTCGAAAATTCCATAAGAGTGCTCACAGGGGTCCCAATTTTTTACAAGTTGTAGAAGATATGTTCTCAATCTGCGATGAGGAGGAGATGAGACTATTTGTGGGGTTGACTCAAAGAATATGGCTACGGCGGAATGAGAGTGTTCATGGAGGGGTTTTCTCTTCTCCAAAGGAAATTCTTCTCCGGACACAGGGAGCTCTACTCGAATTCCGAGCTGCCCATGAGAAGAGGGTCTTACCGGAGATTGTTGACAAGCTGGTTCAATGGGTCACTCCACCGATGGGATGGGTTCTTGTGAACTGGGATGCTGCCATACATAAAGACAAAGGATGGGTGGGAATTGGAGTGCTGCTGAGGGACCATACCGGAAAGATGATCATGGCCAAAAGCCTCACATGGAAAGGATATTTGGGTCTAGCTGAGGCGGAAGCACTGGCAGCAGTTACAACTACTCAGACTTGTCGTTCATGGGGAATTGATAGGGCGCTATTCATGGGTGACGCGAAAGGGGTCGTTGATGCTATAAATAACGGAGAGGCAAGGTCGAGCTTGCAGAACCCAATCCTTCAGGACCTGTACACGTACTTGCAGGACTTTTCAGAATGGAGAATAGCACACGGCAGCATGATTACGAACAGACCAGCACATGAACTGGCAATGATGGCTACGACGAGAGAAATGGACGAGATGTGGTTTGTGGTCCCACCTGATGGTATCCAAAACCTGTTGGGTTTGGAGGAACCTGTGTTTACTATTTGATTTTATCACTGTGTTTAGGTAGTTCAAACTCTAACTTCAAAAAACCTAATGGGGGTAGTGGTTGGTGCAGCCTTTGTGGTGGCGCTTACCTTCTGTTTGTAATTTGTTAGGGGAAGATGGAGTTTGGGGCTTCTTTGATTATTTATGAGATGTATTGGAGGAGACCAGTTTTGGCCTCCTCTTTGATTTATGATTAATGAGAACGTCAACTGTTTTTTTTTTTTTTTTTTTTTTTAATTTTTTAAAAAAGGCAGTTACGGTTAGTGGTTATTAGCTAAAACTACTAACCGTAACCGCTTTTTAAGAAGAAAAAATCCAAAATGACATTGTTTCTACAGTAATACTCTACTACACATGATGTCATTTCATATATATATATATATATATATACACAGTTAATGATTTTTTTAAATCTTAAAACCTAACTGCACTGCCTTAAACGGTTAGCGATTTTTTCTAACTGCCTTCAAAAGCGGTTAGACGACAGTACTTACAAAAGTGGTTTGTGATTGAGTTATTTGTTAATACTTTTACTCTAAAAAAATTAAAATTAAAATGCAGAAAACAAAAGTGTTGACAAACGCAGCCATTGAATAAACAGCTTGTAGCTCACTTGGTTTGAGTGACATGAAAATATTTAGAGTTCAAGCACCGGTGTGAATGTGATGAGGTTATTATTCAGAAACTAATAAAGTGTTTTTCTAGTGTGGTGAACAAAGTTTTACCATACAGAGAAAAAGGTTCAGGAATTCAATTCCTGAATCTTGATGATACTCATAACAATGAACAAAATGGAGCAACATATCCCATTAACCACGGTGCAAAAGTGCTCCAGAATCACAATCTAGTTCAAAACAAAACTCCATGTTTATGGCCTAAGGCTTTGTACAGTAAAGTGTTTTTCTAGTGTGGTGAACAAAGTTTTACAATACAGAGAAAAAGGTTCAGGAATTCAATTCCTGAATCTTGATGATACTCATGACAATGAACAAAATAGAGCAACATATTCCATTAACCACGGTGCAAAAGTGCTCCAGAATCACAATCTAGTTCAAAACAAAACTCCATGTTTATGGCCAAAAGCTTTGTACAGTATTTCATTATGACTGCTGAATACATATCTATAACTTAAGTACACATATACATATATAATTTACTTCAGCACAAGGATCAGCTAACACCATTTGAAAGAGCTTTCAATTCTCATCATCAGCATCATGCTTCCACTGCAAAATGGCTACTGGCATATTAGATTTTACAGAATAGAAAACTCTACAGAAGCACAAGTTCCTGAGAAATGTTGCAAAAACGATTTACCGCTTTTGCTTCTATTTCTCCCTTCTTTTTTGCCGTAAGTTTTCCCTTGTCAATGATGCATATGCATATGCCAGGTACCTGCTTGGAACCACATTCAGTCAATTGGATTAAATGGCTGATTGAGGAGCAAACGGGTTCCTCCACTTCAATAATGTGTACAGAATGGCATTTGAGGTTTTGATTGAAGATGAGAGCACTAAGGTGCCTGAGTTTAGTATAGGGTTTGCTTTTACAACTTTTGGATTATCTTGTAAATGTGTAAAGTTAAGTAGTCGTATGAGTTGTGTAGTGTGTACAATATGGTTTTGATAATAATAATAATAAATCCAATCTTTTGATGCAATCTCCATAAGATGGAACTAGAAATTTAACTTTAGAGATCGGATTACATTGAATTAGACAAAAATTGTTACATGCACATGCAAGTCTACGTTATTATCAATCAATTGCTTATTCATATACATATATGGGAAAACCGAGAAGTATGTCTATTGTCTCCAAGGGATAGTTCAATCGGCTGTGTACCACATTTCATAAAGCGAAGGCTACTAGTTTAAATCCCCATCCCCCTTTCCTTGTTTGGACATGTAAAATATGTATATATAAACTCCAGGAACCAAATAAATATAAACTCCAGGAACCAAATAAGCAATTTTCTGTAAAAGGAATGATGAAAGTCACCAATATCTCTTCCCTCTTATATCCCAAAAAAACGAGAGGTAAGAATCCGGGAAAACACACAAGTTTGACATTGGAAACAACTTGAAGCTTTTAACTCCGAATTGAAGTCATGCAAACACGATTTAATTGTTCTAACATAACTAACAGAAGAAAAGAACCAAGTCTCAAGTTAAAACTCATCTTCCAACAATTTCCATTGTATTAATAATAAACGGATCAAAGCATGACAACTACAAGCAGCGTTCTTAAAGTAGCCTTTTTCTTTCATATGAAAAGTGCTGATATCAAAATAAGGTGCCGATATGGCAGCAAGCTCAATTCTCAGTTTGCTCCCTCAGCCTCCAAATAGTGCTCCTTACGGGCACAGCACTAGCAGTGCCGTGAAAAACACCAGAACAATTGGTCAGTTACCTGTAAGGTTAAGAAAACGATGAGGGATAAAACAAACCATTTCAAATTAGGATTATTACTTCAAAGTGTAGGCACCGCCTGCTTTGACATTTCCAGAGTCTTTGCAGCCCCAAATTCCCACTGCCTTCCTCTTCACCGCAAACTGTAACAAGTAAATAATTAGAATGCATGCCATTTGATGAAGTGAAAAGGAAAACACTGGAATTGGCACATTACCTTCCCACAAAATGATTTCAGCCTCAGGTACTAGATGGTAAAATCTACATCAGTTTAGACTTTTTCTGTTGGATCTTTTCAAAAATATGTTTAAGTTTCTCGTGTTGAACCATTTCTTCCAAAATTTTATCATCAGAGACTAAATGTGAGATTTTTGGCTGATCACCACTCCCGCCTGAAGAAGAGAATACCAACTCAGACAACAAGTCCTTCTCAACTTGTCGACAATATTTATCCTCTTCATTTGTCCCAGCCGCTATGAGATGGTAGACGTGCACAACTTTTTCTTGCCCAAGCCTGTAGGCGCGGGATATCGCTTGTGTTTCTACTGATGGATTCCATACTACGTCCAGCAGAACAACCCTAGAAGCCCCAACCAGACTAATACCTTCATTACAAGCCCTTATGGAAGCAAGTAATACCCTTGCTTCACTAGTTGTGTCATTGAAAGTATTAATTGATGATTGTCGCCGCTTTGCTTCTTGCTTTCCATCCATATACAGCACCTCGTTCCCCTCGGTCCAATTGAAATGAAATTTAAGCTGGTCCATCACAAAGGTCAATGGTTCAAGATATTGACTAAAAACCAAAACTTTTTCATTCAAAGCATTGCTAAGCCGGATGAGTTCCAGTAAAAAATTTGTTTTGACTCCAGCCTCATGATTCAATCCTTCTAAAATATCCCTCTCAGAAGGAAACCCCTCTTCCCCACACTTAAGCAACAGTGAAGGATGGACAGAGATCAAAGAATTTAAAAAATCAGATTTAAAATGGTTTAAATGGTATCGTGTAATATGTTGATGGAGTTCACCAAAGAGGCTCTTCTGCAGTTGGGTTGGCTGTAATATGACCAGAGAGTCCCTCAACCCAGGAAGTTTTTCTTGTAGTATTGAACCTTTGTGTACATGCACAAATGGGTCAATCATATCTCTAACCTTCTTCAGATTCTCACATTTCAATCTATCATTAGTGCCTTTGGTAATGGGACTTGTAAGAGATTCCCATTTGCCTCTTATGCTTGTGAACTTTGGCCTTACCAAGCAGAGTGTGTTATATAGCTCATCAAAATTATTTTGAAAAGGAGTTCCTGAAAGGATAATCCGCTTGTCAGTCTTGATGTTTGACAAGGCCTTCAGGATACGACTAAGGACATTGCGAGGAATGTGCCCTTCATCAAGGACAACAAGGCCAGGAGCCTCAAGAAGGTCTTTCCTGAACAGAGCAGCAGTACCAGTAAGTTTTCCAAACAGTTGGTAACTAATTCCCAGAATGCTACTATTCTGTTTCCAAGAATATATCTTCAACGAACGGATAACATATTTGTTCAGGTATCCACCTTGCTTCGATCTGTAAGCTATCATAACTTCTGAGAGAGGTTCCTTGCCAGACAACTTCGGCTGGTTCAAATTGTGAAAAGGAATGTCAAACTTCCACTTTCGAAACTCCTCTTCCCAGGTAAGGAGTATGTTAGGAGGAGCTAAAATGACTGGCCTGCATTTTGGATGTAATTTCATGTATGTCTGGAGAAAAATAATTGTTAGACGGGTCTTGCCCGTCCCAGGAGCATGAGATATAATGCACCCACTCCCACCAGAAGTAGTTGTTTGGTTTTTCAACTTATCAAGATAAATTCCTCCGGCTATATTCTTCCAAATAAATTCAAAACCATCACGTTGATGCGGGTACATACTATTTTTTATACCAGGAATGATGTCCCACACAGTGGCTTCAGCATGAGGGCGATCACAGACAGAATGGGAATCACAACCAGAATCTTGAGGCCTTAGGTCGTCAAAGATGGAGTGGTTCATTTCACTACCTGGGTCTCTCCTGTCTGATTTTCCATAAGGATATGTACCCTACAATATGCAAAAGCACATTCAAAGGAATGAAAGAACATATATTTGATGCAAAACTAGATCATCCAATTAACATGTGGCAAGTTGTGCCTATATATATATATATATATAATCCAGTATAATCATTTCCATTCAGAGAAGGAATCATATTATCAAGTTAGTAGCCCATACATATTATGTGCTCTCAAAGCAACAAAAGTATCTAAAGAGCTAGCAAAGTGTCATGACCATGTGTGTGAAAGAAGTACTATCTTACATTAATTTGAATTTGATTATTCCACTACCATTAAACATTAAACATTCAAAGATAATAAGATATTTATATTTCATGGATGAGAGATACTGATAAGCAGTCTTTATTAATCATTTAATATAAACATGAATAAGAAAAAAGTTGCACAACTTACAAAAGATGGAAGAATATACTTGATCTCCATTTTGACGTAGGAGCAAAATGAACATCTAAGTCCAACTTGTTCATCAAGAATAAACTCATGATTCCCTACTTGACAACGGGTAGCTCTATCAACGTCATTCTTTGGAGGCAGGGCATCTTCATCTTCAACCTGTTGATCAACATCAAACAAATCAAGTTTCACCAGGCACATGCACACACATAGAAGATTCTAAATGAGCACAGGGTATAAAAGCAAACAAAAGAAGAGTAATCAAATAGAAGAGAAAAATGAAGACCCTATAAAATGGTCATGATGTGTACAAGTCAGGCTAGGGGAAGAGGGTTTGAAAATAAGTGTCCAAGAAATGCTCATGTTTTGACCCAGTTTTCCAAACACAAATGATTTAAGGCTTTTAGTGAATTTATTAAACCTACAAATTTCACTATCCATGGTGCTAATTTGTTTTCAAATGATGTTTAACAATATAACTGATGATTGAGCTATAAGCACATTCTTTCAACTATTTTCATTTTATAAATAATTCATTGCGTTGAAGAGCATAGAGGGTAGGGCTACAGAAGGACACAAGATGTATGCAAAGAAAGTTACCCTTACATGCAAAAATGCTAAAAGAAGAACACATTCTTTCAACTATTTTAGCCAACATTCAATGATGAACAAGAATACAATAAATAGGAAGCGTACATGAAATCATAATACAAAATATCATAGTGGCAAAATACATATTTAACACATAAGCTCAAGAACATGAGTTCCATACTTAGTAATTCAGAGTTTCAAGTAGTAAACCGGAATACTTCCAATAAAGCCCTCCATATACTTAAAGAGCATAATGCATTTTGTTATAGGAATTTGATAGAGTCGAGACCACATACAATTTTATTTAATGAATTTAAGAACTTCCATCAAATAAAACTGTCTCACTGAACATACAGGAAACAGACATTACCGTGTCCCCACATGAACAAGTTTAAAGCAATATATGGAACAAATAAAATGATTTTTTTTTTTTAAATAAATCATTATTTCTAGGTCTGCTTCTTCACATTACCAGCATACCTTAGCAGAAACGGCCGAACCAATTTCACTACATATGAGAGCCAACTCAAAGTCAGCCCAAAGTTCGTCCATTTCTTTCTGGTCTTCAGACTTCTTTAATGGATTTGACTCCTCAACTCCAAAGGTGAACTTCAAAGGCAGAGGCATCTTGGCAACTGATGAATAATTTTCATCTTTGCAGGCATCATCTTTAGAAGATACCAACTCTGCCCACAGTTCATCAATTTCTGTCTGGTCTTCGGATTTCTTTGATGGCTTTGACTCCTTAACTCCCAAATTGAACTTCAAAGGCAGAGCCATCTTGGCAACTGACGAATTATTTTCATCTTTGCATGCATCATCTTTAGAAGATTCCAATTCTGCCCACAGTTCATCCATTTCTGTCTGGTCTTTGGATTTCTTTGATGGCTTTGACTCCTCAACTCCAAAATTGAACTTCAAAGGCAGAGCCATCTTGGCAACTGACGAATTATTTTCATCTTTGCAGGCATCATCTTTACAAGATTCCAACTCTTCCAGAGGAACTTCCCCCTTCTCCAGAATGGAATTTACAAGAATCTTCAAAGCATCACCTTTTTTCACCAAGTGGATGCTCTTTCCCTTGGTGGCCATCCTCAACTTCCCCTCATCCCTCACATGTACTTTCTGCACCTTCTTACCACCATGATTAGTCTCATCATCACTAAAATTATCTTCATTCTCATAATCAGACTCAGATTTATCACTGCCAAAAATATCATCACTATCATCGTGCCCGGATGAAGACTCCACTTGCTCCTCATCAACGCATAATGGGTGACTAAAAGTTCCGATGTCAATTTTTTTCTTTTTCTTTCTCAATTTTGCAGTAAAATGAGAACGGGTTCTCTGTGCCACGCAATAAAGCCCATCATTAATGTCGTCTTCCTCATTCTCTGCATCAAACAAGATATCCAATCCATATTTCCTTCTCTTCATCCCCAAGTCAAGTCCTTTTGGCCTTCCCCTCTTGCGACTTCCCCTCTTGCGACTTCCTCTCTTCATCATCTCTCTCCCCTCAGCATCTTCCTCATCACTTGCCTCTTCATAAGAGGATGATTCGCCACAGCTTTCCAATTTATCCACTTTGTAATCCTCATCATCACTACCCTCTTCACCAAAGGATGATTCCCAAGATGTTTCCGACCCATCTGAATCAACCAAAACATAATCGCCACAAACATCAGAATTCAGACCACTAGAGTCGTTTACATCTTCCCCACTCAAAACATCCTCATTATCAACGTCAATACAAACAACACCCTCATCTCTCTCGCCACCACCATCAGAATTCAGACAACTAGGGTCGTTTGCATCTTCCCCACTCAAAACATCCTCATCATCAACGTCAATACAAACAACACCCTCATCTCTCTCCGCTCCCGCCCCTTCTCCCAAAAAAACCACCTCATCGTCCTCACTATCCGCCAAAATTTCCTCCTCCACCTGATCCATTACTTCAAAACCCACATTAGATTTTTGGTTATTCTTCAACCCCATACTCTCCACTCCCACAGCACTGCCTTCTTCACCCCAACCATTCACACCAATCTCTTCCACACTACTATCAGACACCGCAACCGTCTCACTCTCAGTCTCTATTTTACAATTAGCCCTGCTGTGTCCGCTTGAACTCGCCGACTCAGCCACATTGTTCTCCTTCCCCTTCTTATGTTCATTATACTGCTTGAAAATTAGGGCTTGCCCTTGCCTGGTTCTCCTCGCTACGGGCAAGCTATAGTCAATCATTGTTCCTCAAAAAGACTCGATCTTTCTACATGAAAAGACCCCAAAAAAATTACAAAAATCCAAAAAAAAAAAAAAAATCAGCACAAAGAAATCATAAACACATAAACTTCAACATACAGAGAAAACGTAAAGGGTGATACACCCACAGACTCACCTTCAATGATCAAAATCTGGGTTGCAGACAGACACAGACACAGACACAGAACAGAGAAGAAGGGAAGAGAAAAGGGCGCGAAGGGTGCATGCAATCAGAAGAGAAAAAAGAGATGACTTTTGGTCTTTTCTTTAGGACTCTCGGACTTCGAACTGACAACCGGGAGTGGGAGTCTTTTATATTTATATTTATATATATTATTACTTTTTGATTCGAATTGCCGGTACTACCCTTCTGACCCTTTTTTGTCTCTGTTTCTGCAACTGTAAAACAGAGAAGAAAAAACATTCGAGGCCGAGGGAGAGAGGAGGGAGAGAGAAGGGAGAGAGAGTCTTGGATGTTTTTCGTTTTGTGTGTGTAGTTGAATTGGGATCGTGGGATTTTTTGATCGGTGGGAGAATGAATGTTGGGCTTTGGAGAGTGTTCGCACGATTACCCTATTAAAATTATTGATAAATTTGAGGTTTATTATTATTGAATTTTAATTAAATAATAATTTTAATAGTCATATTATTTTTAAAAAAATTTAAAATAAACATAAAATAAATTTTTAAAATTACTAGAGACGTGGACTTTTTTCTTTTTTTCTTTTTCTTGTTGGTTTTGGGGTCATCGTCTTGTTTTTGCATTACAGAAGGTTTTGCTGGTTCAGATTGGGGAAGTTGTTGATTGGAGAACGGAATCAACACCATGTGATTGTGGGCAGTGTTTGTACCGTTTCGTTGGGTTTCTACTGTCTGCCATTGAAGTCTTGAGCTCCAAGAACAAAAACGGAAAACGGAAAATTGTTAAATTGTTCTTTATATTTTAGGAGTTTGTAGTTTTACACAAGGACAAATGGTTATTTGGTTTAAAAACGATTAAAATTGTTTGGAATTGTGTTTAAGAGGTAAAGTTTTTCAGTAAAAAAAAACATTTTTTTGGTAAAAGATTAAAATCAAAAATGCATTTTGACTTTTTAGACTTTTAAAAACACTTTTAATTTATTTACCAAATAGATTTTTTTTTCAAACGAATATTTTGAGTGTTAAGCATATTTTTATACTGTTCAAATGCAAACTCAAATATGCCCTAAACATAATTTAGGATAAGAAAAAAAAATGGTAATGTGGCACTAACAAAATTGGACGGAAAACACATGAAAGGAGCTCTTTCAAATTTGTGAAAATTTTAAGCTATCAAAGTTGATTTTTTTTAAAAAAAAAAAAAAAATTGAGAGAGTGTTCACAAATGACGCTAAGATATGATTTATTATGCATTTACAAAAAATAATAATAATATAATAGTCTTTGCTGTTAGAAAAATTGATATTTTTCATTAATGTGATACATCAATACTAATCATATTGTGACATGTATCACTTACAATACAAAAATATTTTAAAAAATGAGGGGACCACCTGTTTCGTTTTTTCTTTCTTTCTTTTATAATTTAAATTTTAATTATAATTAAGACGTGTCACAATATGCAGATATGCTACATTAATAGATTATATTAACTTTTTTAATGGTAAGGACCTTTTTATTTTTTATTTTTTTTGGCCTTAGGGAGTGCTTAGTCATTTTTGAAACGTTATAAAGTTACTTGTCAAAACTTCAAACTATGTGAACAAATTTAATATTCTTTTCAAGCAAAAATATTAACAAACAACGCGTATCCTCCTCTTTCCCCTCTTTCTCTTGGATTGGTGTCCTTGAATTTGGATAGTCAATGAAAAGAGGACTTCAATGGTATTCATCTTCCCAAAGAAGCGACGGAGTGTCCGAACACCTAAAGGTGCAAGTGAGCTTTCAAGACCTTCTCTTTGTCAAGGTGGAACCACCCTATGGCTTTTGGGGGGAGTCCAACCATAAGGTGATCCCCCAAAAATAATTTTTCTTAAAAAATAGACCTTTAAAAATTAAAATTCCCTCCCACAATAATCTTTTTAAAATTTGATCCTCTAAACTAAAAGTTATAGTTTCACTCCGCTTGCTCTCAGTTTTGGGGATTGGGCAAGCTCCAATTAGTCATTTTTCATTATTCAGTTTTCATTAATCTTTCGCGTAGATTTGAAAAAAATGACTATGACATTATGTCAAGCAATACGAGAGATGTAGAGCTTACAGATTCAATAATAAATTTTAAAAGAGCTTACAGATTCATTAACAAATTTTAAAAAATTCAACCGAGATATAAAGTTGAAAAATATAAGGGATGAATTTTCATATGAAGGCATATATTTTTTTTTTTTTTGGTAATTACCTTTTCCTCCATGAACTATAATGCATTTTCACTTTTCTTTCATGAACTACCATCTCTATTGCCCAATCCCATGAACTATCATTTTGTGATCAAAACCCCCTTTTATGTTAGTCAAAGGCTCCTTTGAGTTAACTCAAATGGTTTACCCGTCACTTTGCCTTAATAAACTATAATTCATTGTCACTTTGCCTCTATGAACTACAACACTTTATCACTTTGCTCTCATAAACTATAACGCATTGTCACTTTGACCGTTTGAGTTAACGCTTTTGACTGATGGAATGAGTCTTTGATTGATGAAATTGGAGTTTTTGACACAAAATAATAGTTCATGGGTCAAGCAATAAGGTTAGTAATCGATAAGGGTAAAGTGAAAATGTGTTATACTCTATGGAAAAAATGGTAATTGTAGTATCCTAGATTTTAACAGTCATATTTTTGGAATATTTATTTAATAGTATTAAGTAATAATATTTATTATTGAGAATTTAATAGAGCATATGAATAGTATATGAATAAATGTTAAGTTTATAATAAAGTTTAATTTTATGTGGGATATTATATGCTGATTATTTTATTGGGTGATTTATGATAATAGATATTTGATAAATGTTAGAACCCAGAAGGTTTGGAAACATTCAGCACATTCCCTTGTCCATATATGGTCAAGTGAATAGTTTAATCTATGAGTGGAGTAGAGGGGGACATGGAATGAAATTGATAAGATGATAGAATTTGGTCATGATGAGTGAACAACAATTTCGATTTCAAAACATTTGTGAAGTTCTTGGTTTAGCAAGCTAGCAAATGGAGATTTCAAGGTCATGAGTGTTTAGTGGGGAAAAGTAAGGAAAGAATAAATGATGATGAGAACTTTCATCATAAAGGAAAAACAATGGATGCTTTGGTTTTGATAGAATTGTAGAAGCTAGAACCTGCGAAGTTATTAGGAGAAGAGAAGAGAAAAAGGGAAGAAAACATCATGATGAAGAAAATATCATGATGGCTTATTTCTTAGCAAATTTTGGAAGAACTTGGTTAGTGAAGCTAGCCGACGCCTGCGTCCAAGCTATCTTAATATTTTATACCAGATTTTCTTAATTCATTTAATGAGATAATATTAATGTTTCAATATTTATTTTGGTGAGATGTTAATTATTAAGGAAATTACCCGTTAATTTGAAGAGTGATATAATAATTTTCCTGATTTTGTTTGGAGTGTCGGCAAGTCGTGTAGACTTATGGGTTGAATTAAGTAAGTTTAAAAATATCATTTCTCTTCCTAACTTTATTGTATTCATTTTCCTTCCTTCAACCACCGAAAGTAATTAAACCCTTTATAATTATACATTATTATGTCTACTACTTTTCCCCATTTCTCCACACACTTATCTCATCTACATTTCTTCGTTCTTTTCCTTTATTTTCCCCTGCACCATCTCTATCTATTATGATCTCTGCAAACTGAGATCAAGCAAGAGTCAGGAGACTGAGAGAGAGAGTGAGAAGGAATCGGGAAGTAGTCTGGAGGAAGAAGAAAGAAAAAGAAAAGAAAAGATGGGTTTAATAAGTGGGTGTTTAATGGATCAAATTATTGGGTTCGTATGAGGTAAAACTACTTTCTTGTATTTATGATTAAATTGATTAATTTCAGTTGGAGTTTATGTTAAGTTGTTAATTCTGTGATGGATCGACAGAATGGTAGAGTTATCAAGATGGTTAATTTGCAGTTGAAAGATTGCTCATAGCTGCAGTCTAGAGGTAAGGAGATATGATCATATTCATGATTTATTATAAATGTAAATGTTATATTTTATAATAATGGTTAAAATGACAGCCTTTATTTGATAGTCCCTTTTATGCATCCAAAAACTATATTTTCAAAAAATGAATAAAATATAAATGATGATGCATAAAACTATATTTTGGAAATGAATCAAATGGTAAACAGTCTTTATGAAAATGCTTCCGCTATATTATACAATGTTATGAAAAAGAATGGAAGGATAAAGAATGACAATAATGAAGAAAGAAAAGAACGATGAATGAATGAATGAAAATGAATGAATGAATGCATGAATGTTTTAAGATACTTAACGGCCTATGTATGCATGATTGATGGTACTAAATTACGAGTGCGGATGGCAGCCATCTTGTGTGGTCCGCCGGGGTTGGCTCACTTAAGTGCATCTTAGTTATCGGGTGAGTGCATATTCCTAATGCGCTTCCTACTTGTGGCCACATGATGGAATCGGGATCCTAGTGATCGCTAACCCTCACACACAGGGCGTAAATGTGTGTTGGCCACCATGTTATTGAACTAATAATTAATAATGCATGAATGATGAGATGCTATTATTGTTTGATGAAAAAATTTTCTTAATATTGTTTAAAAGATATTGATGATGCATTTTTTTTTGAACTAAATGCTATTTCCAATTTCACTAACGATATGATGTATCTACTTACTGAGTATTCGACTCACCATTTTTGTATGTTTGATGATTTTTTTTTTAAAACTACCCGGATGAAGTTATGGATGATGGTACAAGGCAATGAAATTAAAGGCAGAAACTACTTCTTTATAGGAAAATGAATAAAGCTTAAGTTTGTTAGTTATGTTATGATTATTTTATAAGGTTTTGATTTTAATAAATAGTTTTGTTTATAGAATTCTTATGACCTCAAGAGAAAAATATAATATTTATTTTTATACAGGTGGAGGGTGTTACAGTAATTACACTTTTTTTTTTTTTTGTGTAGTTAATGAATTAAGGCATAGATTTGAATAGCATTATTTATATGAGTTTACACATTTCCTGCTTTTGCGGATTGTCAAGATCATGAATCAATCAATAAAGCATTGAAGAATGTGATGACTTTACACCAATTTGGAGGATATGAAAACCTGACGAAGTTGGAAGCGTTAACCCATTAATTAGGACTAGAAATGGTAAACATCTTAATGCCCCCCTGCATCAGCCTGAAGATTTGATCTGATTGATTCCTGGCATCAAAATCAAATGGGACAATTCACAATAAATGAAACAAATCAATTCTCATTCTCATCACGCCAACCTTTTTTACCCCAAATCTCACTTTTCAAATCTCAGACCAACTTTTTTACTCCACTTGACATGGAACAGTAAAACTACTGGAGGAATGGTTAATTGGTTATAAATATAATAATGCAATTCAAGAAGATGACCACTCATTCAAATCCGGTTGCACAAGTAACCCCATGTCAGCTCCATGCCATATAATTTAGAGAATCTCCTCATAAGTAGGTAAAATAATTATTGAAGAAATATAAAATTGTACGTTATTTATTCATTTTTTTTATATACATTTGAACATATTCTTTATTTTTTATGTCAGGCGGAACTAAGATTATTTTAAAAGTGTATAAAAATAATAAAAATTAAGAATTGAAGATTAAAAAGGAAATTCAGGAAAAAATAAAATAACAAATAGGAAAGAAAAAATCCCTAATAATTACACTCCAAATAAACAAACAGATAAATAATTTTAAAATACTTAAATTTAATTGATAATATAAATATGACTATTATGAAGGATTGCCTACTCTATTGGAGATGCTTTAAATAGCCGTGGCAGATAGAAACCCAGTTTGGATTGTAAATAAACTAATTTAGTCCGCCAACAAGTATAGAATCGGCTTGTATAAAGCTCGCTCGACTTGAGTTCGGTTTATTCAATATATGAGATGTTTGCAAACATAAAATTACATTCGTTTATTAAATAAAACATACCTTTATAGACTCGACTCAGTTGATTAGCATGTTCATATATCTTTATACGCGTATGTATATTTATATGTATGCATTTTTATTTATTTTTTACATGTCTACGTAAGGGAAGGGAGACGAGGGATTCGAGCTAGTGACCTCCGTTTCATAAGGCGTGGTCCACAGCCAATTGAGCTATCCCTTGGGGACATATGTATGCATATTAGTATTATCCTCCCTCCCCCCTCTTGTGTTGACATGTATTATCTCCCCTCCTCCCTCTTGTGTTGACATGTCAAAAAATATATATATAGTATTAACATACTAATTAGTTAGTTAATATATGGTATTAACATACTAATTAGTTAGTAAATTGGTAATAATTACATCGACATTTATGTTTGCAATAACTTGCCTCAAAACTAACCGTTATCTCCCATCTTATGTGGACATGTCAATAAAAAAAAAAAAAAACCTGACCGGTATCAACTACAATCTTACCTAACCTCTCTCTAATGTGTTTGATTATGCGACCCAATTGAAAGCAAAATGCATTTATTAGTCATTGTTAGAAAAATAAAAATAAGAAAATATAAAATCTTATTAAATTTGTAGAGATAAAAATCTAACATTTTTTTAAAAAAATTTTTTGGACATGTCCACATAAGAGGGAGAGGATAATTCGAACTAATGACATCTACTTTATTAGACGTAGTCCTTACCGATTAAACTATATTTTAAGAACAAATAATTCAAGAGTTAAATGACCTTGCGACAACAACAAAATTGGACCAACATCATTATTTTGAGTGGGCCACCATGGTGTGATATTAATCATTATGATTTATGCATGTACTCAAACATGAAATAATGACATGCATTTTTATGGTAAAAAAAAAGAGAAAAAGTAATACATCTTTATCTTTACCTTAGGTCTTAAGGGTCAACATGATTTTCACAACTATTTGTTTAAGGAAAAAGTAATAATTATTTCACACGTAAGAGCTTCTTCAATAGTGTAAGTAAACGTATGGCATTAGTTATATTTAATTAATAGAAATAACTTCACTTTAAACTCTTGAATTACTATGTTATTTGACAAGCATCACTCAAACTTCAAAACCTCTTAATTTGAACCCATAAACTTTCAATTGCAATCAATTTGAATTCATTCATTAGATTTTAAACGTTAAAGTGAGATAATGACGTTTATACCCCTAATTTTTTATAAAATTTTAAATTTACCCTTAATTTCAAATTAAAAATTCAAACAAATATTATATATATATATAATCACAAGGTGACCCACGGCCACGGTTGGGCCACCTTAACCTTTTTTTCAAAAAAAAAGAAAAAGAAAAAGAAATCCCATTTTTTCAATTTTTTTAATAAAAAGAAAATTAAAGGGTAATTTTGTCTTTTTATGAGGTTTTAACGGCAAAAATTGACGGAGGGGGTAAATTGACTATAATTGAAGGTTTAGGAATTCAAATTGAGAGGTTTTGATGTTTAAGGGGACTTATCAAATCGCATGATAATTCAATAATTTAAAGTTAATTACCTCTAACTAATACGACTCTTCTTTGCTCTCCAATAGATTATGTTCAGACACAGTAAAATGGAGTTTTTGCTACAATAATTAGCAAGACGTTATTAATTATTATAGTATATTAGATTAATAAAATATTAATTATTTCCATCACCATTAGCAAAATGTGGCAATGTCGTGGGTAGTGGTGTTAAAAATTATCGGAGAATCGGAATCGGAACCGGAAAACAATGAAACCGAGGAGTCGGTTCCAGTTTCGGTTGCAAAAAACTAAAAACTGGGGACCCCGGTTTCGGTCCCAGTTTTTGGATATATATATAACCAGTTAAAAAAATAATTTTATTAAAAAATCGGTTATTGGATCGGGTACAAACCATAACCGGCTGGTAACCGGGACCCGGTTCTTGGTTCCAATTGTCCAAAACAAAAAATGGGAGTACCCTAGTTCTAATTTTCCGGTTTTGACCAAAAACTGAAAAACCGGACTGGTCATGGGTGGAGAGAATAATCGAGAGAGCTGGGGTGGGAGATTGGTGGCTCTTCCATCATGCGTGGCAACAATGTGGCTTGAAGTGGTTGTCCGGCATAACTGCCAGTCGTGGGTGGCCCATTTTGGTCGTGTTTTGCTGCGATGGCCCCTGCTCCCAACTTCTATTTTCCAGTTTTCAAATGTTTTTGGATTTTTTTTTAATTTACTTTTAACATTTTTATTCCAATCAATGTGATTATCCAATTGTCATGTTAAATGCACATCTTTAATTCAAGCATTAAATTGTTCAAGTACCACATAATTTCATTTTCTTTGAGTTCAACTTATAAATATCACGTATTCTATCCACTTGACAATATTACATGTACATATATATATATATAGTTGACAACAAACTTATAAGGAAAACTTCATTTTGTCTCCTTAACTTTCATCTATTTTGATAAATTCATTCTAAATTTTTAAATCTCTTAATTTGGACCTTTGAATTTTTAATTTCTTTCACTTTGGACTATTCTATAAGTTTTCAACATTAAATTCAAAGGATTTGACTTTTTATGCCCATTATACCCTCACTGGTCCAGTTGAAATTCTAAAATTGTTCAAAAAAGTCGAAAAGTCAAACTATTTGAGTGAGTGTATAATGGGCATAAAAAGTTAAACGGTTTGAGTTTAACATTGAAAAATAACAGAAGAGTCCTAAATAATAGCAAATCAAAGTTCTAAAGTTCAAAGTGAAAGATTTAAAAGTTTGGAGGCTTGTCAAAATAGGTGAAAATTTAAGGGGTCAAAGTGAAGTTTCCTAGCTTATAATTAGAGTCATAATTAATCTAACATTTAAAATTAAATAATTTTTTTTTTGTTAATAACAAAGTATATTGTTTAACCCTCAACCGATCACTAGAAACTTCAACTTGTATCACAACCGTCCATGTCTCTGGGTCCCCCCCTCCAGTATCGTGCACCAATCCAACAGACGAAAACGCGCCACCCCGACCCGTAATAAGACAAACGGCTCCACACGGGATCACATTCAACACACGAATGACTTCATCGAAAACAAACGGCTCCCCATGTTCGCGGGCCCCATGTTGTCCCAGATCTTAATTAGCGGTTTAAAGTTCAAAGTTGCCGGTCGTTTTTTAAACCTCTCTCTCGCCGTTGAGACTTGAGAGCCAAAGCTCCTCTGATTTAAAAAATATATAAATATTTTTTTTAAAAAAAAAAAACGAAAAATTTACAGTGAATCACGAGGACAAGACATTTTGTTCATAGAAAATTTTTCCAGATCTGAAGATTACTGTAAGCCTTCGATTTTCTCGGCGACAACTTCGGATCCGATCCGAAACCCAAAAAATACCGGATCAATCAAACCGGAATTAGAACCCGTTTTCTTCTATTCCGATTAGGTTTCAGCTGAAAGCTGACATTGCTTCGGTTTTGCTTGATTCTGCATTGAATGCGGTTTCGATCGAGCTTCATAAGCTGCGTTGTGTTTGATCTCGGTTGAATTCGCCGGGATGCGCGATGGCTTCGGTACTTAAATTTTGTGGTTTTGATTGCCATTTTGTCTGTAAAAGATTAGTTTGATTAGGCATCTTGTGGGTTTCGATTGGTTTGTGTGAAAAAAAGGCAGTGGTTTTTGGAAGTTTTGAGAATTTGCAAGATGGATCCTTTATCTGCGATCAGCGAGGAGCTGGCGGAGATCGACGGACAGATCGCCGATATCTTCCGAGCGTTATCGTAAGGGATTGCGATCTTCTTTGTTTAATTTGCTACATTTTTGCAATTTGATTGTTAGAGCGTTGGGAGTTTTGCTTTATCTGATGTATATGATCCAGCATTTCAGACACAAGAACTGCATTCAAAGCCTCTTCCTTTTGGTGCTTAAAGTTATAAGTTTTTAGAGCTAATATTGCATGAGAATTTAACTTAGGTTGTTTATTGATCGTTTCTTGCTCATCTTATATCATTTTGTGAAGTGTTGGACACAATCTGTGGTCATGTCTGATTGTGTGGTACAATGTGATGCCACAGAAATGGATTTCAGAAGTTGGAGAAGATTAAGGACTCGAATAGGCAGAGTAGGCAGTTGGAAGAGCTCACGGAAAAGATGCGGGAGTGTAAGAGGTATTTGACTATTGACCCCTTTCTTTTCTGTCTCTGAGTAATTCTTATTTGTGGAGTTTGTTTATAATATTTATAAGCAGCATTTAAAAGCTCTATTAGCGAAGTACTGTATTTAGTGTGCTACAAATTACAGTCAACAGATTGTTTGTGCTGGGAAGAAAGTAATGTGATTAATTAACTTCATGCTAATGATGATTGGGGGGTCTGGCCCTCCGAAAGGAGGGGGGGTGGGGTGTTAAAGTTGCAATGATAAAATTGAAGTCCATAGATCTGTTTTGCTTTGTTTGTGAGAATTGGAAGTTTGGAACTCATGTAGCCATGTTCTTTGTGCCTTGGATTTACCGTACGGAATCACCAAGAAAGTGGGGCATATTAGTTCGTTTGTTGTGCTGACATGGCAATAATTATCCAATATGGACACCTAGGCTAGGGTGATAGTCTAAGGTGTTTCTATTTATAATGAGAAGGTTACAAGAGTTTGAGATGATATACAAGAGTTTGTGTTTGAGTTAATCTCAATACACGATACTTATCAATACAAGATAACTATCTATCCTAACTATGCATGATAATAGGAGATCATCATATCTTAGTTTTATCCTTATCAGGTTTTATATCTTCATCATTTGAATTCTTCGTGAGCTTATCATGCGTTATGTGAGTGAGCATGAATAGTTCTCTATAACACAGCGCAATCAATGGAATGTTGTCTATAACTCATTTGTATGGGGTTTCATGTACAATTCAAATATTTCTCTTGTTTTCTTTTTCGGATAAGCAATAGAAAATTTATTAGAAAAAGAGGAAATCAATACATGTAAGCAGTATACGTAGAATCCCTCTAAAAGAATTACGAGCTAAAATTCAAATGATCAACAAAGTCTACAAAGGAAGATATAGACACTACTGAAACCATTAGACCACTCATACAATGACCACAAAAATAAGGCCTTTAGCTCAAGAATAAATTACTCAATGGTATTACATGTGCTGTTACTCCTCTCTCCATATTTTCCGCATAAGGCAACTGGGAAGCCGTTTTCCACGTAACACTGCTTCTACGCCTACCAAAAGACCTTTTGCAACTGAAGTACACCTCAAACACTTTCAGAGGCATTATCCGTTGAACCTATAATAGCTGAGTTCCTCCTTAGAGAGTGCCTAGAATTGTGATATGAACCCATAATTTTTAAAACTAAACCGAGCCTTTTAACTTGAAAACCAGTTCTTTAAGTAAAATTGAACTGGTGGTTAATGAGGGTAGTGCAATAAATGCATTACCCTTCAAAATGCACTAAATGGAGGAAATTGAGAGATTTTGAAATGGAGAGGATCCTAATACGGTTAAATTAGCTTAATTAATTATTCAAGTTAGAAATACAATGTTGCTATGGACGTTTAATAGAAAGAAAAAAAAATCTTACATGTCAAATTAACTTTGTCATTAAGTGTCATTATAGCATTAAGTCTTTAGAATTTTTTTTTGAGTTTATTTCAAGAAGTTTCCTTATGTGGGATTTTCATTAAGTTCAAAAATTTAATGTACGATATTATTTTGTTAGAATTTGGTACTCCAAAATTATAGGGCAAAATTTAAAATATACCTTATCTACCCATAGTCGGCCATATAGGTTGGCTAACAAAACAGTGAAGAAAGAACCCGTAAAAGTAAGCTGAAACATCACATTTATCTCTTGGATAGGCTATTTTTACCTCTCTCTCTTTAGGGTTTGAAAGATCTTGAATTGTGAAATCAAGGGGATTCAGCAGCGACATTCAAGAGAAGAAAAATAGTGCTGAAGTACATAATTTTGTTTTGTTTTGTTTTTTTTTTGAACACTTTGTTCCTTTTTTTTTTTTTTTTTTTGTGGTTTTGTGGAGGATGAATTTGACGTTTGACGTTGATGGGTTTCTATTTAATCGAAAATTTTGTTGCTTTGATATATGTCTTTGTGTTTTATGTCCTTTGATAATTAGAATCCATATATTCTTATTACTATTTTTTTTTTTTTGTGTGTATACTTTTCATTTTAAACCATGTGTATACATATGGTAACAAATTTTCATTGAAAAAAATTGTTTNCATTATAATTTATATGATTATATAATAACAAATTATTCATATATAATATTTAAATATATGATATGTTTGTAACTTTGTAATAATATATGATATGTTATGTAATAATATTTATATATATGATATATTAGCAACAAGTAACATAAACTACATAAGTAACATAATTATTAATTAGTTTGTAGTTACATATTAATTAGCTTTATAAGTATTTATATCATACATTCTTATTCTAATATTTTGTAATTTAGTATATATTAAGTAATTATATATATATGTAATTATGCATATTGAATAATATAAATGTATAAGATCAAAACTTAATCATATGATTCAATGACAATTCAAATATTTTATTTAAGTTAATCATATTATTAATGTACAATGATAATGTGATTCGTATAATATTAAATTAAGTAATTAATATTGGATTCATTAAATAATGTGTTACTTATAACCACAATTGAATCAAAGTATTATTAAATACTTTATACTTATAAAACATATATTACATTATCTTCGATTCTTAGATCTAAGATAATTTTATTATATTAATATGAATTGTGATTTGTGCGATAATATGATCATATAATTTAAGTATAAGTGTATGACCATTAGATCATTAAGAATTTAGGACTTAGGAGTTTGAGCATTACCATTAGATAATAAGTTCAATTAAAAAAAAAGCTTATAAGTAAATATGATAATAATTTCATAAGAAGTGAGATCATTTATAAACCTACCAATCTTAGTATCATAGTATAAGTGTATGATACTGTAGTAATAAAAGCCCCAAAATGCCCAAAAAGCCCAAGAAAAAGCCAAATTTTGAAAAAGCGGTTAGCGGACGGTTACTTATTTCACTAACCGCAACCGCTAGACTAACCATTAACCGCTAGCGGTTGCGGTTAGTGAAATTTATTAACCGCTTACGATTAACGGTTATTGCCACTAACCGCTAATCGTAATCGCATTGACACCCCTACTATTTTTACCTCTCTCTCTCTTTAGGGTTTGAAAGATCTTGAATTGTGAAATCAAGGGGATTCAGCAGTGACATTCAAGAGAAGAAAAAGAGTGCTGAAGTACATAATTTTCTTTTGTTTTGTTTTTCTTTGAAGCACTTTGTTCCTTTTTTTTTTTTAATTTATTTGTAGTTTTGTGGAGGATGAATTTGATGTTTGACGTTGATGGGTTTCTATTTAATCGAAAATTTTGTTGCTTTGATATATGTCTTTGTGTTTTATGTACTTTTATAATAGAATCCATATATTCTTATTATTATTATTATTTTTTTTGTGTGTATACTCTTCATTTTAAACCATGTGTATACATATGGTAACAAATTTTCATTGAAAAAAATTGTTTATTTTGCTTTGTATTATTTTTTGAATGTTATTAATTATATGAGTTTTATTTGTATTGAAATATAACAGATATCACACAAACATTTTCATAAATTTCTTCTAATTTTCTATTAATGCTTTAATAATCATAATTCATATTTCCCTCTTTGCTATTTTTTCATTATATTTTTTGTTATAAACTACACATATGGGGAACAAGAATTTTATCATGTTTTAATTTTTATGGATTAAAATAAAATTAAGGGGTTTTATGTTAGCATTTTCTTTTTTCTGATTTATATATTCATGCAATGTTTCATGTATAACTGTGTCACTATGTTTAGTACTGTACTAATGTATAATCACTAATGTCTTTTTATTAAAAGATGTGAGATATTTAACCTATAATGAAAAATACGATAAATATGCGTTTAAAATTTGAAATTAAATTATAATATAAAAAGAATCTTACGCATAGTGTGGGTTATGAGCTAGTGATCAATCAAGTGATCAATTAACAATTGGTCATTTGTCTCCTCAATACACTTACACATGAAATAGCAGTACACTAGGACAACTTTCCTTTTCATCAGGTAATCGATGGTTAAAATTTTCTCAAAGGCGACTCGCCAATTCAATAACTTATTAAGAATAGAAAGAAAAATCCAATTAAATTTAGATTCTTCTGTTCAAAACTCTACTTTTGTTTGTTTGGTTGTCATCTTTATACCTGGTTCTCACCATGGCATAATGAGCATATTCTCACCATGACATTATGAGCATATTCTCAAAAATGAGTTTGCTGGATTGTAAAAAAAAGAAATTGAAGGGTTCTAAGAGGTTTTATTCTTGAGATTTAAAATGTTGAGTTCAAAGTTCCTATACTATTAACATCCTGCAAAATATCAGTGAATAATATTCTTAAGTACTTATGCTCTGTTAAGATCTAGAGATCACGACAATTTGCATATAACATTGGATGTTAAGTGTCTTGCCAAAATCCAGGACCTGCTTTACTACTTGATGCTTGAAAGTTGCAATTAAACAAAGTTGGCCATCTAAGATAAATGTCTTATATAATGCTTCTGCTGCTGCTGCTCTCTGTTTGTGTTTTCATTTTCCTTTTACCAATGGTAAAATGGCGTCTTCTCCTCTCATAAATAAGGTGGAGGATGGGCCATGGGTTGAAATCTACGTGGATGCGTGAGTTGTATTTACCTATAAAAAGGTTTTGGCTTGTCTTTTCAGGCTTGTTAAAGAGTTTGACAAAGAAGTCAAGGATTTGGAGAGTAGAAATGATCCAGGCACTAACAAGATGCTGAATGAGAAAAAACAGTCAATGGTGGGTTATTATCTTAGTCTCTAATTTGCCTTCGGTTTTGTAACTTTTTCAAAGTTTTTGTTATGTCCATTTGTACTGAATGATGTTCATACTTTATGCAGATCAAAGAGTTGAATTCATATGTTGCTCTTAAAAAGCAGTAAGTTAACATCAGTCAAAATTTTCCATTATTCAGTTCTTAAAAGGTTAAAGCAATTCCACATATCTAAAATGCATCTGATGTGTCATATACTGTATTTGTTGCAATGTTCTTTTCTTCTATTAGGTTTTCTATGCTTTTTGCGCTTTCTCAAACATGTGACATAATTTGGGATGTTGGATTAGTGATAGTCATAATGGGATCCATATACTCTCTTAGCCTCTCCACAGCTTCAGTAGTCTGACAAAAGCATTAACAAAGTTACCATGATGATGTAAGGTGCCATTGGTTGAAAAAACAATTTTTTCCTCTACTTAAAACGAGGATGGCACCTATTGTAGAACAAATGAGAAAAAGTTGCCTAAGATGGCTTGGTCTTGTGCAACAAAGACTTAATAAATGCACCATTAAGAAATTGTGATTTGATCAAGTTGAAAGGAACAAAAAGAATTAGACAGAGTACAAAATTAACACCGGTAGTAGTGAAGAGGGAATTGATAAGTGCAAAGGTGATGGAGAGCCTGATGTTAGATAGGGCATGATGGAGAGAAAAGGTACATGTAGCCAACATTAACAAGTTGATGAATGATTCACTGTTGGCCCCTTGGGCTTTAATCAAGCCGAGTATTGGCTGTTTGAACTCTTGACAAAATTCAATACAAGCTTGAGCTCGAGTTTAGCTACAAGAGGCTGTTTGAGCTTGACTTGAAAAAATTATTAGCCTAGTTTGAACTTGGCTCAAGCTCACCTTGAATAATCCAAAAAAGTCAAGCTCGTCTTGAATAATCCAAAAATTATACTTACATATATAATAGCATATATAACATGCATATATACTAACGCATGCGCGCACTCACATACGTATCTGGACTCATTTACTCATGTGTATAGTGACATGACATCATTTGTTTTGTTTATAAATCTTTTGCATCATCGAATGACTAATTGTACATTTTTAATTCTTTTCTTAGGACTTGATTTTCATTTTGTTGTTGATATAGATATGCAGCCAATCTTGACAACAAGCGAATTGATCTCTTTGACGGTGGCACCGAAGGATACGGGGAAGAAAATGTCATGCTAGCATCGAGTAAGTATATGTCCTTTTCACCAGCATGCTGATTTTCATTGATGTATCTACTACTCTTGGTGGTCTTTTATGCTAAAATTAGAGTTAGTTGTGGGTATGACTCTGCTGCTCATGCCTTTTTGTCTGCAAGACATGGAGATCGAAGGATACCTGCTAAACAGATTTCTGCTTGGTTGTGGATTTGTGGTGGAATTTTGTCATCTAGAAGTAGTTGCAATATTTTCTTTATCAAGTGAAAAGATGCCAGATTTACATACGCAAAGTTGGTTTGGGTGGCTACTTTAGCAATTGAGTTTATTATGAAGAAGTTGGATTGGATGCATTATGGTTCCTTGAATGGCTGTAATCTATTATACAAGAAACTCTTTACTCTTCTTGGCCAATTTTGGCTTTAATCTACCTAGATGATATATTGATAATTTTATTGTTTGATTTTTGTTTCTGAGAAATATATCTATACACATGTAGTGTGTGTCTACATATATGTATACATATGAAAAGTAGAAATGGTAATGGTAATATGAGAATGCCACTATTAAAAAAAACAAAGGTAATATGAGAATGTCACTGGCTCATTGGCATGGTGAAATCAGTGTCAGTAATATTATATTTGAACCACCACATTTTGATGGTTCAGAAATTTTGAATTGCTGTACAACTGTAACTGTTGATTGGAATTATGTAACTCGGGAGTAACCAATGCATACATTTAAGTTGGTTCAGAATCATGCCTTGTGTTTGATGTATTTCATACCTTTGTATGTACATCAAATGCTACTTAATGTGTTAAATATTTGTCCAATATGAAATATAATTGATGCTGAGACACGGGCTATATTTTCCAGCCATGACAAATCAACAGCTATTTGATAGTGGAAACCGGATGATGGACGATACTGATCAAGCCATTGAGAGGTCAAAAAAGGTTGGATTATATCTCAAGATCATTTTGTTGCGCAATAAGTTTCTCCATTTTGTGACATGAGTTTCATATGCTATCTTGAAGCCTGATCATGATTTTCTCTTATGCTTATCTATTTAGTCTTAGAAGGTTACTGATGTTGTTCTAGAGCATACTCATGTTGCTTATCCCAAAGAACAAAAAGAAGAGAAGAAAACATAAAATTATCTTTTACTGTTTTAGAAGTTTGAAATTATTGCAAATGAAAATTAATGCATCTCACTGTTTGTAACAGGTTGTTCTTGACACTGTCAATGTTGGAACAGAGACTGCAGCATCACTAAAGGCTCAGGTGTGTAATTTGTCAATTTCAAAAAAAATGGATGCCGTGGCACTTTATTGTGTCATATTGAATTTAACTTTCCTTTCTTTCTCTCTCTCACACACAGCCGCATACAAACACCACACAATTTCTCACCTTGTTTCTTTTTGTCTGTTAAAAAAAGTTCAATGCCATTGTAACTAAAGATGTCTATTACTTTTATGTTTAGACTGAACAAATGAGTAGGATTGTTAATGAGCTGGACTCTATCCATTTTTCAATCAAGAAAGCTTCTCAACTTGTGAAGGAACTTGGTAGGCAGGTCAATCTCTAAAAGTATCTTCTCCTATTCTTGTCATATATTGAGTATCAGTTGTGACTTGCATTACTTACCTCAATTATTTTATTAGGTTGCAACTGACAAGTGTATTATGGCATTACTCTTCCTTATTGTCATTGGAGTCATAGCCATCATTATTGTTAAGGTAATATGTTTGTTTACCTTTATTTTTTTCCTGTTACTTAAATTAATTTTCTCATCCAGTTGATTAACAATTGAAGTTGAATCCTTGATGTTGCTTTAATACTAGGCCAATTTTATTTATTTCTTTTTCTTTTTTGGCTGCGCAGGCCCTCAGGTCACACACACACACATATGTATATATGTGATAAGTGTCCTGATTTTTTCCTGCCAAACCTTTTTGTTTATGGTCAACTGGGCTTTTAATAAGCTGACCTCAGGCTGGTTGACTTTCTAGACTTGATTGATAATTATATTGTGATTGTTTAGTTATCCATGTTGTTTGGTTAGCCCAAGAATTTACCTTTTTTACACACAGGAAAAGTTAAATTTACAATTTTCCTTTTTAAAATTAAGTTGCATGCAAGTTTGAGTTCAAGGAAATACTGCTTATGTAACTTTGTCCATAAGATATCTGTTTCATTTGTATGGCCCCTAAGATCAGTTTATATTCTTGGGGGGGAAAAGAACCGTTAACTGCTTCTATATTATTCATTTCAACTTGTCCTAACATATTGTTTGATGAAATTGTTTCTTTAATGACCAAAAAGATTACGGCCTCAGTTGACAATGTGTTTTTTGGGTAACATTTTGCTTTTTAGCGAAAAAACATTAATATTAACAAACAACTCCGAACACAAAACACTAAAAACTATTTTCACCTTTATGTCACATCATAACACTCTTTCAACCAAAAAGCAAACGAACCCTCTAAAAAGTTTTATCGGAATGAACCCTACAATTTTTTATTTTATTTTATTTGTAGTCTCTTCTAACTGCTGAAAGCCTATCAACTTTTGAAACAACTGCATTTTGCATTTCTCATGCCTGTTGATTTAGTTAAATGTTTTTCTTTTTCTTTGATGAATTCTATACTTGTATATTTCAGCTTGTGAACCCAAACAACAAGGATATCCGGGATATCCCTGGATTAGCCCCACCGGCAATGAATCGGAAATTACTTTGGAATGCTAGATAAAGAGTTATGATGAGAGAAGAGATTCTCTCACGAGGTTGAGGAATGATTTTGCCATCTAGCCATGGATGTGTTTCTAAGTAGTTTTTCAGAAGAGGTTGGTTGACTTTTCCGAGTGTTAGTCTGAAACTGCTGTTGTGGCTCATTAGCGTAAATTTTGATGTGGTCTGCATTATTATTTCGTCTTCCCCGACTGAAAAATAATTCCTATTTGAGGGAAACTCAAAAATATGTAGTGTATTTGTTCATACGATGTATTGCTACACATGTAACATCTTTGATCTGCAATTCATTATTTGTTTCTGGTTTTTGGCAAATTTATGCTGCTTTCTGTTTCTCTAATGAAACCTAGGGATTGATATATTGTGGATTAACAACTGTAGAAATGTTTTGCAGACAGATGAGCACCTAACAAGAAATCAGTTTGTTAATGCCTTCTGCTTTTTTGTCTGTAAAAGTGTTTTGATATGTTAAATATTTTGTGTTTTAGGTTGTATGTTAATGTTTTTATTTTATAAAAGATTCATCAAACAAAGCTAATGAGTTCATGAATCCACAAGAAATATCCCCCCGGAAAATATGGAGGTCAATGTCCTTTTCACACTACTTGATGAATTGCAAAACCCAAATTCTCTTTAAAATTTTGTCGAATTGGTTTGGAAAAACGTACATATAATAACAATAATGCAGAGAAACTTTCAAATTGTCAAGTCAGGGATCACCATCTTTTGAATTTCCAAATTTGTCGTATTAAAAAGTGCGTTGTAGCGTCAATTTTTTTTTTGTAAGAACACTTTCATAAAAAACAGACGCAAACAGAACAAGAGAGAAACAAAAACTAAGGGGAAGGTGGATCCAGTCCACTACATAAGGGGGAAGAGGGAATAGGACTAAAAAAAGTGAGAATACAGTCAGAGTGAGCTCTAGCCGCGGCCCAATAAGCTAAATTGGTCTATGCATAATCTCGCTAGATGAATTGTCTCTAATAAACAATGCAAATCATTTCAATCTCGCATTTTCCACTTGTGATTATTATACTTATTAGTGATATCAACCCTCCCTAGATAGATAGTTATTGCCTTGCCTCTTGTGTTTATTATAATCAACCCTCCCTAGGTAGTTATTTCCCCTTCTGTTTTTCTTGTTTTTATTGTTTTTTCATCTTGTTTTTGTGATTTCTTGTCCCCTTTGCCTATTTGATAAGAAAAAAAAAAGGCAAAAGTAAGAACCGGGGTGGAGGAATTTCCTTGAACACAGTTTATAAAATTGTCATGTATATCCCTGTCATATATGAGAAGAATATGATAGGTAGAAAATAGATATCGAATTTATGTTTTCGCTGCTTATATTTTTCTAACAAATACTAAAGACGCTAGCTATGCGTGACTATTTTTTGTTCAATACCAACTAGAAGACTATCTGTTCTAATTAAAATTTTCTTAACCAAAACATAAGTTATGATATTTTATACATATTGCATGGAAGTTACCAAAATACTTTTTCAAATTGAAAAAAAAAAAAAAGGTAATTACCTTTTTCTCCCATCAACTAAAATGTATTGTCAATTTCTCTTTGAGCTGCCAACCTTACTGGCCGACCCTATTATACTACAATTTTCTTCCCCAAATCCTCATTTCGTCAGTCAAATTAGTTAAAATTTTTTGAAATGACCTAAATACCCTAACTTTATAAACAAAAATTACATATAATACCCTTAAAATTAAACAAATTAAAAAATATATATTATTAATTTATATATATTATATACAAATTATTTTTAAAATAAAACAAAAAATATATTAAAAAAAAATTGAGCAGCCACGGAGCCACCCCCTATTTTTTTTTTTAAAAAAAATTAATTTAAATTTTTTGTTTGGATTTTTTATTTGGGGGTATTTTTATCTTTTAATGAGATTTAATGTCTAAAAGAGAAAATTCTAAGTTAACAAGTTTGACTGCGAGAAGGGAGGTTTTAGGAAGAAAATGATAGTTTGATAGGGTCGGGCAGTAATGTTGATAGTTCATGGGGGAGAAATTAATAATACGTTATAGTTGATAAGAGAAAAAAAGTAATTAAAAAAAAAAAGGGAAACTTCAGAAAGTCTCTCAAATCTTTCAGCTTTTTACAAAAGACAACCCACGAACGAAAAAACTCTCACTTACCCCCCTTGATCTTTCATTTTCTCTCACTTTGGACCCTTAAAGGCCTAAAACGGCCTAAAACGAAGTCGTTTTGATGCCCAAAAACTACGCCGTTTTGGGGCTCAAAATGGTGAGTTTAGGGTTTAGAAGTTCAAAGTGAGAGAAAACAAAAAATCAGGAGGGTAAGTGAGAGAAATTTTAGTTCATGAGTTTTTTGTGTAAAAGGCTAGAAAATTGGGGGACTTTCGGAAGTTTAAAAAAAATATATATGTATGGGCAAAACTCTCAAGAACAATTCCATTCTTTTTTTTCTTTGGCTAAAGACTCACTAAAAAATTGTTTCACCTCATTAGACTTTTCCTAACCAAAGGATCAAGATGTAATGATTTTTTTATTTATTATTTTGGGGGAAGATGTGATAATGATTTTGATCAAGTGAGAAAGCAAAGGAAGTCCCCCGTTTGCCTTTTCTCGTCGCATGGCCAAAAGCCAAACAGAAATACGAAAGATGGACGTGTTGATGATGATGACGTGAGAAAGCAAAAAATGCTGACATTTTCAATTGCTAATCTATTTGACCTTCTTTCTTTTCTGATCTTTTTTTCCTTTCGGTGGGACGCATTAGCCATTAAGACCCTTTTTAATTCTACAATTAAATTAATAAACAGCATCATTACTTGCTATGCTTCCTATATATTTTTGGTTTCACATGAACCCGCATCAATGATGTACCGATTATGGTTATTAAATTTTGAGGTAATTATCATTTTTTTCTTTCATGAATTATCAATTTTACACGCACGTGATTAGTTGACGGTCCGACTTAATGACTTTGATTAACAGAATGAAGTTTCGATAACGAAAATGTAGTTTGATGAAGTCGTAATGTAAAGTTGATAATTGATGGGGGTGATAATCAAGTGATAGTTCAAGGGAGAAAGAATAATTACCCCTTAAAATTTTTATACATATTGACGTGATAATTTATAATTAATAAAATAATTAAAAGTATATGATCGACAAATTAACTATTAATAATCAAATTGATAAGTCAATTAATTTGTGAAAAGACTAAAAGAAATAAAGTTATTGTACCTCCTTAACCAGCACTATTGAATCAAGTTGTAATCCAAGACTTGTCAATCGCATAAACTTGAGCCTATTTGCTGTCAATCACTTGCGAATTTCTTGGCACAAGGAATCTCCTTGGTTTTTTCTCCTTCCTTGAAGGCCCACATAAATTTGTCATTAAGTGCCTTGATTTTTCCCACCTAAAAGATCAATCGGTTACCAAACTCTCTGTTGAAGTACATTAAAGTGAAAAAAAGAAGTTATTTTTTTCTCATTTTTCTTTTAGATGGCTTGTGTTAGGGTAAATAATTCTTGGTTAATCATGTTACTCTGTCAAGGATGGTCTCTATGTTCAATTGCTTTTGGGGAAGATTTGGACCAAGCTAAGAATTATTAACCCCACCTTGGGATCAAGAGTAATTTTTTGGGATCAAGTAATTTTAAAAAAAAAAAAAATTGAAACATTATATCAATCTATGTAAAATGGGTACGATAAATGAATATAAAGAATAGCATTACTCATGAAAAAATGTTATTTTTCTTATTTATTTTAATTGGTTTGTGTTACGGGAATCATTCGTGGTTAATCTTGCTATTCGGTCGCTATGATCTATAATTATTGACTCCATTTAATTTGAAAGTTAGGGTTGAAATTTGAAAAAAATTAATTAATTTTAGTGGTACTCCAAATGGTTCTTGTTAGGAAAATGTCAAAATCAAGGCAAAAGTAATGTAGAAGTAATATATATATAATGGTTAAATTCAAAGTTGGTTGTTTGATTTTAATGTTTATCAAATAACTTGTAAAGTTTTCAAAAGTGATAAAATTGGTCATCGAACTTTATGATCGTATAAAATTACTCATTCCCTACATTGTTGTCAGCAAACTATTTGCCAAAAACAGTTTATCCAATCAAATTACGCCGTGTGTATATATATCTCCAAGTAAGGGTTGCCAAATCAACCACCCCTCTTCATTAAGCTGAAGATTGCAGGAAATTTCATTCAAAATTTTGTTATCAAGTTGCATAGACCTGGTGGTCAATTGGAAGAATTTTTATCACCCAATTTAGAGACAAAAAGGAAAGAAGTTGGGTCCATGGACTCCTTTGCCCTCTGGACTATGGGAAGAAGAAAAATAGAAATAGACTGGTTGGGGTTAAATTAATATTTTAAATTATCAGTTATTTCAAAAGTTTAAGACATTTTCTGTGATATCATGTTAAATTATCAGTTGTCCAAAAAATTTAAACGGACGAAAAAATATAAATCTAACCCTAATTAGCGCTTTCAAACTCTGCCTAAGATAATATAATTTATACAATTTGTTCAACAGGGCAACTAGAAATCAGCCTTTCACCCACCCATGGTAAGTTGAACTAATCAATGCTTTTAAACTTTCAACCCCCACATTGGACAAAATGTTGGAGCCTTTGAAATAAACTTTAGTGGTCTGAACAGGATGACTCAAATGATTATTATCATGCGAAACAACAAATCCGCCCCATGAATTTGTGTTGGCAGAACATATAATATACAGTGGACATAAAAAAAACATATGTGTGGACTGTGGGGAATCAGCTTTGTTCCTTTCTCTCCTAATCCTCAATCTTGAGAGCAACAGGAGTGGTCTAGGATGATTTATTCTAATAATTTATGCTACCATCTTCATATATGATAGTAATATATGCCAATATATATATAGGAGCACAATTCCATTGTTGAGTTTATTAATGTCAGCTCTGACTATGTCTTCACAGAATCACAGTGCTCAGATATATAACATGAAAAATAAAAGATTGGAAAAGAATATAGTTGCTAGAGAGATAACGATCGGAAGGACATGCAAGGAGAGAAGAGCTTCTTTTGTGAGTAGGCTGGCAAATGATAACTTCGATGCTTAAGTCGGTATGAATCAAGAGATACTAATTTTAGGGAAACCAAAATCAATGTGCAATGGAAAGTGGCGGAAGTTTTCTTTTACTTGATGTCTATTAATTACTCTTTATAACATATTTTGCCGTACCTGTCTACTGCGTGTTACGCTTTCATTAGAGACTTTCTTGTTACAAATGTTGCCTACATCCCACAACTCTTATCATGTGATTGCCTTACGTCTAAAATCATGAGCCGGTTACTGACGTGCCAAAGGAGGGGATTCAATGTTGTTCCATAGAACTACTTCTCAAGTTAGTTGATTGATGGACCAGGTATTATTGGATCGACATGCCCAGCAATAAATTAGCCTAAAGCTTTTTTCAATTCAAAGTCTCTAATCTAACATACAAAATCAACGCGCTAAGTCAAGCTATGTGATTTCTTCTCATAGCTCACATATAATTTAGTAAAAAAAAAAGAAGAAGAAAGTAATCTTTTAAAGTGTAATTAAGAATCAAATGTTCTAAAAATATGTCTGTTTAATAATAGAAAAATTGTAAAAAAATATACCACAATAGAATCTTCTTTTGCGTAAAGAGCATGGAATTTTGTTCAAAGTCTTTAAACTTCATTTGAGAAGTATATGTTTTATTTTCGGTCTCATTCTTATGTGTTCAAAGAATACACGATAATTTTATAAACTCGAACGAAAATTCAGCCCAACGAATATTATTATTCAAATCTGCAAAACCAGTTTGATGAAATGGGATTCAATTTCAAAGCCCAAAAAGACTTGAGCAGATCGAGTCAACCGGCAGTTGAGAGAGAGACAGAACACATTTATTCCCTGGATGTGTTACCTTACCCTCCACCTCCCCCCCCCCCCCATTAATGGGGGCAAACCCATACGTTTGACGGATTGAGCACATTGATAACTTGATGCTTGTCCTGTTAAACTTTTTTCAAGGTAAAGAAATCAGTTTTTTTTTTATCAAAACAGTTCATGGAAGGTGACTCTTTTTCTTGTCATATGTATTGACTAGAAACTCTTTTCTTTTACGCTGGCAAAGCCAAACCAAACTAGCAACCAAACGCGCTATGTTTTGGAATTGAAAAGGTTGAATCTTGATAGGACATCTTTGTCTTTGCTTTGCTCTTTGCAGAAAATCTGGTCTCCTCCTGTCTCTTTCATTCAGTGTTGTTTTTCGTTTCATACACGGACATCCCGTTTCATATAGGATACCTCGCTCTTTCTCTCTCTCTGTTCACTGGGTGTTAAATGGGAATTTGGGTTATAGTTTCCATTTCTTAACCATCACGGCTTTACAAATTTCTAGACGAATGTTGTATTAGTTGCGTTTGTCAATTTAATATCTTTCAACCCTTATCTGGGTTTCTGTCTATTCACACCTTATTCAGACTATCATGCATAATTTCCTTATGTTGTTTCCTTTTTCTTTATAAATAGCATTTTTTTCCTTCGTTTTGCATCTGGATTTTCATTTTTGCCTTCCAAGGGTCAAATTATTGCTTTCTGCTTGTTTTCTCTGGGGTTTCTTTTATCTTATCTGTTTCCCCATCCATTTTTTGCAATATTTGGAGCCCTCTCTCTCTCTCTCTCTCTCCATGAAATAGATCTCTTTGTTGGATCTTTTGATGCTGACACCATTCGTTTTGAGCTGAACTAAGAGGAGGATTTGATTGAGAACCAGCACTACTGCTGCAGCGGTTTGAATTTTGTCAAAAGCTTGGAAAGATGAAGTGTTTCTTCTCCTTCAAGGACAAATTCAAGGCCAAGAGAGGATCAAGATCCGCCCCAGAGCTGCAAGACCA
Organism: Carpinus fangiana; assembly: GCA_006937295.1. Lineage (NCBI taxonomy): Eukaryota > Viridiplantae > Streptophyta > Magnoliopsida > Fagales > Betulaceae > Carpinus > Carpinus fangiana. The sequence continues at coordinate 6,059,846 of CM017325.1, forward strand.
AAGTAAATCAGATAGTTCGGCCATAAAGCGCACAAGCAAGTCATTGAGTTCATTACCGTCGCCACGGACCATTCCGGAAATGTACAAAGAAAAGGAGCAAAACTTGAGAGTTTTCACTTACGAAGAGCTGAGGGAAGCAACAAGTGGTTTCCACAGGTTGCTAAAGATTGGAGAAGGTGGTTTTGGGAGCGTGTATAAAGGTAAAATTAGGCCTCCAGATGGTGAGGGTGATCCCACTGTGGTTGCCATAAAAAAGCTAAACACGAAAGGCATGCAGGTACTAGTTTCACTTTCTTTGCAAAGCAATTGCATTTCTTTATGGCTTTAAGAATTGTATCATGCATAATTTAGTTCTCGGAATTAGTTTAGAAATATTGTTTGCTGCACTCATTTTGTTCTTATGATAGTCAAGAGATTTTATGGCCTATTGGCTTTTCATTTTGTAATGAAGTGATCAACTGGGATGTATGCAATGATGGGAATTATATGAATCGGGACTCAATGACTGACATGGCTGAATCAGTTGGAAAGCCTGTATCAAAGACCAAATATTTTATGCTAATTAACCTATAAAGGGTGAAACAATGTTGGGATGTCTTCTTTTAATCAGGTTTAGAAATGTTGTGATTTATATGATACTAAAAGAATAATGGAGAGTATTGTGAATGAGCCAGGAAGCCAGTGTTAATGACAGATTTCAGGAACAGAAGAGGAGCAAAATTCTATAGCAAGGAAAAGCATAATGGATTAGACTAAACCTTCTTGTGATATTCAAGTGTTCTAGCAGAGTGATTATTGGTAGATTGCATTTGTGAAACTATAGGTTCTTTCAAATGGAACATTTTTTTTTTCATGAATGGCTATAATACAGCCTTGATCACCTCTCCTCCCCTTCCCCCATTTTCTTCTTTTTTGTTTGGTTTATGAATGTATGCTCTTGTAACCCCTGCTGAATTCCCAGGGTAGAACGGAAAAATAGGGCTATAAATAGGGTGTTTTGTATTGCTGCAAGGGCTGCTATTTTGTTACCACCCTCAATTGTATATACTACTTATTTTCTCATAAATGGGTTTTCTTGTCTTAAGCCGGTAAGTTACTGTTTGCACTGATTTATATAATTTGCTGCTGGTCCATAAGTATAATGATACACACAATCCAGTTTAATTGCATAGAAAAAGACAACATATACTCCCCTCAGTTCCTAACATATATATCTTGGTAAACATGCATCCTTTACTTGTGATTTGCATCTTTGTTCCTTGAGTTTAGGACTTGATCACATTTTCTAGTTTTGAGCTATCTCATTGTTTTAGTTGTTCATCATGGGATGTTTTTCTTCTTTTTGGTTGCTGAATTTACTATTACTAGCATTGTTATGAGTAAAACCTGTTTCTTATGGTTAGTTTCTTTTCTTGCGCAGGGTCATAAACAATGGCTTGCAGAAGTTCAATTTCTTGGTGTTGTGAGTCACCCAAACCTAGTGAAACTTCTAGGATATTGTTCCATTGATGGAGAAAGAGGGATGCAACGGTTGTTGGTATATGAGTTCATGCCTAATAAGAGTCTAGAAGATCATCTTTTCAACAGGGCATTATCCAGTCTGCCTTGGAAAACAAGATTAGAGGTTCTCCATGGTTCGGCTCAAGGATTGGCTTACCTGCATGGGGAACTGGAAGTGCAGGTACAATTTACTTTTATTCAGTTGGCAATAAATTTACTCTCTACCAGTTACCAGTGTGTGTGAAATTAAATATCAAATGATTTTGGAAATGGTGCCTCAACTCCAACTTGCTAGTCTTTTTTTCTTATTACAATTCAACTTCGAGCTTGTAATTATTGACTAATGGGCATCAGAATCATATTCCAGTTATTCATCCCAAAAAAAAAAAAAAAAAAATGAAACATATTCAGTCAAGGTGTCCTGGTCATTTAGTTGGTATCTCTGGGATTTTTTTTTTTTTTTATAATTTTTATACCTGGATGCGTCCGTAAAAAGTGGTTGGTTCAAATTGTACCATTTGATATAACCACACCAGTTGAAACATGATTTGAACTTCTCAGAAAGATTAGATAGTCACATCATATAAGTAAAGCCCAAGTCTGGTCATCTACGGTAGCTCCATTGAACAGGGAATTGACTATTAACTATATCTGTAGAGCTTCTATTAGTATTTTACTATTTTGGTCTTCTTTTCCCTCTTGGGTAGAAGACTAGAGTAACTTATCAACCGATGACTCTGTGGAGGGGTTACTACCTTCTCTAAGTTTATTTAATCAGGTCTAACCATAGAGATAGTTAGGAATTATTTAGTTGTAGGATATCCAGGGTTCATGAGGCTTGGTCTTCATTAATGAACGGTGGGCAGAGCTCATTAGCTGGTTCAGCTTGTTATCTTTGTAAATTATGCTCATTGTAATGATTATACTTGGGACACATTTTTACTGTGTCATGGATATGAAATTATGCCCATAGCTAGTTTCCCCAAATTTTTTTAAATTTCCCCCAATATATATATATTTATGAGGTAGACCCTCAAAAAAAAAATAATTCCCCCCCCCCAACCACTCCCCCCCCCCNCCCCCTTTTTCCAAGCCATAAGTTAGTTCCACCCCTACCTGCTCTTACAACTTCCAAATTTGGTCGCATAAAAGATCAATTGGAGAAATGCATATGCTGATGCTGTAAGATTTAATTGGATTCAGGGGAAGAAAGATTCCCCACCATTGCACATGAACGCCTTGAACAGCCAAGTGCACTAGAAGATGCCTGCTGTCTTGCTGTTATGGCGGTGGTCGAGGACAAGAACTAGGAATTTAATTTGGGGCGGGTCCATCTCTGGTGGTGATACAAAACTTGGTCCAAGCTTAAGTGCCCTGAATTCTGTTGTCACCTTCTAATTTTACTAGTCTATAACAGTAAAACTCCCTCTTTCCTCGCCTACCAAATCTGAAACGAAATCAAAAGGCTGCAGAAAATGATATTCTAGTAGTTTTATGTCAATAATTTCAATAATTTGACGAAAATTTCCTAATACATATTTTGTTAACTCAGTTTTGTTTGTTCTGATTGAAAAGGTGATCTATCGAGATTTCAAGTCCTCAAATGTGCTCTTGGATGAGGACTTTAAGGCAAAGCTCTCAGACTTTGGGCTTGCTAGGGAAGGTCCACAGGGTGACCGTACCCATGTATCCACAGCGGTAAGTAGGTCATAGATGATATAGTTGAGTGGCATTCTTATAGGCTGTATACGCAGCTAAATCTATGAATTGGCAGATTTAATGTACAAAAGCATGCTTAACTGTATTCTAGTTAGGTGGCTCAATCCACCAATTTTCACATGCTCTAATTAAAGAATAATATACCAGATTATCTAAAGAAGCTCTTCAGGACTCTGGCTCTTGAAGTAAGTTTAGGAATTAGATGGTGTAATAAGAGACCAAACAAAGACAAATTTTGCCTTTTATGTTTTGTATTTTGGAAAATGCAGCGAATTCTCTATGTTTATTTGGTGGGATTCATTAGATCTTTATCAAGGTGTAGCTAGCTTGTCTGATCTTATTGTTCCCAACTTCCCCTTGACTCTCCAATCCAGAAGTCAGCATGTCTTCTCTGTAGTCCATGACAAAATGCATGGGGTTGCTTGATCACATCATGGAACATGTTATAATATTAATTTAAATGATTAGGTCTACGATTTTTTATTAACTTAAACTTTTGAAATAAGTGGTGATTTAATATTGTATCAGAGCCAAGGTCACAAGTTTAAACTTTGACTTTATAATTCACCCCATTTAACTTAAACATTTCATGTATTGAGCATCACTTATTATAAGAGAGTTTGAGTTCATATGAGAGGGGGAGTGTTAAAATATTAATTTAAATAATTTAGTCTACTATTTTCTATTAGCTGAATTTTTTGAGATACTAGTGATGATTTAACAGAACACAAGTTGCATGCTGCTATATATTTCAGTTGTGACTTAACTTGTCTTTAATTTGTGTTACCAGGTGGTTGGGACATATGGATATGCTGCCCCAGAATATGTTGAAACCGGCCACCTTACAATCCAGAGCGATATATGGAGTTTTGGTGTTGTTCTGTATGAGATGCTCACAGGCAGGCGAGTACTGGAAAGAAACCGTCCGACAATGGAGCAGAAGCTTCTAGAATGGGTGAAACAGTTCCCTACTGACAGTAGTAGATTCAGCATGATAATAGACCCAAGACTCAGAAACCAGTATTCTCTTGCTGCAGCTCGGAAAGTTGCGAAACTGGCAGATCGCTGCCTAAACAAGAATGCTAAGGATCGGCCTACAATGAGTCAGGTAGTGGAGAGCTTGGTGGAAGCAATTCGAGTGTCAGAAACCACTTCTGGCAATAGGAGTTCTGAGTCATCTGGATCTAAAATTTCCCACCGGAGATCAAAATAGGATTGTTAGGAGAAGTTTGTGATCTTAAGAGAGCCAAAGAATACAGAGTTTTTTTAACTTGCAGCAAGGTTAATTGCTCGGGTAGTAAGCATATATACCAGGTGCACCCTCTACTTCTCTATTCAGGTTCCAGAATGTATGTAGATTTCTATAAATCTGGAATAATTTGATTGATTCAATAGAGGAAAGTCCTGGTCTTGCTTAACCAGCTTATACATTTTGTCCCTCCTACTTCGAAGTTCATGTGTTCATGAAAGGAGGTGTATAGGTTGGCATGTGGAATGCTTGTAAATCTCTAGACTGAATTTTGTGTTATAAATCTTGTTGAGTTGTACTGCAGCATAAATTTATTGAAGAAATAAAAAAGATTCATTCTTATACATTGCTAATGTGAAAACCCTCAGCCCCTCCTCTTGTCAAAACTAGGCCTTGTCTTAATTTGTTACTTTCAATTATTTGGATGAAGATATGAGGTTGGAAACAAGGTAAGTGCATTATCATAGTGAGTCCTTCTGTAACACCCATATTCACATTGAGAGTTCACATAAAGTGGGTGAATTATGAAGGAGCTCATGAGTACTAAGTCTCACATTGGTTATTTATTAGATGAAATTGAGCTTTATAAACGATTTTAGAAAGCTTAAAATGCAACTTAACTGGTCATTTTGAAGTTATAGCGCAATCAAACTCATTTTTTATGTTGGTGAAAAGTGTAGTCACACGCTTACATAACATAAATATGAGAAGATAAAACTATGAAGTTTTTGTTTGTTTTTTTAAAAAATAGGTAAATGACATTTTCCTCGCATAAGTTACCATCCTTATATCATTAGCTATTACAAATTTTAAGTCGGTGAAATTTGGACACAATTTTGAAATTTTAGTGTCAATGTACTTGCTTAGCCTAAATTGGCCGTCAAATTGGATAGAAAAACATATGTATAAGGGCTTGTTTGGGTATCCGTTTGAGGAGCTTAAAAGTACTTTTAGCAATTCAAAAAGTCCATTTGAAGAAAAAAGTGTTCGTTTGGTAAAAAAAAATTGAAAGCGCTTTTAAAGGTCCAAAAGGCTAAAAAAATGGTCAAAATGTATTTTTGTCAAAAGGTTACAAATTAATGAAGCTTTTGCTAAAAAACATTTTTTTAGCTTAAAAACTCAATTTCTTAAGAATAATCCCAAACATGTTCTAAATCAGACTTGATAAGCACACTTATTTAACAATTATTTAGTCACAAAATTATTTTATTTTTTACGTTGAAAATCGACATAAGACTTTCTTAGTTATTTTATAAATTAATTTGTCTAACTTAAGTGCTAATTTGGACAGAAGAGATAAATTGATATTGAAACTATAGAATAGGATGATATGACTTGCACAGAACTAAAGTTTTAAAGTAACACACGGATGGTAGTTTGTGACAAAGTTAAATGATGTTTTAATTAATTAGAAAAAAAATGATGTTTTAATTAAATAATAATGATTTATTCTTAAATATTAATATCCTATAAGGAATGTTCCCAAGAGGTAGCTCAATCGGCTGTGACCACATTTAATGAAGTGGAGGTCATTAGTTTGAAATCCCCCCCCCTCTTGTGTGGACATGTCAAAAAAAAAAAAAAAAATCCTATAAGGAATATTAAGCTAGAAAAAATATGAATAATTTAATTAAAGGGTTAAATACTCCATTAGTCCTTAGGGTTTGAAAATTTTATTTTTTCCTCCTTAGGATTTGAAAAGTTACCAAATTAGTCATTGTGATTTTGAAAAGTGACTAAATTAGTCATTCTGTTAGTTGACTTAACGGACTAACACGTGGACTAATTAAAAGTTGACATACGACCACCTAATTAAATTTTAAAAAAAAGAAAAAAAGAGAAAAAAAAAAAAAAACTGGGGGTGGTTTTGGCCACCCCCTTAGGCACCAAGGGGTGGCTCGTTGGGGATGGTTTTGGCCACCCCCTTGGCTCCATGGGGGTGGCCGAGCCACCCCAAGTTTGTTTTTGTCTTTTTTTTTTTAAAAAAAAATGTTTTTTTGATTTTTTTTTTAAAATAAATAAAAAAATTAATTAGGTGGACACGTGTCAACTTCTAATTGGTCGACATGTCAGTTTGTTAAGTCAATTGACGGAATGACTAATTTGGTTACTTTTCAAACCCTAAGGAGGAAAAAATAAGTTTTCAAACCCTAAGGACTAATGGAATATTTAACCCTTAATTAAAAACAATAATTAAATCTAAAAACTCAAAAACTATTTTAAATATGAAAATTTACTTTTAGAAATTCATGGGCCACATTTATTAAAAATTTTATTTTTATTGTAAAACAAATACATTATCACACAAAACAATATAAAAGCATTACATAAAGATATTTTGTAAGGAAAGTGGCTCCCTCAAATTATTTCGGCATACGTTGTCTTTTAGCTTATTATTATTATTTTTTTAATGAGTGACGTGGTTTACTTATTCTTTTTAACCCCTATTATTCTCAGAGAAATGCTAATATAATGTCTATATTTGGCCTATATTTAGTGACATAGTAGATGAATAACACATGAAAAATATGATTGAAATTTAAAATTTGAATTTTAATAATTTTTTTCTCACTAAATATGAGTTAAATGTAGACATTATATTGCATTGTAACATATCTCTTCTTCTCGTATCTTAAAATAAATAACAGTTAAATTCCTTTTTTTGTTGATATGTCTACACAAGAGAGGGGAGGGGGATTCGAAGTAATGACCTTCATTTTATTAGGCTTGGTCCCAATCAATTGAGCTATTTCTTAGGAACGATAAAATGCCTTTTTATTATTTGAGTTTCAATGAATTTATTTTTTGACTTATATTTAAGTTTGTATTATAGATGTTTCGTATGGCTAAATACAGAGATAGTCACTCCATTCACGAAATTAACAAAATTTTATGTCAAACCAACCAAAAGCTGCAACATGGCTATATGTCTCATAAAAAAAAATTATCTTAAAAATAAGTTTTAAAAAAAGGAGAATAGTTACGAAATATTAAAAAAAAAAAAAAAAATTAAACAAAACGAAAAATCAAGAAGGGGACTCGAGCCATCCCAGGGCCCTTTGGGGTGTGGTTTGGCTGGGACAGACCAGCCCAAAAGGCTGAAAAGAACAAAACTAAAAAAGAAAAAAAGAAAAAAGGTGTTTGGCCCTTAGGGGTTAATTTAGCCAACCTCAAACTAGTCATAGGGTGGTCGAAACCATCCCAAGCCAAGAAAGTAGGGCAGCTTCGCCAACCTCAAGGCCCCATTTTGTTCAAAGGGGTTAGTCCCCCACTCACCCCCTTCTTTATTTATTATTATTTTTTAAGTTTTAATTTTCTTAAAGTTATTTTTTTAAAAAAATATTTCCAAATTTTCATTCATTTTTTTTTCTTCTCATTTTTAAGTTTTTAATTTTTATGAGACATATGATCACATATTTTAATTAATCTGACCGTGAAATTTTGTTAGTTTTATGGATGAAATTACCATCTTCATATTATTATTATTATTATTATTTTTATATGTTCGCATAAGATGGTGAAATGAAAATCGAACTAAAGACCTTCACTTTATGAGGTGTGATCTCTAAACGATTGAATTACTCATTGTCCTTGGGAACTACTATCTTCATATTTACCCTACCCATAAGGTCATAAGAAAGTCACTATCTAAAAACAAAATAAAATCAAGGTGAAAATAATAATTAAAGTCGTTAAAACTCATATACTAAAAAGTGTTTCAACAAAAATAAAATAAAATAATAATAATAATGGGAGAAAACGGAAGACTTCACAGACCAGAGTCAGTCAACCTAGGAGAACTTTACTATCCATGCACGCTGGAGTTTACAGATTTCTCACCAAAAAAAAAAAAATCAAGCAGATTTCAGAATATTGAAGTGTTCTTATGGACAAAAGTTGAAAGACGATGCAATTCCATTTCCATCCCTCAATGCGATTCTATCTCACCCGGTATGCTCTCTCTCTGTCTCTCTGAAGCCATATCATAAGCTCACCGTTTTTGGGCATCTGCGGTTGTTGATATGAGAAGGTTAATTAATCTCATTCTCCCACTCCCCGGAAATGGGTCATTTTCAGGATGTGCTTGGAAACAATGGAAACTTTCTTTTGAAAACTTTGAACCCAAAATTTTGAAAAGTAAAGTAGAATGGCTAACTTACTAATAATCTACGATAAATGCAAATGCAATATGACCCCCGACACCCACCCCCCCCTTTTTTGGTTTATATATGTATAATCAAGGTCTTGACGTGCATATAGTATTGTAACGATTGTGTATCAAAATATTTGAGGTAATTGTGAAGTAATCTAATTGATCCTACTGTCCACAGAAGTTGCTAGCTTTACAAGAAATCTGCCACCAGCTCACTACACATTTAAGGTGGAATCATTTTCAAAAATCTTAAAGATATTCCCAGGGAACAAAGAGCCAAAGTATGACTCAGACGTGTTTGAATCTGGTGGCTATAAATGGTATGTTTGAATCTTTGTACAGTTGTACTTGTGAACATATCATTGATTTTTTGTTCCTGTTAGATTTTTGTAGTATTTAGGCTCTTTTGATCTTCAGGAGACTGTCTTTCTACCCAAATGGGAGGAAAGAACGTAATGGGAAGGGAAGCATATCTCTCTACTTGGTGATTGCAGAAACAGATTCTTTACCTCTTGGTTGGGAGGTTAAAGCAATCTGTAGATTGTTTGTGCTGGATCAGATTCGGGGCGAGTACTTGGCATTCGAAGGTAGCTTCTCTGAAACATCTATTAATAAAAAATATATATGTGCAATTAAGTTTCTTCTTGTACTTGGTGTGTGTGTTTTTAATGGAAAATCACTAAATTGGTCCCTGTGGTTTGACCTGGTTCCTCTATGTAGATGCTAATGGCAAAGTAAGGCTCTTTCATGCAATGAATACTGAGTGGGGGTTTGGACAGTTTCTCTCCCTCACTAGTTTTAGTGATTCTTGTAATGGATACCTTCTTGAAGACTCCTGCGTATTTGGGGCTGAGGTTTTTGTCATAAAATGTACTGGTAAAGGGGAACTTTTGTCCATTTTGGATTTTCCAATCACAGGCATCTGCACTTGGGAAATTAAAGGCTCTTCAGTGGAGCATGTGGAATATTTGCGTAAAGATTTCTCAGTTGGAAATTACAAATGGTATGTGTCATTTTGGATTCTGCACCCACCCGATGACTAGAATTGACTCACTGAAATTGCTGAAGTTACCTATTTCTCCATTGAACTCAGGGAGATGGTGCTATATCCGGATGCAGTTTCAAATGATGACCGTAATAAAAGCTGTATCGAATTGTTTTTATCACTGTGTGATTGGGAAACTCATCCCCCCAAAGGAAAATTGTATGCTAAATATACGGTGTGCGTGAGGGAGGGAATAATCGGACATTTTGAGGAGGTTACAGGTAAACTCCCTTTTTTGTCATCTTATATAATGACAAATTCTTGGTGCAACAGATCGATGAACTTGTTTGTGACTTCTTCAGCTCATGTACAATCTGATTCAGAAAAATGACTCCCTTTTTTGTTACCTTATATCATGACAAATTCTTGGTGCAACAGATGAACTTGTTTGTGACTTCAGCTCATGTACAATCTGATTCAGAAAAATGACTCCCTTTTTTGTTATCTTATATCATGACAAATTCTTGGTGCAACAGATGAACTTGAGCTCATGTACAATCTGATTTAGAAAAATGACTACATCATAAGAAATATTTTCCACCAAACTTTTAAAGAGCTTTTCCTTATCATAGGTTGTGTTATTTTGCAGATTATAATTGGTTCTCGGCATCGGCCAGGGGCCGTGTTTACAACTTCCAGCGAGATTTCCTTAATCAGTTCAAAACGTTTGATGGCACTTTTATTGTTGAAGCACAGGTTGAAATAATATCTGTTGTCACAAATTTTACTGAAAAAGAGTGAAGGTGATGATCATTTTGACTGTTGGTAACTTGATATTGTAATCGTTACTTGTTGGTCAAGTTGCAACAAGCCGAATCTTATTCTTGGTTGTGAACATATATTTGATATTTCTATGTTATGAAATGTTTGTTTGTGAATCTAGTCTATAACACCAAGGAAGAGGGCATGCATTTATATTCCAATCCAATCCATTTGCTCTATATGAGTTGTCAAAATTAGGCCTTGTTTTTATTTGCTACTTTCAATTATTTGGATGAAGATAGGAAAGAATAGACTTAACTTTTAAACTCATAATTTCAGCCCTAATATCATGTTATCTCGGTACTTATCTAAAATCTTAAATTGATAAAAAAAAAAAGTTGAATTTAATAAAATGTTCCTGTTCCTTCATTGTATGGAAGTTGGAATTTAGAGATTACAAATTTCGAACAACTATTTATATTACTAGAGATGGCAAAGAAGAAAAAAAAAAAAAAAAAAAATCCGACCTGCCGGATTCGAACCAGCGACCTAAGGATGGCTTTCAGGAACTTTCCCACTACAGTCCTCCGCTCTACCAACTGAGCTAAGGTCGGTTGATGTCCTTTTGATTAGTAAAATAAATCTTATACATTCTTTATCATTTCGATCTATTTCCAGTCGTTTGGGTTGTTGGGAAAGTAAAATCTAGTTCAAGTGAAAATATATATATATATATATATATATAGTTCAAGTGGTAAAATCATATAGGGTCAAACGAAATATCCTTAAATTCATTTAAAATAGTGTCAAGTGTCTATAAACATTTAAAAGACACATTAAAATCTTAACGTCATTAATAGTAATTTACTAACTTAAACTAAATTTAATGTGCTTTTTAAATATTTATAGACACTTGACACTATTTTGAGGAACACATGTCACTTTTATAGACTAGGTTGAAGAAAATTTCTCCAACCCAGTTTGGAGAATAACTTTGTTCCTATTTTAAATGGGTTTGAGAATATTTCCTGCATATTAGTTTGGAGAAAATTTATTTCTTTCATGGAGCTACATGTTTTTGGATTTGAAATGGGTCTTTAGATCCCATTAGTTTAGTTACTATTTTCATGGTAATGAAAATTAGTACTTGTAAAAATAAAATTCAATAGCTAAAAATTTTCATGGTCACTTGGCATGATAACAATTTATTAAGGGTGTGTTTGAAATTGTGATTTTGCAATAATAATTTGCATTTTTAAAAAATATCGTAAAACGGTAAGGCGTTTGACATTATGATTTAAAAATACTTAATCTAAAATAGGAAAAAATTTGCAATTTTTATAAGAATACTTATTTGAAAAAACGCGAATTTAAACTAATTTCACGATTTCACATGACAAATATTTGATAAAAAAATATTTTTAACATGTTTTACTAAACGTCTTTGCGATTTTAAAAAGTAGCAATTTATAAAATCACACATATTAAAATCGCAATTTCAAACGGACCCAAAATAACATTTCTTAGATTGGATTAGTCAATTTTCTAGCACAACTATAAAATTTTGCCAAATTGGGTAAATTCTGTAATCTAACGTAAGAGAGCTGAACATTGGTTTACAATATTGGCAAAGAATTGTGGTTAAAGATGAAGGTTGGTTGGCACATATTTCCGTAAACAAGTTTGATGGCGTCCGTCCCTCCCCCAAGACAACACGAACGTCACCACCTGCACCAAATAGTCGTTGATTTTCCAACTTGTTTCTATTCTAATTTTCTGGTTTGGAATTTCTGTTCAATTTTATTAATTGAAGAGTTTAATATTATTAAGGATGATTTCTTCGAAGTTCAGACGAATCAGTTGTCGACAATTTTAATATTAAATTTGGGATAATGGTCATACATACATAAAAATAATGAACAAAGTAAAAGTAGGTTTCAGAGTGATAAACTCAAATTATTATAGTAATTTCCCTCTTTTCCATTTGGAATGATGTGATAGTGTGTATTTCTTTCTTTCTTTTTTTTTTTTTTTTTTTAATTAAAGTTTATGAGCACGGTTAAAAGTGGGATGTGAGTGTACTATGTAATATTACTCTAACGTAAATTAACGTTGTGACTAAGAGTAAAGCTATATACCACATTTTTAACTTATAACTATATCGTAATGCTTACGTGATAGTTATAACTAGCCTTTGGATCAATCATTATTTTGATAAAAAAAAAAAAAAAAGGTTAGTTGAGACTACTACATTAGCTTCGTAGGATAAAAATGTGGTATATAACAATGGGGCTGTAAATAAACCAGTTCATTCGACAACCCGCTCGATATTTGCTCGGTTTAACTCGACTTGAACTTGAGCTCGATACTATACAAACTCGCTCGTTACTGTAAAAAATCTAATATACATAATTGAACACAACTCTAGCCCAAAAGCCTAAGCTAATGGGCTAAGGTTCACTTAGGTATATTAAGCACTCTTTACTTTTATATTTTCTCAATGTGGGACACAACACTCACAACAATCTCCCCCTTACTTGTGAGTCTCTTCACATTGACCAAACTCTCCCTCGCTTGTAAGTCTTTCTATATTCCAAGAGTGTCTCACGTCAAGAGTTGCGGAAGACTGACACAACTCTAAACCCGACGCATCCAGACACCCGTCCCAGGAAAGTAACCATGGCTCTGATACCATTTGTTGGGAGATTAAAGCGATATGGAGTTTATACCAAGAGTACATTAATATACATAATTGAACACAACTCTAGCCCAAAAGCTTAAGCTAATAGGCTAAGGTCCACTTAGGTATATTAAGCACTCTTTACTTTTATATTTTCTCAATGTGGGACACAACACTCACAAGTGCACTCACAACAATCTCCCCCTCACTTGTGGGTCTCTTCACATTGACCAAACTCCCCCTCGCTTGTGAGTCTTTCTACATTCCAAGAGTGTCTCACGTCAAGAGTTGCGGAAGAGTGACACAACTCTAAACCCGACGCATCCAGACACCCGTCCCAGGAAAGTAACCATGGTTCTGATACCATTTGTTGGGAGATTAAAGCGATATGGAGTTTATACCAAGAGTACATTAATATACATAATTGAACACAACTCTAGCCCAAAAGCCTAAGCTAATGGGCTAAGGTCCACTTAAGTATATTAAGCACTCTTTACTTTTATATTTTCTCAATGTGTGATACAACACTCACAAGTGCACTCACAACAATGATATATGCTCGACTCGAGAAAACTCAATAGGGTCTCGCGAGTTCAGCTCGTTTAAAGTTTGACTGGCTTGTCTGCCCGACTCATTAGCTCGTTCATATATATATATATATATATATTATTACTAGCTTATTTTTTTCTTTCTTAAATATGATTATATATTATACTTGTTCTGTGGATAATTAGTGATACATAATATACTATATTTATAACTTGCTCACATTATACACATACTATAGTTTCTATTATCTAGTTATATATAATAATATAATGTTAATTTGCTACCTATAAATTATAGTTATATGCTATATTGTATAGTATGTCTTATATAGTTACGTATTATATATTTATACTATAGATAAATATCTAGATATTATTTTAAATTTCGGGCTTGAACTCTTCTCAGATCATACATTAAAGAATTTAATAGTGTAACTCGAGTTCAAGTTGAGCCTAACTCAACTCAAATAGCATTTTCAACGAGGTTGAGCTCACCCGAGTTTCTAACGAGCTAGTCTTGATCACACATTTAATAGCTCGACTCGAATAAGCATCTTTATAAATGAGTCAGTCTTGAAATCCTAAAGCTCGGCTCAGCTCGATTACAACCCTATATAACATTACTCTATGACTAATTAAGCCAATAAGATTGGTACCACAACTTGGCCATTTTCAAGATCTTAAAGCACATAATAAACCTAAGAGACTTTCGAATTCAAGAAGAGTAATGCTATCTAGTAAACTACCATATAACTAGTATGACGTGATCGTTAAAATTAGCCATTGATTTACTTTACAAGTGTTGAACCATGATTGATTTTTACTTTTACTGTCATGCAATCTATTTGTATGACAATCACATAATAATTTATAAAATAACATTAATGTTAATTGAACTTCCTACGCTAAGGACTTACATTCAAGTTGTGTCAAAGCCCGAATGATGAGCTATAACGAGTAGTAAATTCGATGCTTTAATGGCTAACAATACCCGGACTCTTTGTTCACAACCTTCCCATCACAATGGAATGTGCAACAAATTGGTGTTTAAGATTAAACAAAAACAAGATGGGAGTGTTGATGGGTATAACGCACTGAGAAGTGCTACATTTCTCAAGATTTTTCTCTAAAATTTGCTCTCCAAATTATGTGTCACACAATCTTGTGTAATTTATTATTTGGAAAATGTATCATCATCTCATGAGATTGTAACACATTATCTGGAGAACAAATTTGAAAAAAACTTTTAAGTAGTATTCTTATGAAACTTTTAGTTCAGTTATAAAACTTGCAATTATACAACTGGTTATAGCACTTGCAGTTCAGTTTAATTAGAACATTCACCAACTTGATGGTTCTAATGCATTTTTGAATGGACTTCTAGATAAGAAAGTGTATATGGAGTTAGGGCAGCCCAATGGTTTTTGGGACCTTAGGCGAAACTTTTAAATGTGGCTTTATTTTTAAAAAAATATTTAAATATTAATGAAATATTATTTATTTTAATATTATTATCATTATATTTTTATTTAAAAATCATTATTCTCCACAAAATACTCTATCTAAATCTTTTGAATAGACTGGCCATTTTCTAATATGCTTCCCTCCATTTGATAATTTTCATACATAATATGTACTAAAACAATGCTTAGAGTTCACATCTTTAGGAAAATCTATATTAATGTATCTTATTGGACCCAATTTATACTAATAAATCCCTTAATTTTGCATCAATATTTTTTTACTGACCTAAGTCATAAATATTTGTAACAATAGAGGGTTTTTGTTTTTTTTTTTTTTCAAATGAGGAAAGCTATAGAATTAAGATACTATTCAAATATTTGTACCAACATACTTAGATACATCAATAGTATTTTCATTATCTTCTAGTTATTTTTTATGAATTTCTTGTTCATTTACGAGTTTTTCACCTAAATTATCCTCTATATTTTGTTTACATAACAAATTTATCTCCTCTTTGAGATTCAATCAGCTTTTCTACTTTTTTTATTTTTATTTTTATTTTTTATATCTAGATGCATATTTTTATATTTTTTTGATAGAAATGTTTGATTAAAAATATTAACAAATTAAACAAACAAGATTTATATATATATAAAAATAGAACAATAAAACTAAGTTGTGGTTTTATTGTTTTATTTTTTGTACAGCCAAGGATGCATGTTGTGGGCCTTGTGAGTTGTGGTCGTTGTGCAGGGAAAGCATGCTAAGGTTCTCAATATTATAAAAAAAAATATATTAATTTTTTAAAGCATGTTGAGGGCTTCGATATTATAAACAAATAATATATTTTTTTTAAGGAAAATGTTAGGCTTACAAACATATTTTACAAAAATACTTTTACAAATTGATGTGGCACAATATGATTGGGTTTCTCAAAATTTGAATTTATCTCGTATCCAATCATATTGTGCCACATCAATTTGTAATTTTTTTTTTTGGTAAAATGCGTTTATAAGCCTAATATTTCTCTTTTTTAAAAACATGTTGGGGGGCCTTGTGGCCGTTGTGCATGAAGCATGCTAGGCCTCCATATTATTTTTTAAAAAAATAAAAAATTAAAGCACGTTGAAGATCTCAATAAAGCATGTTGAGGGCCTTAAATTTTTATGCAAATTTTTGTTTGGCCTTAAAAAAAATAAAAAATAAAATTGGGCCTTAAAATTTTTTTTTTGGCCCTTATGAAATCGGAGCTCTAGGCACTAGCCTAACTCGCCTAGTGGTTGGGCTAGCCCTGTATTGAGTAGTTGCCTAGTTTAGTTCACAAAATTTTCTAGACTTTGAGCCAAATATTTCATGTGTTAAGGCTCACTTACTAAGAAAGAGTTTGAATCAATGTGCAAGGAGTAGTGTTAGAATATTAATTAAATATTTAAATAAATCATTTTTCTAAATTTTTGGGATAATGATTTAACACATTCTTAATCTTCTCATGATCACACTTTCAAGGTTTGACAACGTAGGTGCCATTGCCTTAACTTCCAACCCGGTGTTCCATGCTTGTACTTAACACGTTGAAGTTGATTTTTACTTTATTCATGAAAAGATGAACAAAAATTACATTTTTGAACGCAATCTTAAACCCGCTATAAGGAATTGTGTGATTACTGTGTTGTTAGAGACAAACTGAAAGTCTGACCGCCCTTCAGTTTGGGGGGTTGTGGAGAGCAGAGACGAGAGAGAGCAGTGGAGTCACAATGGCTATGGTTGACCGCAAGGTGGTAAATGGACAGATGAGAAGAGACAATTCATCAAAGTGTAAACCAAAACAGCTTTTCAAAGTGTTTTCAAGTAGCAGTGCCCTATTGAAGACGGAATAATAGCCTGCCTCTTGTCACTACATCCATATTTGATTGGTTTAAAATGTACTTGGAGACATTAGTCAAATGATTCTACTTTAGAAGCCGAATGCAGTCATTCCAAGATTGGTGCATTTGTTGCATGCCCTCTACTTAGCATCCGCTCTTAATACATGTTGTAAGTACACTCGTAAGCAGGGACAGATCAATAGGGGGATAGAGGATGACTATGGTCTCTCCCCAATTCCCCCCCTTCCCTCCCCCCCAAAAAAATTTAGGTGTTAAAAAAAAAAAAAAAAAAAAAATTTATAGGTCATGGCCTGCCCCACAAAAATTTATATATTTTGGTGTCCCTCCCTATCTAACTTTCTGGATCTGTCTTTGCTCGTAAGTGTTGAGTCATTGAGTCAAACATTAAAATACATATATAAAAACTTAATATACCTAAGCTTAAGCGGACTCAATCCCGAACATTTTTGAGTTAAAAGTGATGTCATAAACTCATAATATGTATATTAGCTTTGTATTCTTGGACTCCCGAAATGTTGCACTGATGAAAAAACAGAGAAACCATATATTTCCAAGAGTGGTGCATTTATCACGTGCCTTCTAGGCCTCTACGGCTCTACCTAATTTCTTTATTTCTGATTGATTAAATCTTTCGGATAGCTTGGTAACTAACCTTCTTATTCTGAAGTGGACTGGAGGGTCCCTACTGGCTTCTCCTCCTCCGATTAAACCTGTCGATTTCTTTCAATCTATTTATTGTAGACGCTTGGAACAGAGCATTGAAAGGGTGACTACAGTTTCAAGCCATGGCACCAGAAATCCTAAGAAATTTGTTCTTATGCAGTGGCTTTCATGTTCTTCTTCTTTTGGCTTTCTCCGGCATTGCTGCCTCGCAGACTATTGTCACCAAGCTACCTGGTTATGATGGTGATCTTCCCTTCAGTCTTGAAACAGGGTAATTAAGCTTTTCATATTGTATTATTAATATTTCTTTGCCATGAAATCGATGAATGATGCTGACAACAATGGCGATGGGCATCAGATACGTGGGTGTAGGTGATTCCAACCACTCCCAACTGTTTTACTATTTCGTAGAATCTCAGAGGAGCCCTTCAGAAGACCCTCTCATGCTATGGCTTACCGGAGGCCCTGGCTGCTCTGTACTCTCCGCCTTCTTTTATGAAAGCGGTACCTTTCTTTCTCATTCTCACTTTTGTAAATTACCGTTTATTTTAAATGTTTTTCGCTAACACGAAATAAATGACGAAAATAATATTTAAATCCAGTACTTTTATTCTAGTGCCATGTTAAATCAGAATAAAACCAAACTTACTTTTTGTACGTTGAGGGTCCAAACCTGAGTGTGCACGCCCGTTAATGTAAAATAGAAGTAGACAAGTTTTAAGTTTAAATTTCACTCTAAATCATAAGTTATTACTATATACAAAAGTTACACGTCTATAAAATATTTTTAAAATGAAAATTTTCTTTCAAATTCGAAAGGTTCCCAATTTGCTATGTATATGTAAAAAATAAAAAAAACAAAAATCCATGTGATATAATAAGAGTAGACATGCCATACGGGGAGTAAAAAATTAAAAATTTGACATGACCGCCGTATAAAAAGGCAGTATAAAAAATCTTTGAGAATGCCAAAAACCTCTTAAAAATTAGCAGTTTTTTTCCTAAACTGGGTTGAAGGAACTTACTTCAAATCAGTATATAAAAATGACACGTGCTCATTTTTTAATAATTTGTGAGATGAACATGAGTTTTTAATATTATTTATTTTAACTTTATCCCTGTTATTAAAAAAAACATGAACATGTCATTTTTATAGGCCGAGTTAAAGAAAGTTTGTCCAATCTAATTTGAAAGAAAATTCTATCCCTAAAAAATCCATGTATGTTTTTTCTTGACGTTATATATATAAAAAAAAAATGATAAAAAAATTTGACAAATTTAATAATTAAATCGAATACTTTAAAGAAAACGTGCATAGAGACAGAGTAGGACCAACAGTTGGACGTTGGTCATTGTTTGCTTTGAAGCCTCGAAAATGCGGCTAAAAAAAACGTCGTAAAGAGGAAAGTTAGTTATCAGCTACCGTTAAAACCCAAAGCCGTTATAAGCATAAAGACGTTGATTTTTTTTTTTTTTTAATTAAATGAAGGAATTATTAATACAAACATTTACGAATTAATTTGCAGGTCCAGTGGGCTTCACTTATGTAGATTACAATGGTAGCTTACCATCCCTCCATTACAACCCATATACATGGACACTGGTGAGAAATATTCTCATATACCATGGCTAAGTTTTTCTTGTATATTCCCGTGCTCCTTTTGCTTTGACTGTCACTTTTTTCGTCTATTTTTTAATTTTTTAAATGTACAAAATATTTTTGGTTTGTTTTTTTTGCATCATATTTTTGTATCGAGTCTTTTGTTGAGGAATCCACTCCTTTAGGTTTTAAATCCCGTGTAATAATTTCTTATTTAATGAGAAAAAAATGTATAATTAATTAATTTTTGCAGGGCCTCAATATATTATATGTAGATGCACCAGTGGGCACTGGATTCTCTTACTCAACAACCCCAGAAGGCTACTATATTGATGACCTTGAATCTGCATCACAGATTTACGAGTTTCTAAAGAAGGTATGTGGAAATCAGCACAGAAAAATGTGAAAATTAAATAAATTATTGTATTTCAGAAAAGGGTAAAATATTTATTTTTGTTAATGTTTAATTAATTTGCAGTGGTTGATACAACACCCTCAGTATTTGGAGAATATACTATACATTGGTGGTGATTCATATTCGGGCATTCCTCTTCCTATTATTGTTCAAAAGATATTTGATGGTAAACAGTATTCCCCATGAGAAATGCTTAATTAAAATAAATTATGATATGATTTCTTTAATTTGTTTGAAACTGAAATATTTTAAGCTTTGTTTTGTGTGCAGGTAACTTTGATGAACCCGAGCCCTATTTGAATCTCAAGGTTTGATTTCTTATTCAACAACTTCACTAACGGTTTGTCTAGATTTACGATTTCAAAAAGTGCGATTTGATAACGTGAGTTTTAAAAGCGTAATTAAGCGTTTGATAAAATCACAGTTTAACCTTCAAAATCGTGTCTTGCCCGTGATTTAAAAACGCAAAATCGTAATTTTTTTTGAAATCACATTGCGGAAAATGCCTTTTGATTTGCTTAGGAAACTGCAGTTTCTTGATCTTACAACAACCCTTTGCTATTTGTGTTCTTGAGATGGTTCTCTAAACATCATCCTCATTCAATTTGTCAGGGATATATGCTTGGAAACCCAAAGACAGATTCATATATTGATGACAATTCAAGAGTCCCATTTGCCCACCGGTTGACCCTTATATCAAATGAACTCTATGAGGTATATATCTATATCTATATCTATATCTACACCTTCTTTAAGCTTGTATAAAATCACTTTAAATCAAGCAACGTTCTGTGCTTTTGTAGTCCGCGACAGTAAGCTGCAATGGTGATTTTGTGAATGTAGACGACAACAACACAGCATGTGTGTCAGATATACAAACCATTGACGAGGTCAAATCTTCTACCAACTATTATACGACTGTCATATAACTTGATGATGTGACAGTGAAAATCAGTCTCCGATCAATTGTATAGCAATTGTATAATCGTCTATTAAACAAAAGTATTCTATTAAGAAATATGCGAGTCGAGACGTTTTTTTTTAACTTTTTCATAATACATGCATGCAGTTGCTCCTTCAAATAAACCTTATGCAAGTTGTGGAGCCTAATTGCCAAACAGCAACTCCAAGATCAGGCAAAGAATATCTACAAAGAAGATATCTGGAAGAGAACATTGATGAGAGTCTCCTTTCTCAAACAGAACCTGCATATTGGTGTCGGGTAATAAATCCTCTGTTTTAATAAGATTATTTCATATAAAAAAAAATTAATTAACTGATAATTAATTAAGTAAATAATGCATGCACTTTCTTTCAGGAATATAATTATGTGCTCTCAGGCATCTGGGCTAACGATAAGAGCGTGCGAGAAGCCCTTAATGTTAGAAATGTATGTATTATTCTACCAACAATCACATAATTATGAAACAAATTTTACCCAAAAAATTCAAATTATTAAAGAAAGTAATGATATTGTAAACAGGGATCAATTGGTGTTTGGAAAAGGTGCAATAGCAGCTTAGCTTATACAAAGACTGTTCTTAGTAGTGTTGAGTATCATAAGAATCTTAGTAACACAAACCTTCGAGCTCTTATATACAGGTCTTGTAACCCTCTTTCCAATTATCATTTTTTTTTTTTTTTAAATTTGTTATTTTGTTTCTCTTGTTATTTAGAAACATCCACTAAATATTTTTTTTTTTAATTTTTTTATTTTTTTTAACAGCGGTGATCATGACTTGTCTGTTACCCATATTGGTACACAAAATTGGATCCGTTCTCTAAATTTGACTATTTCCGACATTTGGCGAGCGTGGTATGTGGATGGCCAAGTTGCTGGGTAGGTTTCATTATGCTAATTTCTTATAATTTGTGTGTCGAGATATGGATTAAAGACTATATAGGTTGACAATAACTCAACTCATTTAATTAAACGAGTAAAATCTCTGAACTCTAACCTGCTAATTTTGTGTTGGATTCACGGGTTGTGTCAAAACAAAGATATAAGACTATATATATTAACCATAACCCGACCTATTTAATTAAATAAGTCATACTCCTCAATTCTTGTGTACTAATTTTATTACTTTCTTAATGCTATATTTATTTATGTTGCTGCAGATACACCGAGAAGTTTACAAATAATGATTTTACTCTGAATTATGCAACTGTAAAGGTAAAAAAGATTGATTTATTCTTTTCCCAAAGTATTTTTGTTAGAAAATATTGAAGGATACTTATGAACTCAACTGTGCTTCACAGGGTGCTGGTCATGTTGCTCCCGAATACAAGGCTAAGGAGTGTTATGACATGATAGATAGGTGGCTCGCTTATTACCCACTGTAATCAACAGGGTATTTTCGGGATTAATTTTTTAGTACTATGTTGTATGCCAATAAGGACAAGACATTAACAATTTATAACTTGAAACGCAAGGCCTCAACAACCTCGGTTAGTTTTGTTATTTGTTTGGAACCCGTTTCGTTATCTTCGACCTAGAGTTGCAATCGAGAGCTTTAAGATTTTAAGATGAGCTTGTTTACGAGGATGCTTGTTTGAGTTGAACTCGAGTTTGAGTCAAGCTATAGAACATGTGTTTCTGTATTTAAATGTGGCTCGGTGGAAACTCAAGTGAGCTTGAGCTTGTTGAGAATGCCGTTTGAGATTAATTTTTGAGTATTAGAACCACCGAGAAAGAGACATCAAACAGGACACGGCAGAATTTTTCATCTCTTGTTGTGCAAATCAAATAGGAAATAATAACTTAGAAACACCAAAAACCCACTCACAAACACAACGCAGAAAAATAAATAAAGCATTCATAAGCAAGACGCTAAAATTATTAGGTGGAGAACCCTTCAATGTGAATAAAAAATTATGACCCATCAATAATAATGAATTTACAATTGTTTTCTCCAGAGCAATTTTTAAAGGCTACCAACACATTAAGAACACAAATATTCTTTGATTACAACCTAAACTCATCACCCTAAGGTGGCATTTGGGCTAATTCTTAATGGTTTCCTAATGGTTTGGCGCGTGAAAGATCCTGGAGTTGAATCCTAAAATGGGAAGGGCTTGAGATTATTTTCATATGGGAAATTATATCAAAACACCGTGGGTAGGCACGCCAAAATTTTTTAGTTCCTAAGTTTTTTTTTTTTTTTTTGACAATTTACTCACTGGGACTATCGAAATTACAATAAAATTCCTACCATCAAAATTTTTTACAGTCGTTAATCTCAATCAAAACGCATCGTTTCACCTCATTAAAATATTGATTTTTTTATTTTTTTTTTAATAATAGTAATGATATTTTGGGAACGCAAAAATAGTCACGTGACATGACCACTTTTTCATCTATTTTGATCATTATTATTAGTAAAATGATATTTTTGTCATAAAACGGTAGTTTGAGATATTCACACTATGATAATAGGTATTATACAAAGTGAACCTCTGACCTCTCTAGTTTTCCTCTTCAGTGAGTTCCTTTAGGGAAGAGGGATTGTTTTCCATCCCTCCCCCCTCCCCCATCTCCCTTCCCTCCCCCCTTCTGTTGCTTTTATGCCCCTTTTTTTTTTGGTCTCATATTTTTGGTCCCCATCATCGGTTTCAGCAGTAGACACGCTAACCCTTCCACCTTGCGGACTCGTTGCTCCATCCGGTTGCCGCATTTTCCTTTGTTCTAGTCGCCTTGGGGGTTTTAGATCTGATCTGATCTAAACTAGATCTATTCCTTTCGGGCTTGCTTGGCCAACGACGTGCCTCTCCCCCCCCCCCCCATTCTGTTGCTTTTATGCACTTTTTTTTTTTTTGTTTTCTTTCTATTTTGTCTCATATTTTTGGTCTCCATCATTGGTTTAAACGATAGCCACGTCAACCCCTCCACCTTGTGGACTCGTCACTTCATCTGGTCGTCGCATTTTCCTTTGTTCTAGTCGCCTTGGGAGTTTTTGATCCGATCTGATCTAAGCTAGATCTGTTCCTTTTGGGCTTGCCTGGCAAACGACGCGCCTCTCCCCCACCTTCTCCAGCCTCTCTGCCACTTGTCGTTGCCCTCCTCGTCGCAACACTACTACCACGTGCTAGTGCGTGGCCTACACACGCTGACGTTGGAGTTTCACTCTCCTGTGTATGCTCCACACACGCGGTTATTGCTTTGCCTCCACTGATGCTGCTGTATGTTGGTTTTGTGTGTGTGTGTGTGTGTGTTTTTTTTTTTTTTTAATTTGTTTTTTTGCAGTTTCTTTGTAACTTATTTGAATAAGGATTGTCTAGACTCTTGGGGTTATAGATGTGAATAGTTTCTTGGCTTTCGGGTTAAGGAGGATGAGTTTCAGCATTGAGTTTTCTACTCCTATGGCCGAGGAATATGAGCTACCTATGCATTGAGTTAAGTTTGTCTAGAACAGATATATTGTTATAACTGAATATTAGTCATGGTTTAGCGGATATTGATGTTATAGATAGGTCTTGAATATCAGATTATTATGTATATATCTATGACTTGTAACCTCGTAATTTTGACTATAATTTTTTAAGAGCTTTTACTCTGTGATGTTTCATTCATCAATTAATGAGAATGAAATAATTTCCTCTTTGACAAAAAAGAAAAAAGAAGGAGATATTCACATTCACAGTATGTAGCATGTTTTCAATAAAGCCCATATTAAAAGCTATGTGATATATCATTAATTAATTAATGACACTGGAATAATTCCTTTTAAAAAAAAGGAAGAGATATTCACATTGTGTAGCATGTTTTCAGTAAAGCCCACATTTTTTTTTTAAATTGAATAAATGGGGAAAACAGAAAATTGAATTCCCCATTTTCCCTCTCACTTTTCGTCATTTTCCCGGGAAATAAATCTCTCTATCTCTCTCTCTTACAGTTACGGGTTCATGTTCGGCCAATAGTCTGCAAGCAAAGAGATGGGAGACTTGATAGAAAATGTCGGCCGCGGGAGCTCTAATTCTGCAACGTCTTCTTCGCGTCCTCATGTTTCTTTTCTAATTTTCCGGTTTCAATTTTATTAATTAGTTGAATAGTTTAATATTATTAAGGATGATTGCTTTGAAGACAGTTCAGACGAATCAATTGTCGACAATTTTAATATTAAATTTGGGTTAATTAATGATCATAATTACGTAAAAATAATAAACAAAGTAAAGCAGAAAGGAGTGATAAAGTCAAATTATTATAGTAATTTCTCTCTCATCGACTTGGAATGATGTCATAGTGCATGTGTTGTTGATTGTATATGTATCATTACTCGTGAAAAACGCTTAACCGACTCCAAAAACTTGTTTATCATAATTTATGTAGAATTAATACTATGAAGTGATAAAAATTCAATCAACAAAATATATAAAGCAATAAGGAGACAGACACAAATATTTTGGTTACGAAGAAGAAACCAATTAGAAAACTCTCTAATTGTAAAACCTTTCCGGGGCAGCAAAACTCAGGAAATTACTATCAAAAGATTATCCAGAGATTACAGACACTAGGAACACTTACACCCCTTTGCAAGACCTTGGCTCTGTAAGATCGACAAGCCTCCAACTCATCTCTTTGCTCACAATCTTCTTCAACGTGATTCTCCTTTATCGGACCCTTCTGATAGGCTTCTCAATGACGCTCACAATCAATTAACAAAGAACAAAAACTCTAAGAGAGAGAACGCAACGCTCAATATCACAGATTCTCTTAGCACACGACGGCGAATTCTAGATGTAGAAATTCGTACCTAATACTGTTACAGAAAAAAGGAAAATTACAGACAAATAAAAGCGCTCTTAAGGTGTGTTACAATGTCACTTTCCTTAAGAAAATATTTGCCCCCACCAGAATTGGTATGCAACAGGATACAACAAATTTTGCATAAACAAAGTTAATACCCGAAAATACCCTTAGATTCACAATTTAATCAACAAAATATATAAAGCAATGATGAGACATACACATATATTTTGGTTACGAAGAGGAAACCAATTAGAAAACTCTCTAATTGTAAAACCTCTCCGGGGCAGCCAAACCCAGGAAATCACCATCAAAAGATTATCCAGAGATTACAGACACTAGGAACACTTATACCCCTTTGCAAGACCTTGGCTCTGTAAGATCGACAAGCCTCCAACTCGTCTCATTGCTCACAATCTTCTTCAACGTGATTTTCCTTTATCGGACCATTCCGATAGGCTTCTCAATGACGCTCACAATCAATTAACAAAGAACAAAAACTCTAAGAGAGAGAACACAACGCTCAATATCACATGCTCTCTTAGCACACGACGGCGAATTTTAGATGTAGAAATTCGTACCTAATACAGATTTGTAGAGATTTATATATAATACCTAAAGACTCCTAGTCTAAGTAGAACTCAATTACAATGTAATTAAGACCTAGAAGCTACGGGCCGTCTAGACGGTAAGTGGGCTCGTCCGGACGGGATGTTAAAAACACGGGGAAACTATGTTCACTTATGGGCCGTCCGAACGGTAACATTGGCCGTCCGGACGGTACTAGGGCAAAATCGCTTTCTCTGTTCTTTTGGCGCGTCACATTTGAATGAGCTTGCAGACGCAACTTCAGACGAGGCTCTTGGAGTTCTTGGCGTCCGGACGGGCCTGCGAACGAGGCTCTTGGGAAAGAATCAATTGTGCAACATTCAACTCCCATCTGGACGGCTATGAATCCCGTTTGGACGCTTATAGTAGTTTTGCAATTTTCTTTCCATTTTGCTCACGAACATTTAGCCAATGCTTAAAACTAACAACTCGTAATTTAACGTTATGACTAAGAGTAATGTTATATACCATATTTTTAACTTAATAATTATATTACAATGCAAACGTGACAGTCATAACTAGTATTTGGATAAATTATTATTTTGGAAAAAATGAAAAACTTTGTTGGGACGATAAGCTTGGTACCACAATTTGGCCATTTTCGGTGACCATTTTCGGTGACTTAAAGCACATAATAAACCTATGAGATGCTTTTTAGTTCGAGAAAAGTAATGCTATCTAATAGGCTACTATATAACTAGCATGACTTGATAAGTGGAAATTAGGCATTAATTTACTTTTACAAGTATTGAACCAATGACTGATTTTTACTGCCATGCAATCTAGAAATATGATAGTCGCATAATAATTTATTAAATAACATTACTCGAAATATTAATTGAACTTCCTATACCAAGGACTTACATTCAAGTTGTGTCAAAGCCGGAATGATGGGCTGTAATGGGTAGTAAATTTGATGCTTTAATGGCTGACAACACCTGGACTCTTTGCTCACAACCTTTGCATCATAATGGAGCGTGCAACAAATGGGTGTTTAAGATTAAACAAAAACAAAATGGAAATGTTGATTGGTGTAACACAATGAGAAATGTTACACATTTCCATTTTTTTTTTTTCAAAATTTGCTTTCTAAATGATGTGTCACAATTCTATGTAATTTGTTATTTTGAAAAATGTGTCACCATCTCATAAGATTATGACACGTCATTTGAGGAGCAAATTTGGAGAAAACTTTTGGAAAGTATAACATTCCTATGGAACTTTTAGTTCAATTATAAAACCTGCAATTATGCAACTGGTTGTAGCACTTGCTGTTCAGTTTAATTGGAACTGAACATTCACCAACTTGATGGTTCTAATGCATTTTTAATAGACTTCTAGATGAGAAAGCGTATATGGAGTAGCCGCTTATTTATTTATTTAATTGAAGTGGGAGAGGGGAGAAAAAGAGAATTACAAAGACCCACCTAGCCGCTTAGTTTAGTTCACAAAAGTTTGACAAATATTTTATGTGTTAAGGGCATGTTTGGGATTGTATCTGATGGACCTAAAAGTTCGTTTAACACTCAAAAAGTTTCTTTGAAGAGAAAAATACTTGTTTAGTAAAAAAAATTAAAAGCGCTTTTGAGGGTTCAAACAAGCCTAAAAATGGCTAAAACGCACTTTTAGCAAAAGTTTAAAAGGAAATTTTTACCAAAAGCTATATTTCTTAAACGTAATCCCAAATAGGCTCTAAGCCTCACTTATTAGGAAAATGACCCTCTCCATTTCAAAATCCCTTAATTTCTTCCATTTTTTTTTTTTTGAGAGAATTCATTTCTTCCATTTAGTGCATTTTAAAAGGTAAAACATTTAATGCACTACTCCCATTAAAATTTTTGGACAACACTACCCTTCAAAATGCACTAAATGGAGGAAATTGAGAGATTTTGAAATAGAGAGGATCTTAATTCCACTTATTAAAGAAAAATTTGAATCATCTTGTGAGGGGTAGTGTTAGAATATTGATTAAATAATTAAATCAATCATTTTCCATAAATTTAAGTTTTTGGGATAAGATTTAAGATATTCTTATCTTCTCCGGATCACACTTTAAGGTTTGACAATGTAGGTGTCATTGCCTTAACTTCCAACCCGGTGCTCTGTGCTCATACCTAACACATTGAAGTTGAATTTCATTTTATTCGTGAAAAAAATTATATTTTTCAACGCAATCTTAAACCGGCTATAAGGAATTGTGTGATTTTTGTGTTGTTAGAGACAAACTGANGGGGGGTTGTGGAGAGCAGAGAGAGGACTGGAGCCACAATGGCTATGGTTGACCGCAAGGTAAATGAACAGATGAGAAGAGACAATTCATCGAAGTGTAAAGATAATAGTTTGTTTTGGGTTAAAAAACCGGAGCAGCTTTTCTAAGTGTTTTCAAGTAGTAGTGCCCCATTGAAGACGGAAGAATAGCCTGCCTCTTGTCACTATATCCCATGCATATTTGTTTGGTTTAAAATGTAATTGGAGACATTAGTCAAATGATTCTACTTTAGAAGCCAAATGCAATCAATCCAAGATTGGTGCATTTGTCGCATGCCCTCTACTCAGCTTCCGCTCTTAATACGTGTTGTAAGTATACCTGCGAGTGAGCATTGAGTCACTGAGTCGGACATTAAAAAATATAAATACAAAAAAAAATTTAATATACCTAAGCCTAGGCGGACTCAATCCCGAATGTTTTTGAGTTAGAAGTGATGTCGTAATATATTTATTAACTTTGTATTCTTGGACTCCCGATATGTGTTGAACTAATGAAAAAACAGAAACCATATATTTGAAAGATTGGTGCATTTATCACGTGCCTTCTAGGCCTCTACCTAATTATTTTATTTCTGATTGATTAAATATTTCGGATAGCTTGGTAACTAACCTTCTTATTCTGAAGTGGACTGGAGTCTGGAGGGTCCCGACTGGCTTCTCCTCCTCCAATTAAACCTGTCGATTTCTTTCAATCTATTTATGGTAGACGCTTGGAACAGTGCATTGAAAGGGTGACTACAGTTTCAAGCCATGGCACCAGAAATTCTAAGAAATTTGTTCTTATGCAGTGGCTTTCATGTTCTTCTTCTTTTGGCTTTCTCCGGCATTNACATAAATTATTAGTAATATAAACTAAGCACAATCTATATGATTCAAGAAAAATTGTATGGATTGTTTCTCCTAAAGCTCCCAACAATAATAATATTGAGATTATGAAACAAGTCAAAACAATGTCTACAACAAAATAGATAACCCAAATTTTAATCTCATGAAATCTTAAAAGTTAGTGAAGTCAAAATGTTGGTTTTAGTCTTTAACAACTAAGCCATACAGCCCACACCTATTAATAACAATTAACTAAGCATTCTAGGCCTAAGCATCTAAGCCATTATTTAATTTTTTTTCTTTCTAGTTCACTAAGCCACTAACACACACTCACTTGACACTTGGGACACTTGGCCAGTAAGTTCACACTCCACGCCCACTCCCTCTGCAACATTGAAACTTGCAATTTGCAAGACTGCAAGTGTAATTTTTAATGAATAAAAAATATATATCTAACAAATTAACAATGCATTTAAGCCACAAAGACAAAGGATTGAAAGGATTAAAGGAAACTTGAGATAAGACGAACTGAGGTGAACACTGAACAACAAGACTTCGTTCAGATGAACTGCAAGCAGCAAGCTAGAGATACAGCAGTGGACACAACAAATTACAGCTAACGGTAAGACTTTTCTGGTCTTTTAGAGAGATAGAGTCTGGTCCGAGAGAGAGAGTTTGAGAGGAAAAAAAAGTCTTCTGAGAGAGTGAGTCTGGGAAGAGATTTGGGGGGACATTTTTTTAATTTTGGAGGGACAAATTTCTAAATTTGGGGGATAGATGTATAAAATATATGTACTCTATAGAAAATTTTGAAAACTTTGGGGGGACATTCGTCCCCCCACTCATACATGTAGTTCCGCCCCTGGTAATAATCGCAACCGCCTCCGCCTTAAGCGGTTATTTGATTTTTAATAACCGCAACCGCCTTCGCCTAGGCGGTTAGCGGTTATTTTATAACCGGCAGTTAACGATTATTCAAACCGCTAACAAGCGGTTATAACCGGTTTTTTTAAAATGGGCTTTTGGACTTTTTTTTATATTTTGGGCCTTCATTTTCCATATATTTTGGGCTTAGTTTGCCATATTTTTTGGGCTTATTTTGCCCACTTGACAGAAAAACATGCTATTTTTTAGGCTTATTTCACATACATAGTCATAATGCCTAAATCTATTAAATGACTTGTGTGAATTTCTGAATGAGGGGCTGCAGCTTCAGGAGAATAAGATGAAATTCTTAGGTTTTCATTTTATTCCCCAACCAAAACGATGTCGTTTTGGATTTTTTTTTTTTTATATTTAATTAATATAAATAATTAATATATATATTTTTATATAATTATATATAAATAAAGGCGGTTAGCGGTTATAAACGCTTTTTCATACCCCTAAAACCGCTAACCGTAACCGCCTTAGGCGGTTAGCGGTTTTTAATAACCGTTTTACAAAGCGGTTAATGGTTAGTGGTTAGCAGTTATTAAAAAGCGGTTATAAACGGTTAGCGGTTGGCGAGGCGGTTATAACCGCCCCGCCTGAACACCCCTAACCATGGCTAAGTTTTTCTTGTATATTCCCGTGCTCTTTTTTGTGCTCCTTTTGTTTTGACCGCCGTTTTTTCCGTCTATTTCTTAGTTTTTTAAATGTACAAAATATTTTTGGTTTGTTTTTTTTGCCCTGTATTTCTGTACCTGTGTAATAATTTCTTATTTAATTAGAAAAAAATGTATAATTAATTAATTTTTGCAGGGCCTCAATATATTATATGTAGATGCACCAGTGGGCACTGGATTCTCTTACTCAACAACCCAAGAAGGCTACTATATTGATGACCTTGAATCTGCATCACAGATTTACGAATTTCTAAAGAAGGTATGTGGAAATCAGCACAGAAAAATGTGAAAATTAAATAAATTATTGTATTTCAGAAAAGGGTAAAATATTTATCTTTGTTGTTTAATTAATTTGCAGTGGTTGATACAACACCCTAAGTATTTGGAGAATATACTCTACATTGGTGGTGATTCATATTCGGGCATTCCTCTTCCTATTATTGTTCAAAAGATATTTGATGGTAAACAGTATTCCTCATGAGAAATACTTAATTAAAATAAATTATGATATGATTTCTTTTGCTTGAAACTGAAATATTTTAAGCTTAATTTGTTTTGTGTGCAGGTAACTTAGATGAACCAGAGCCCTATTTGAATCTTAAGGTTTGATTTCTTATTCAACAACTTTACTAATGGTTCGTTTGGATTTACGATTTCAAAAAGTGCGATTTGAGAACATGAGTTTTAAAAACACAGTTAAGCTTTTGGTAAAATCATAATTTAACATTCAAAATTGTGTCTTGCTCGTGATTTAAAAATGCAAAATCGTAATTTTTTTTAAATCTCATTGCAGAAAATGCCTTATGATTTGCTTAGGAAACTGCAGTTTCTCGATCTTACAACAACCCTTTGCTATTTGTGTTCTTGAGAAGGATCTCTAAACATCATCCTCATTCAATTTGCCAGGGATATGTGCTTGGAAACCCAAAGACAGATTCATATATTGATGCCAATTCACAAGTCCCATTTGCCCACCGGTTGAGCCTTATATCAAATGAACTCTACGAGGTATGTATCTATATCTACACCTTCTTTAAGGTTGTATAACAACACTTTAAATCAAGCAATGTTTTGTTCTTTTGTAGTCCGCGACAGTAAGCTGCAATGGCGATTTTGTGAATGTTGATGACAACAACACAGCATGTGTGTCGAATATACAAACCATTGACGAGGTCAAATCTTCTACCAACTATTATATGACTGTCATATAATTTGATGATGTGGCGGTAAAAATTAGTCTCCGATCAATTGTATAGCAGTCCTATAATTGTTTATTAAACATAAGTATTCTATTAAGAAATATACGAATCGAGACTTTTTTCAAAAAAAAAAAACTTTTTTCATAATACATGCATGCAGTTGCTTCTTCAAATAAACGTTATGCAAGTTGTGGAGCCTAATTGCCAAGCAGCAACTCCCAGATCAGGCAAAGAATATCTACAGAGAAGATATCTGGAAGAGAACATTGATGAGAGTCTCCTTTCTCAAATAGAACCTGCATATTGGTGTCGGGTAACAAATCCTCTGTTTTAATAAGATTATTTTATATAAAAAAATTAATTAATTGATAATTAATTAAGTAAATAATGCATGCACTTTCTTCCAGAAATATAATTATGTGCTCTCAGACATCTGGGCTAACGATAAGAGCGTGCGAGAAGCCCTTAATGTTAGAAATGTATGTATTATTCTACCAACAATCACATAATTATGATACAAATTTTACCCAAAAAATTCAAATTATTAAAGAAAGTAATGATATTGTAAACAGGGAACAATTGGTGTTTGGAAAAGGTGCAATATTAGCGGCTTAGCTTATGCACAGACTGTTCTTAGTAGTGTTGCATATCATAAGAATCTTAGTAACACAAACCTTCGAGCTCTTATATACAGGTGATTTCTTGTAACCCTCTTTCCAATTATCATATATATATTAATTTTTTTTTTCTCTTGTTATTTAGAAACATCCACTAAATAAAAGAATGATTTTTTTTATTATTATTTTTTACAGCGGTGATCATGACTTGTCTATTACCCATATTGGTACGCAAAATTGGATCCGTTCTCTAAATTTGACTATTTCTGACATTTGGCGAGCGTGGTATGTGGATGGCCAAGTTGCTGGGTAGGTTTCATTATGCTAATTTCTTGTAATTTGTATTCTTGTGTCGAGGTATGGATTAAAGACTATATAGGTTGATAATAACTCAACTCATTTAATTAAACGAGTCAAACCTCTCAACTCTAACCTGCTAATTAAATGAGTCATACTTGTCAACCCTTGTGTACTAATTTTATTACTTTCTTAATGCTATATTTATTTATGTTGCTGCAGATACACCGAGAAGTTTACAAATAATGATTTTACTCTGAATTATGCAACTGTAAAGGTAAAAAAGATTGATTTATTCTTTTCCCAAAGTATTTTTGTTAGAAAATATTGAAGGATACTTATGAACTCAACTGTGCTTCACAGGGTGCTGGTCATGTTGCCCCAGAATACAAGGTTAAGGAGTGTTATGACATGATAGATAGGTGGCTCGCTTATTACCCCTTGTAATCAACAGGGTATTTTCGAGATTAATTTTTAAGTACTATGTTGTATGCCAATAAGGACAAGACATTGGCAATTTATAACTTGTGTTAAAATAACTAGAGAATGGGAGAATACACTGAATATTGTATTTCTGTGTGTTTTGAACTGTATATAAAGGGGCTTATTTATAGTTGAATAAGACCCGATAAACTAGGAAATACAATCACACAATTAATGTATAATATTACAGAATAATATCAACATATATATAGAGAAATAAGATCAAATTAGCAATTATGGTGAATATTCAAAATATATTCTAACATCCCTCCTCAAACTCAAGGTGGTGATGTAGATGCCAACTTGATTTTTGGAAATAAGATCACAAAACCGTCCAGGTGGATGTGCTTTGGTGAACACATCGGCCAACTGATCAGCGGAAGCAATAGGGCAGAGATGGAGAGTTCCCTGCAAAAGATGATGGCGCACAAAATGACAGTCGATCTCAATGTGTATAGTACGTTCATGAAATATATCATTATGCGCAATTTGAATCACACTTCGACTGCCACAAAAGATAGGAGAACTTGAGGTCTGAGAAACACCCATATCATGGAGAAGCCAATGGAGCCAGAGGAGCTCTGAGAGCGGGCAACAACAGATTGTTTCTTGTTACGCTAAGAGATGAGAGAATCACCAAGTAAGAAACAATAACCCGTGGTAGAACAACAATCAGTGGGATCTCCTGCCCAATCAGCATCTGAATAGACACGTAGGTCTAATGATGAGTGAGAAGAGAAATGCAAACCATGAAATAAAGTGCCCTTCACGTAGTGAAGGATGCGAAGAACAACAACATAATGAACTGAGCATGGTGCGGTCATAAACTGACCAACAAGATAAACCGCATAGGCAAGATCCGGTCGTGTCACAGTAAGATAAATGAGACTTCCAACTAACTGTCGATAGAGAGTGGCATCAGAAAGTAACTCACCATCAGTGGCACGAAGTTTGACATTTATCTCTAGAGGGCTATCAACAATTTTGCAATCGGTATGGCCAGCTCTTGAGAGGAGATCTGAAGCATATTTTTCTTGAAAGAGATAGTAACCATTTTGATCAAAGGACACTTCCAATCCAAGAAAGTAGTTGAGAGAACCCAAATCCTTCATCTCAAATTGTTGACTCAAAAACTGTTGGAGGTTACGGATACCGACAATATCATCTCCAGTAATAATCATATCATCAACATATAGTAAGAGCAGAATGAGACCAGCATCAAATCGCTGGATAAAAAGAGTAGAGTCATAGGGGCTAGAAACAAACCCAATTTGTGCAATAGTGGAACTGAATTTGGCAAACCACGCCCATGGAGCCTGTTTCAAACCATACAATGCTTAGCGAAGTCGGCAAACCTTGTGTGGCGGATAATTGTATCCAGGATGGGGTTGCATATAAACTTCTTCACTAAGATCACCAGTGAGAAAGACATTTTTCACATCCATTTGAAGAAGATCCCAACGACGCACAAAAGCCATAGCAAGGAGGGATCGGACAGAAGTAAGGCAAGCCACCGGCGTAAAAGTCTTCTCATAATCAATACCATACTCCTGATTGAACCCCTTTGCCACAAGACGTGCCTTGTATCGCTCAACCGACCCATTAGATTTTGTCTTAATCTTGTATACCCACTTGTACCCTACCGCAGTTTTGCCCAAAGGTAAATCAACTAAGTCCCATGTATGGGTTTTGGAAAGGGCATTAAGTTCTTTGAACATAGCATTCTGCCAAAGAGGGTTAGAATGAACCTCATGGAAAGAGTGAGGTTCATGTAAAGTAGCAAGAGCAGAATAACAATGATAATCACGAAGATGGGAAGGAAGAGCTGTTACCCGAGTAGAACGATGAGAGACAGAGATATCAGGCTCAAGAGTAGGTGGATCAACAGGCGGGGCAGGGGCATTGGGGTCGACCGTCACAATGTCGTTTGGAGAGCTTGTCATTCCTACATCAAGGTCAATAGTTTCGGGAAGCAAATCAAATGAGACGTTAGTGAAAATAGGAGAAGAACTAGAGGGACTAGAAGGAAAAGACTCCATACTACTAAAAAACCTATGTTCACAAAAAAGTGACATGTCGTGAGATGCGGAGCCGTTTGGAAATTGGATCATAACAATGGTATCCTTTATGTTCAATGTCATACCCAAGAAAACAACAAAGACGAGAACGAGGTTCTAATTTTGTGCGTTCATGAGGTGGAAGAAGCACAAAACAGACACAACCAAAGATGCAGAGGGATTGGTAATTGGGAGGAGAACCATACAGGACTTCATAGGGGGACCTATTTAAAGTAGTGGGGGACGGGATCCTATTAATGGTGTAAACAGCAGTAAGAGCAGCTTCTCCCCAAAAGTGTTCAGGGATAGAAGCGGAAATGAGCAAAGCCCTAACAGTGTCTAAGATATGCCTGTGTTTTCGTTTAGCATGACCGTTTTGCTAAGAAGTATTTGGGCACGAACGATGGGGAAGAGTGCCATTTTGTTTAAGAGTAGTAAGGAAGGTAGATTCACGATATTCCATAGCATTATCAGAGCGAAAAAATTTTATGTTTCAAGAAAATTGGGTTTGAATCATCCTCTGAAATTCAGAATAAATTTTTGGAAGTTCAGACCGATTTTGTAAAAGATAAAGCCATGTGTATCGAGAATATCATCCACAAAAATCACAAAATAGCGGGATCCCCCCATGGTGGGAATAGGCGCAGGGCCCCATACATCAGAATGCACCAAATTAAAAGGAGTAGAAGAAATTGAGTCACTATAATTAAAAGGTAAAGCACTTTGTTTTCCAAGTTGACACGCAACACAATCAAATGACTCAGACTCAACAGACCCTAACTGACCACTTGTAGCTAAAGAATGAATACGAGAAACAGATGCATGTCCTAAACAAGAATGCCATAAACTGGGGGTGGTAGATGGAGACCGAGAGGGAGTGGCAACAGACACAGTAGAAGGAAGATGGAGAGATGAAAGCTCAAACAGACGTCCAATCTTATGGGCGGTCCCAATTAGTTGTCTCGTTTGTGGATCCTACACATCACAACCTTGTTTAGAAAATTGTAGTTCTAAGCCAAGTACACAAAGTTGACCAACAGATAAAAGATTTAATAAGAGATTAGGCACTAAATATGTATCAAACGTAGATAGTTGATGAGTAGAAACAGACCCAATGTGACTAACATCAAGATGGGAACCATTAGCAGTGTAAATGGTGGTAGTCCTAGGTAAAGCAGATTTTGTAGAAAATATGGATGAGTTAGGTGTCATGTGATTACAGCAAGCAAAATCAATATACTAAGAGGAATTACTTGGTGTGGTGGACATGTCGGTATTAAGAGTAGACTTAGATAAAACCTGATGAATGAGAGCCTCGATTTCTGCAGGAGAAAGAGTACTGGGTTGGGGTGCAGGTGCGATACCAGTATAAGACATATCTAATGTATCAGTATGAGTGACAGCGGCAGCCTTATGACTAGGAGCTCAGTGATTTCCACGAGAAATCCTTTTTATGCATTCACTGTACCTGTGACCAAATTTCTGATAGTGGCACTGGATATTCCGATTGGACGAGGAAGATCCAGCAGGAATAGAATTAGGTGCACGCATATTGCGTGATGCAGTGGCCATGACCTCTCTGAGGTTTGCAGCTTCATAGTAGAGAATCGGGTCTCTTCTTAAATGAGTTCACTAAGGGCACTTTCCAAAGACGGCAGTGGTGAGCGATGAAGAAGAGAAGCCCGAGTATTCTCAAACTCATCCCGAGTTGCTGTAAGAAACTCAGCCAAGCGTAGGCTATCGCGAAAAGCGATGTAATCAGAGGCATCATCCTTATTCCTCCACTCTGGCTCACATAGTGTTAATTGATTCCAAAGATGAGTCATCTGAGAATAAAATTCAATAATACTCTGACCTGGTTCCTGGTGCATGCGATGAAGTTTGGTCACAGTCTAAAATCACTGAGCAAGATCGGTAGTGTTGTAGCATTGAGCTAACATGTCCCAAACATCTTTGGCGTTGTCAAGATTGCCAAAAGTCATGCTGATGGAGACGACACAAGTGTTGGAGAACCAAGAGATAATCCTGTAATGGATACTTTTCCATGTTCGGAGGTGAGTAGAGAAAGCCGCAGCGGGTTCCGTTATTCCAGCAACAGGTTTAGGTTCTTCGCCAAAAACATACTCCCAAAGACAGTGTCCTTTGAGCCACATACTCATGTTTTGAGACCAAGCGGGGTAATTGGAGCCATCAAGAATGATGGGGATAGGTTGGGTAATGTCTTTGGTATTTGGGAGAGTGGTAGGAGGTAAGGCCATTTTTTTTTTCCAGATATAATCCAGTGTGGCTGAGTGTAAGATAGGTTTTGTGAGCCTGGCTAAATGGTGGAATCTGGTGTGGCCAAGTGTATGATAGGAGATATGAGCTTAGTTTTAAGGGTTAGGATCTGGTGAGGTTGGGTGCAAACAAAACAAAATAATCTAATGTGGCCATATATATTGTAAGAGGTGAGCTCAAAACAACTTAAAAAGGGAAGTGGTGCGTGGAGTACAGTGACGGCGTGTGCTCCAGTAGGTTCAATAGATCGGCAGCCTCCGATCACGAATCTGGGATTCGTTTCTAAAAACGGCTGAGGGTGGCGGCGAAAATTTTCACAGAAACTTGTGGCGGTGCATGACAGTGTGTGGAGGCTCTTGGTGGCGCATACTTTCCACAGACTGGTAGATCGGAAGCCTCCGATCTAGATTCCGGCGATATTTCTCTGAAAATGACTGACTGGGTGGCGCGTGGTGGCCGATGAACAGTGGACACAGAAAACTGTACAGGGCAGGAAACTGACTCCTTATTTCTCTAGACAAGGCCAAAACTTGGCTTTGATACC
Source organism: Carpinus fangiana (assembly GCA_006937295.1). Taxonomy (NCBI): domain Eukaryota; kingdom Viridiplantae; phylum Streptophyta; class Magnoliopsida; order Fagales; family Betulaceae; genus Carpinus; species Carpinus fangiana. The sequence continues at coordinate 6,097,999 of CM017325.1, forward strand.
ATGTTAAAATAACTAGAGAATTTGATAATAAACTGAATATTGTATTTCTGTGTGTTTTGAACTGTATACAAAGGGGCCTATTTATAGTTGAATAAGGCCAAATAAACTAGGAAATACAATCACACAATCAATGTATAATATTACAAAATAATATCAACATATATACAAGAAAATAAGATCAAATCAGCAATTATGGTGAATATATATTTTGAATATATTCTAACAACTTGAAACGCAAGGCCTCAACAACCTCGGTTAGTTTTGTTATTTGTTTGGAAGTTGGAACTGGTCTTGTTATCTTCGACCTAGAGTTGCATTCGAGCCGAGCTTTAAGATTTTAAGATAAGTTTGTTTACGAGGATGCTTGTTTGAGTTGAACTCAAGTTTGAGTCAAGCTATAGAACGTGTGTTTCCGTGTTCAAATTTGGCTCGGTGGAAACTCAAGTGAGCTTGAGCTCGTTGAGAATGCCGTTTGAGATTAATTTTTGAGTATTCGAACCATCGAAAAAGAGACATTAAACAGGACACGGTAGAATTTTTCATCTCTTGTTGTACAAATCAAATAGGAAAATAAATAAAAATAAATAAAGCATTCATAAGCAAGACGTTAAAATTGTTAGGTAGAAAACCCTTCAATGTGAATAAAAATTTACAAGACCTATCAATAATA
>CM017325.1:6098768-6175138 GCA_006937295.1 Carpinus fangiana
AGATTTCCTTTCGGCTCTAAGTTGTCTAAGAGTGTTATCTATGTCGGGGTCACAAGAAATTAAAGGCAAAGACAAAGATCGGCGACCTAACATAAACTAAACTAATAATTAAAACGGAAACTAAAAACAAAAACAAGAAATAACAAAACAGAAAATTAAATTAAAGCTAAAAAGAAAAGCTCACAAACGGCCCTTAGGTGCACTGGAATGGGACTGCAGCAGGTTCTGTCCAGAGGGGGAACGATCGCCCCAGAAGGTGCGATCGTTCGCACTGCCGAAGGGGGGAACAATCACAGGAGCTGCAGAACTGCGAACGATCACACACGTGCTGTGATCGATCGTAGGAACAGAAGCGGCACCTGCAAAGCTGAACGTGAACTTGAAAAAGAAATTAAATGTGAAAATTAAAAACACAAAAATAAAAATCAAGCGAAACTTAATCCTTAAAATTTAATAACTAAACCGTTAACAATCCCCAGCAACGGCGCCAAAAATTGATGTGGTAATTTCGTGTCAAAAATATATCAATAATAAAATACCACTCGCAATAGAACGAATCCCGTAGGATAGGGCTATATTGAGGGTGTCGAACCTCAAGGATTGTAGGGGTTTCGCTACTAAATTCAAAAGACTAATTTTAACCTAATTAACAAAAGAGAGTTGATTGTTGTAAATTTGCAGTGCATAAAAGTTAACGTAAGATTAAGAGTAAATATATGAGAGAGAGAAGTAAGGTACCGACTTCACCGCAATCTGCACAACAATGGTAACCATATTTAGTTCCAGAAACTCAGAATATGCATGTTATTAAAGAACAAGAAAATACAATATCAAGGGATAAAGATAATCTATCTTCGGTTGGCACGGATCGTCCACCTACCATTAAGATGCGGCACGACCCGTCTTCCCTAGGCATAAACTATAAAATCCCTTAATAAGTTTCATACAATTAATGGAATAGCATAACCCATCTTTGGTTGGCACGGATCGTCTTACCTAAATTACACGAAACTAGGGTGTAGTACGACCCGTCTTCCCTAGGCATGACCTATCTTAATCCTATTAATCATATGTCTGTTAAAACCATTGCACAACCATCAATCTTATAATCACAGAAAATAAGGTTGATTTGTGTTCAATACATGCAAAATAATTTCTAAGAAAAGAATAGAATTTCACAAATATTGATTTTGTAAATGAAGAACAATTGCAATTAATATGAAGAACATAAATCAAATGTTGCAATTCTTACAGTTATGCAATCAACATACATAAATTGAATAAACTAAAATCAAATACAATCACCATTATGCTTAGAAAGGGCTACATCGGTACCCTATAAAGGGTTTAGCCGCTCATGATTTTCTAAGCTCCACAGACAAGTTCTGAATTTTACTCTAGGAAATGGCCTCATTTTACAATGTCTAAGAGCCTATTTATAGGGACTAGGAAACCCTAGAAACCCTAAAACCCTAATTACAGTCGTAGGTTAGTCTCCCAGTCTAATTAGGAGACTGAAAATCATATTTAAGCTGTCAAAACGGCGCCTGCCATCTGATGGACCCCGAGTGCGCACGATCGCACGTATGGGCGATCGATTGCCTGACGCACGATCACAGGTGTGCTGCGATCGTTCGCCAGCACAGAAAAGCTCCCACTCGTCCCTTTTTGTCCAATTTTCAACGGAACTCTTGCATTTGACCTGAAACACAAAAACAAAACAAAATTAAAGAAATAACAATGCTAAAGAATTAACATATGCGAATTAAGGGACTTGAATGTGCAACATTCGGCGCTTATCACTTGTTATGGGATCTAAAAAACCCCATACAGTCCGACTCTGTGAAGCCCACATACTTCCCTGGTGATCCCGTATTACTACACCCAAACCCACTCTTCCACATTTAATATCCACTCCAGCATCCCAGTTAATCTTCATACTGTCCTGGGGTGGTGCTTTCCATCCACACGATGTAGCTACTCCCAATGAGGGAGCAAGATCCCTCTGTTTTGTCATGATCGAATGGATTAATTCACCTGTCTGGTTTGCTTGTTGAACTATGAGGTTTGGATGTGGAAAAGAACCGCCATGTATAACTTCATTACGTCGAAGCCAAATACGTGTTGCTATCCCAACAAAAAGAGAGAACTCAGCCTGGTCGCACCTGTCAAACATACCTTCAACCACCTGTATAAACTCAAGACCCTTAAAGTGACTTTTCTGGAAGATTCTACCACCTGCAGCTCACACGTCACAAGCTGAAGAACACTGCCATAGAGCATGGAAAGTTGTCTCTGTTTCCCTCGTGCAAATTGGACAACTTGGGTCAGTTATAATCTTTATGTACCATAGATTATCCCTTGTGGGAAGGCACTCATGACATGCTCACCAAAGGAAAAGTTTCTCTGCTTGTGTGATTTGGAGCTTCCAAATCTTATCCCAAATCGTACTTTTCCTCAGACGCATAGAACTTTCAGCCTTGTCCATCATTTCCTTCTCTTTTTGGATATGGTAAGCACTTCTTACTGAAAAGGTGCCCTTTGCTGTCCTTCTCCATATTGAAACATCAGCTTGGTTCGTTACACTAACCGGTATAGACTGAATAGCTTTCAACTCCTCATCCGAGAAAACTTGCTCCATCAATGTGTGATTCCACCAATTTGAATTAGCATCAATTAGTGCACTGATAGTGGAGTACTCATCCAATATCCTTGGGGGTGATTGCACACAGAAAGTATTGGGAGAAGGTAACCATTGATCTTTCCATATGCGTATAGTTTGACCGTTTCCAACTAGCCACACCAAACCCTCCCTAACAAGCTCAATGGAACCTTGGATGCTTCTCCAAGCAAAGGAAGGTTTTTTCCCAAGAGCAGCTTCAAGAAGCGTACCTTTCGGATAATATTTGGCTTTTACAATCCTAGCAATCAAGCTTTCTGGATTTTTCCATAGACGCCATACCTGTTTAGCCAAAAGTGCCTTATTAAAGCAAGCCAAATCCCGGAAACCCATTCCTCCTTGAGTCTTCGACCAACTTAACTTGCTCCAACTCATCCAATGGATTCGATTGTTATTCTCCTTGTGACCCCAAAAAAATTTTGCCATCAATGAATTTATCTCCTTACAAAGCGCCTTTGGGAGCATAAAAATGCACATACAATACATAGGGATCGCTTGTACCACCGCCTTCAACAATACCTCTTTTCCTGCTTGAGAAAGAAAATTTATCTTCCAATCTTGAATGCGTTTCCACACTTTCTCCCTTATACTTCGAAAAGCATTCATTCATGATCTACCCACAAGAGCGGGTAGCCCCAAATAAGTATCATATCTCTAGTCTATTGGGATCCCTGCCACCGCTTGAATTTGTTCCTTCTCAGACATGGGTGTATTTCTACTAAAGAAAATTGTTGTCTTGTTTGCATTCACCTTTTGTCCCGACGCCATTTCGTACTTATGAAGTATATTTGACAGCTAGTTCCATTGCATCAGATTAGCCCTACAAAACAAAAGGCTATCGTTCGCAAAGAAAATGCGGCTTATCCTCGGTCTTTTTCTCGAAGTAGGCACTCCTGTCAATAAGCCATCATTACTAGCTTTTTGAATCATTGAGCTTAGTGCCTCTGCACATAAAAGAAAGAGGTAAGGTGATATAGGGTCCCCTTGTCAGATACCCCGTGAAGGGGTTATCAATCCACAAGGGTTCCCATTAACAACAATAGAATATGTTACCGTTTTAATGCACATTAGGATTAATGAGATCCACCGTTCACAAAAACCCATATGCCTCATCATTGCTTCTAAAAAATATCATTCCACCCTATCATACGTCTTGCTCATGTCAAGCTTCACCACCATAAAGCCTTTCTTCCCTTTCATTCCGGTATGCATTGTATGCAAGGTTTCATATGCCGCCAAAACATTATCCGTAATCAGACGCCCCGGAATAAACGCACTTTGCGTCGGGGCAATGAGGTGGGGCAAAAACTTTTTTAAATGGTTTGCTAAGACCTTGGAAATAAGTTTATATAAAATATTACATAAACTTATAGGTCTAAAAATCCGTTACACAAATAGGGGTTTTTTTTTCTTCGGTATCAAAAAAACATGTGTCAAGTTTAATTCAGCGGGTAAAATCCCACTATTAAGCACTTCAAGCAAGGTGTAGCATACCTCCGTTCTCATGGTGGGCCAGTTTTGTTGGAAAAAACTGGCATTCAGTCCATCAGGTCCTAGTGCTTTTAAGGGCTCCATTTGGAAGAGAGCCACTTCAATCTCCTCAGCTGTGAAATTTTTCCCAAGCTCCATGTTCATATCTTTTGTGACTCTAAATGAGATAGGCTGTAGACAAGAGGAAAAATCTCCACCCGGACCTTGTGTAAATAAGGATGTGAAGTAGTTCGTAAAGGCATCCTCCACATCCCTAAAAGTATCCTATACAGTGCCATTTTCGTCAGTTACAGAACCCACAGTATTGCGTCGTTTCCTTTCATTAGCACATGCATGAAAGAAACGTGTGTTACGGTCTCCAGACTTAAGCCAATCTGCCTTAGCACACTGCCTCCACCATAGCTCTTCACTATCAAGCAGCTTTTGCAGTTCTGACCGGACCTGTTTCTCTTCAGTTTGAAAACATGGGTCCTCCTTTGCTTGCAGGTTTTGAAGACGCCTTTGCAATTGTTGGATAGCCTGCTCTCCCTTATCTTTTATATTTTTTTTTTTCAACCCATAAGCCCATGGATACAGGCTTCCAATTTGAATTTCAACCGGGCCCAATATGTCTCTCCAGCATATTCCTTTCTCCAGGCCGAGTCTAGGGCCTCCTTGCATCCCTCATCCAAGGCCCAACCAGCTTCAAAGTAAAACCGAGCATTACTACGTTTTCTCCTATTTGGTTGCCACAACTGTAACCAAAGAGGTGCATGATCGGAGCAAATAGTTGACTTCGCCCGTAGTTCGGCTTCCGAGAATAAATTCCTCCACTCTATATTCGACACTCCCCGATCAAGGCGCTCTTTGATGAGTGCCGTTCCCTCTTGACCATTACTCCAAGTATATTTAGGCCCAAAATAGCCCAAATCCGTTAAATCACATACTTCAAGAGTTTGTCGGAAAGCTTGCATGAGATTATATCGACATGTATTTCCTCCCATTTTTTTCAAATCCATCAAGACTTCATTGAAGGCCCCTACACACAACCACGGTACCAGGGTCAAGCTCGCCAAGGTTTTTAGTAAATTCCACGCCTCTCCACGCTTCGTAGCGTCGGGATATCCATAGAAACCGGTGAACTTCCACTCCATATGTCCACGGTGGTTATGAATGATGGCATTTATGTGTCTTTGACTGTAATTTTGTATCTCCGCATCGCATTCATCCTCCCAAAATAAAGCAAAGCCGCCACTTTTTCCCATGCTTTCTATAGCAAACATGTTTCTGAATTTTAACTTGATCCGGATACGCTTCATTTTTCTCTTACAAAGCTTAGTCTCCATGAGGAAGACCAAGTTGGGTTGATTCTCCTTCACCATCTAGGCGAAGTTCTTGAACTGTCCGAAGGTTCCCAAGCCTTCAGCAGTTCCAACTTAGTATGATCATTGCGGTTGGCGGGGCTGGAAACCAGCCACCGCCATCCCTGATCCATTATTTTGTTCCTCATCCCCTTCCTCCAGCCGGCCTTTCTTGATAATCCCGATTTCTGCATTGTCCCCATCTTTTCCTTGTTGGAAACAATATTCTTGGGCTTCATCACATGGGCCCTCATCTCTTTGTTTTCTTTTTGTCACCAACCTACTGTTTTGGGCTCCCTTTATTGATTTTTCAATGTCTGCTAAGGCCGGGCCTGAAAATGGGCTTCTTGAACTATTGAAGAGTTCTCCACTACTCAATTGCTGTTGGGAAGGACTATTGCTACATTTGAAATTCATCGCATGTAGTGGTTCCCTTGGAGATAGCTGTGACTTCTTTTGAAGAGATTCTTTCTGCTTCGTTTGCATTAAATGCCCCAAAGATCTTTCCCTCATTGCTCTGATTTTGTGAATCTTGAATTGGGGTGGACTGTTTTTCAAAATGGTCCCTTATAACTCCCACAAAATTCTCTTCCCTTTCCGGTTGCTGACTTGCATGGAAACCACCATAATTCATTCCTTGATCAACGCCTGGAAATCCGCAATTTCCATTTTTGGTTCTTGCTCGCTGACATCGGCGAGGGGCTCCACCGGTGTACCCATCTTCCCCCGAATCTGCAATTCTTCTCTTCCGATCATATTCCTTCCTTCCTTGGGTTTCATCATAGTTCGTTCTGCCCTCAGGAGCATATTTCGTTCCTCTGGTTGACTCCGAATTCCCTCCATGCGTCTTCTCTGGAATTCTAGTTGGAGAATTTGCTCTCAACCACGGCCTGTATTCAAACACTTCCTGATTCCTCATTTTGTTTCTTTTTAAACAACCCTCTAATCCATGGCATATAACGCCACAATGATAGCAAAACTTTGGTAGATGTTCGAACTTGTACCCGATCAGCGTTGACTTCCCATCAAACTTTAACATTTGACCCCGGATGAGAGGTTTGTATAAATCAATCTTGATCTTGACCTGTAAACACTCCCCCCATCCAACCCCATCCTTGTTGGTGTCGACCTCCTCTACTTGTCCCACCGAGGCTCCCAACTTAAAACCGACATCTCTTACCATGCACGCCAAAGGAAGGTTCGTCATACGCACCCAAAAAGATGCTTTGTTGAAGGTGAATTCAGACGGCGACATACGACCATCGAAATCCTCTGACATAAAAAGATTTCCTTCAAAACTCCAAGGCTGTCCTTCAATGACTCTCGCCTTGTCACGGGCCAGATCAAATTCTAGCAAGAACAGATTGCCCCCCAGGATCTTAAAAGTAAAGGACTCCTTCAATTTCCACAAACGCAAAAGCTTGCTCTTTATGGTCCCTTTGCTTATAATTCTATCAGACACGAGTTTGCCCACCACACAGTTTTTTCCCTTCTGGATCACACCTTTGACTTCAATCGTCTAAATCTCAAGCTCCCCATCTTCTTCCTCTGCCAGTGAAAGATTTGCCCATAGCATTGACAGATCTTCAGCCATCGAATACACCAAAAAAACAATTACTCTCAAACAATTTGAACAGAATTGTGAGATACGCTCCTTCTCATCTAGAATTAAACTAGAGAGAAAACTATATGCTAGTAACAATCTACCCTCTTCCAACTCCCCCTAACAGATTACAGGCACACAGTAAGCACCACCACAAAGGTTGCACCAACCGCTACCCCTATTAGGTTTTTCGGAGTTGAGAGATGTTAGAGCTTATTTCAGTAACTTGCTGTTATTTTAATCATATGAAGAACATTCATCTCAAATGCAAGTACTAATTCTTAAAATTAATAACAAAAATAAATATATGCACAATATAACTACTAATTTTTAAGATTGGCCATGCGATTCCCACATTTGTTCCACCATGTCAAATTGCAGCTAAGAATAAATTTGACGGTCTCTAATGCTCAAATGCCTTTGAATGAACTCAACAAATACAGGGGTATGCTCATGAGAAACTTGTTCAGGAAAAAAGAATGAGATATTCACATTCACACTATGTAGCATGTTTTTAAAGCCCATATTAAAAGCTATGTGATGCATCATTAATTAATTAATGAGATTGGAATAATTTCCTAAAAAAACAAAAAAGAAGAAGAGATATTCACATTATGTAGCATGTTTTCAGTAAAGCCCACATTTTTTTTTAGATTGAATAAATGGGGAAAACAGAAAATTAAATTCCCCATTTTCCCTCTCACTTTTCGTCATTTTCCCGGGAAATAAATCTCTCTCTCTCTCTCTCTCTCTCTCTCTTACAGTTACGGGTTCATGTTCGGTCAATAGTCTGCAAGCAAAGAGCTGGGAGACTTGATCAAAAATGTCCGCCGCGGGAGCTCTAATTCTGCAACGTCTTATTCGCGTCCTCATTCCTGAATTGTTTGCGTATTCTCTCTTTTGGTTTATAGTTCAATGTGGGTATTCTTGATGTTTAAATTTTATAGATTTTTTTTTTTTCCTAATTGGGCTCTCAAAAATGTTCTTTTGTTTTTCTCTGATTCTCTTGGTAGTTTGTGATGAGCTTGATAGTGGGTATTCTTGATTTTCATAATGCTATTGTATATAGGATTTCACACTCAGCAAGATGTGGTTTTTCTGATATATGATGGTAAAACTATGAAAGACACTTGTGACTTATGCATTAACCGATAGATTTCAAAGTAATATTATTGATTGGTATAATTTATAGAATAGGCTTTCCTTTCAGTTTAGTGGATTGGAATCTAGAAAAGCCACATGAGCCTTTTGCAAACTCAGCTTCATTTTTTTTTTTGGGGGTCAGAAATTCAAGCATTTCTACCTTGTCGATCACAGAATTTTGTTTTCACCCATGTATGATCTCATGAAACATCTTAGCTTTTATGATGTTCCTATTAGAGTTAGATCGTTGAGCCTGATGTGCTCTTTGGAGCAGAACTTCTGAGAATGAAATTTCTCTTTTGTTGTTCTTTATCTGAGATTTTGCTGAGACTTGCTATACCAACCGTAAATCTATGTAAAATCATATAGTTGTGCGGTTGAAAATGTGAGCATTCCTCCAAGTCAAAAACTTGGACCCGACCACATATACCCACTGTTCTTCATCAAGCCGGGGATGAGAGAGAGAGGTAGGTGTCTGTTGTAACTTTACATCCAAGCAAAAATTGAATTTTGCTTGTGCAAAACACAAACCATTTTACGCTTAATCATATATATTTTCCATGGACTCAAAAATACTTTCAGTTTACCAACATTTTCCGCCTATACCAAACATCGAAAAATGAGAAAACCATTTTCTCTTAAATGTTTTACGCCTAAACAAACACAATCTTTGATCAGTAATAGGTCACAAATCAAGATACTTGCCATGGATCTAAGGTCAATGAAATCCATTTTTGGGTACTCTTCTCTTGAATGTCTGAATGTTTACTTATGTCTTGACACTAATTAGAAACCTTGTATTTATCTCTAATTAATTTTATCTCATTCTTCAATCACCTAAGGATGCTGAATTATGCATACTTGTACCGTGGCAACTGCTGTTGTGCTTTAATATTTCTCCGGTATCTCATTACAGTAGTTTTTGATCTAGATGGTCCTATAGTGCACCATTCGTCTTTATGAACCTATCCTTAAAAGATATAGTTTAAGTCCACCAAAAGTTAGTTGCATGATTTATTCATTTAAAAGAACGTTTCTCTAAACTCAAAAAGTTTGAATCTTGGCAATATTCAGGTGCTTGGTCAAGGCCCACAGTTTCAAGTGGGCAGAAAGAAAAGGAACTTCATCTTTAAGGCTTGGGGTTGAGTTAATTGACAAATCCCTGAGGTATTCAGACATTTGTTTTAAATGATCTTTGTGCCTTATTTAGTAGCACATTTTCATGTTTGCTATATTATCCTCGATGATTTTGTTTTACTGTAGATTCTAATACCTTGACTTGTTAACCTCACTTCATGTATTCACTTCTCCCCTGGTGGAAGATATTTTTTGATGTTAACTACTTTGAACAAGTGATTTTTTGTTTTTTTCTTCTAAGAAATGGCTTGGTAAGATGATATTATATATGTTACACAATTATTTGATATGATAAGGATGACTTAAAATAGATTTTAAAAGTGTATTAGAATAAACCACTAGAAGAGTAAGAGATCATCTTGCCTTAGAAACCAAAAGAATAAAGAAAGGGATAAAAGGAGAAACACTTGGGACTTCTTTACTAAACGAGAGCCTAGGATCAATTGAAATTTAATAGCTTTCTTTTTTTTCTTAAAATCTTGAAATTTGTTATAAATTATAAAAGGGGTATTAAATGTCCCTTGGAGTCTTTCCTTCGAATATTGTTTGAGTGGCAAGTAGTACTCGGGCAATCTTAAATGTTTTGTATTTTGGACTGGTATAGTCTCTTTTCGTGTTGTGTTTCCATTACTGCTACAATCTATATTTTTGTAAACTAAATGAATTTACATAATTGCATTTGAATGTGTGTTAATTGTTCTGTTTCAGTTTAAATATATTATTTTTATTTTAATGTCATAAAATATATGCTTGCTTATGGAGATATTCACTTTCATGTTTTTCTAAATTATCCTCTGCCCTTTCAAGAAAATAAATAAGATTCATGTTAAAGCTAATGCTCATCTCCAATATAAAATGAAGAATATTTTAAAACTCATGCTCATCTATTATTAATATGTTAAAACTCCATGCTCATCTCTAATATACTTAATCTAAGATGGAATGTTAGGAAGGTTGTGGTATCCCAGACTCAGCAATTTTGCCAAAACCAAAGCAAGGAATAAAGGAGAAGTAGAAGGACAAGATGAAGGCAAAAAAAAAAGAAAAAGGAATAAACGAAGAGATGAAGATTGGAATTAAAAAAAAAAAACCAAGTGAAAAGAGATGGCATTACTTTTGCTTTCATCTCACTTTTGTGATTGACACAAGAATCTGACAGTATTAAAGACAAGAGTCAAGCTAGGAATTTTAAGAAGGATATAACTGCATGTAGTTAGATTGTAGGGCTATACTACAAGAACATTAGGGTTTAAATCTTTCTCACGAGTAAGACCAATCAGATTTTCAGAATATCAAAAGCTCTCCATGGAAATTTTCACCTCACCTTCAGGTACGTGTTTTTGCAAATATGACAAGGTTAGTCTCATTTTTATGGGTGTAAACCACAATATTTGGGTGGATAATACCCTTGTTCTTTGTCCGCATACGCACTCTACGGAGGGCGGATTTTAGTGGACAGGCGGGTGAAATCCACCGATAAGCACACAGGTAGACATGTTTTTTTCACTAACAGCCTGTGACATCCGCTTTGCATTATCGGCTCTTTTTTAGGTTTTTTTTTTTTTAAAAAAAAAAGACTATGGAATTTATTTATAAGGGCCTTTTCTCTTATAGCTTTTTTAGATGGGCTTAATCCAATTTTAGAACTAAAAACACTTGTAAATTTTAATCTGAAAATACAAATTGAATTGTAAATATTGGGCAATACGATTATTTATAAACTGAAAAAAATTATATATCTATTTATACACTTTGGGCAATACAAGTAAATTGAAAGAAAACTACAAAATACAATGGGATTGAATTATATTCTCAGAAAGAATTGACTTCAATTATCTTGAAATAATGTCCGTAGTTGGATGGTGGACACACAATGTCAATTTAGTGTTTTAGTGACACTTGAAACCACAAAGCAACATCGTTTTGGGATTAAATCCCGAAACAATGTTGTTATATATATATATATATATATATATAAGATCCACCTCTGACTACCCATATTCCCCTCTCCGCTCGCATATAAGCAGATAGCAGATATGGTATTTTCCGTAACCCATGTGGATGGGCAGATAGCGGATGTGGATTATATATATATATATATATATATACACCAGTGGCTTGACTTGCATATAGTTTAGCTTGAAAATGAGTCTTGGGTTCATATGCAAAAGAATGGTATATAGGCATATCACTTGTGCCTATAGTTTGTGCACACATCTCATTTTTTTCCATTAATTTTGAAATGTAGATGTGATATTGATATTTGATAATAAAAATTAAGGCAAAATATTTTGGGTATCGAAAGTGTAAGTGTGTGTGGATGGGGTTTGCTGATTGTGGAGGCCATGATCTATTGGTTATGGTTTGTGGGTGAGGAGGAAAGGGAAATTCTATTATAGCTTCTACTGATCTCATCGCCTGTGCTAACCTATAAGCAAAACTTTGCCAAGTTGATGATATCTACATAGATTATTAGTATATTGTGAAGAAATTGATAATGATAAAGAAAATTAAAGGAAATAAAGAAAATAAATACAAAGAATTTATGGCCTGTGGTTTGGTTTTAGACACCTACTTCCACCACTAGGAAAGAGACCAAAAGGGTTACATCTTGCTATTATTATTTAATATTTGATAATATTTTACATTACTAATGACTACTATTTATAGGAGAATTGTGGTAGGCGAAGATAAAATCCTATGGAATGATTTGATGACAATTAAACCTGATTACATTAATAAATCCTAATAAACAAATCCTAATTTATTAAAGGATATTTTATCCTTATCATTTATTCTAACATATCAAGCGTATGAAAGTGTCGTTTTCTGAGTGGACTTGACGGAATTTGGTTAATCTAAAATGTCTTAAATTACTAAATTTAGTTCGTTACCTATTATGCTTGATTTGATAGACTCACTATGTAATGGGTTCCAAATTGCATGTCAAATTCCTCATTTCTATCTAATTTTTGTTAGCCTATCAAATTTTATACCGAAGTGTTTCAGGCTATGTGAAGTAACCTGAATGTTCCTACCCTCCACAGAAGTTCATGCACTTCCAAGAAAGCTGCCACGAACTGGAAGAGAGCTGGTACCAGCTCCAAGAGAGTTGCGACCAACTACAAGAGAGTTGCCACCAACTACAAGAGAGCTGCCACCAACTCACTACATATTTAAGATTGAGTCATTTTCGGATATCATAACGATCTTTCCAGAGGACAAAGAGGCAAAGTATGACTCAGACGTTTTCGAATCTGGTGGCTATAAATGGTATGTTTGGATCCATTTTTATGTGAATATGTCATTGATTTTGTCTTACTGATAGATTTTAGTAGCTGGCCTTTTGGTTCTTTTCCATCTTCAGGAGACTGTCTTTCTATCCAAACGGAAGGGAAGATTGTAATGGGAAGGAACACATATCACTCTACTTGGTGATTGCAGAAACAGATTCTTTACCTCTTGGTTGGAAGGTTAATGCAATCTGTAGATTGTTTGTGCTGGATCAGATTCAAGGCGAGTACTTGACAATGCAAGGTAGCTTCTCTTATACAAATGGAAAAGAATATTTACAATTTGCTTCTTATACTTGGTGTACTTGGTGTTTTCTTGGATATGTAATGACGTATTTTCCTTTATGTAGATGCTAATAGCAAAGTAAGGCTCTTTCACGCAATGAAAACCGAGTGGGGGTTTCCACAGTTTCTCTCCCATGCTACTTTTTGTGATTCTTCTAATGGATACCTTGTTAATGATTCATGCGTATTTGGCGCTGAGGTTTTTGTCACAAATTATACTGGTAGGGGGGAGTGTCTGTCCATATTGAGTTTTCCAATCACAGGCATCCGCAGTTGGAGTTATAGCAGGTTTTCAACAATAAATAATGAATATCTTACGCTGGAGTTCATAATTGGAGCACGCAAATGGTATGTGCACATTTTAGATTCTGCACCCCATGACTACAATTGACTTGCTTTTGTGGCTGAAGTTACCTATTTCTCCATTGAAACGCAGGGAGCTGAAGCTATATCCAAAAGCAGTTTCAAATCAAGACGGTAAAATCTATTTTAGGTTGTTTTTATCGTTGGGTGATTGGGAAGCCGCTCCCCCCAAAGGAAAATTGTATGCTAAATATACCCTGCGTGTAAAGGACCAAAGAAGCCTGGGAAAGCATGCAGAGGTTACAGGTGAACTCAATCTTCTGTTATCTTATATCATGACAAGGTCTTGGTGCAACAGATTAACATGTTTGTGACTTGATCATCTCATGTAAAATCTGATTCAGAAAACAATTATGAGGATAAGAAATTTGTTCCTCAATACTTTTGAAGAGCTTTTCCTTATTATAGGTTGTTTGGTTCGAAAGTATTTTCACAGACTTCTCTTTTGCAGATAATAATTGGTTCTCAAACTCGGTCAGGGGCTACGATTACCCAAAGTTCCTGTTGCAAAGTGAGCTCAAGGAGGCATCAAGGGGCTTCCTTCTCAATGACATTTTAATTATTGAAGCAGAGATTGAAATAATATCAACTGTCAAGAATTTTATTGAAAAGAAGTGAAGGTGTTTAGTTTGATGGTTGAACTTGTAATAATTACTTGTTGGTCAAGTTGCAATAAGCAAACTTTCATTTATGCTAATAAATGTACTTCTGATATTTCCTGCTCATAACATTCTCCAAAGCTAGTATACTTTTGGTAATTAGACAAATAACTAGGGAAATGATCTAGGTCTGTAAACATGAAGTTTCAGTATATATCAAGATTAATTCTGCATGTGACGTAGATATGGATGGGAGTTGAGGCTGATGGTAGCTTGTGCAGAAACAGAAAACATATAGAACACTGTTGGATTCAATGGTAAATTGTAGTGATGGTTGTTCTATCTTAAGTTTTGTTGGGTTTTCATATTGGCAAATTTAGTAAACTATTAACTTGTTCGAATGCCGCAGCTTAGAGTTTCATAAACCACACAAGATTCTTTTAACTTTCAAGCCGTTGGAGTTCTAAATGGCAGAGGAGACCAAATAGAATATTGGCTAGAATTATGGAACTACTGCAGTAGAAAGATAAACTGGATGTTTGTTGGATACAAGTAATGCTTTTACTGCAAAAGTTTTGTAATTATAAATTGATTATAATTGATTTTCTATAATGAAGTAGTTTCCTAAGTTTGGCTATCCTGAGTGATTTTACCTTTAAAATGTTTTTTAAAGGGCCAAAATTGTTGTGTGATATATCCTTATTGCTTGGATTACTTTTGGTGATTAGTTGTGTGATTATATAATTTTGGGATAATTATCTTTTCCCTTCATGAACTACCATTTGATTATCATGTACTTCAATTAACTACCAACTTACATTACGACCTTATCAAACTACTATTTCATTATCAAAACCTCCTTCCATTAGTCAATGTCGTTCAGTTGGACGGTCAACCCATCACGTGCGCATCACATGCCTTGAATGCGTATGCATTTTTTTTTTTTTTGTAATTATCATTTCCCCCCATGAACTACCACTTGATTACTATATGTCTATATACCCTCATCAACTATCAACTTTATACGCATGTGATAGATTGACCGTCTGATTTAACGACATTGACTGACAGAATAGAGGTTTTAGTAATGAAATGGTAGTTTGATGGGGTCGTAATGTAAAGTTGGTATTTGATAGGAATACATGGTAATCGAGTTGTAGTTCATGGAGAGGAATGATAATTACCCCTAAATTTTTTAAGGTAAACCTAAGATAAATACCTGAGTCAACGCATATTTTCTAAATTTAAGTAATGCTATACATCACCGTTCACCACATTATCACCCTCATCTCCTTAAGCTTACTTGGCGTGGTCCTCCAACCAATAAATCAATTTTCATATACCAAATGCGATGAGAAATTACATCACATAAGCTTTGGGAATGATAGATAATGAGGTTGAAATATAATATTACTCTTTAAATTTTTCCTTGAGCTTTTTATTAGTATTTTTTTCCTTCAAATTTTACTGCTTAAGTTTATTGTGAATTTGAAATGCATTTCGTGATTTTTTTCATCTAATTTGGAATGTTTGTTAGCGTCATGACAGTATTTTGTTGCATCATATTAAAATAATATTTTTAATTTTTATTATAAAATTAAAATTAAGCTATATTAGAGCCATTAATAATTAAAACTTATAAGCAATTCTAATATGTAAAATATATTTAATTTAATTAAAATGAAAAGTGAATAAGAGAAACAAGATTCAAAGTTATAAATTGTGTGATAATAATCAACAACACAACTATTAAAATTAGTATTTTTATTTTTTTATTTATTTTTTGAAGTTAGTATTTTTATTTATAAACTTGAAGAACATATAAGGATATTTTCAAAAAAAAAAAAAAAAAAGAGGATATTAAGATCATTAATTTAATAAACTCCAAGAACACGCGGCAAAGAAATTGCTGATCGGAACTGTAAAACCCTTTGGGAAAACCCCAAAACCTCACAATCTCACTGTGAGTGGATTTAAATTAAATATATAGAATTTAATACCAAGAAAAGATAAAGAAGGAAATGGAGAAGAGCTTCACTCTGATTCATACAATCGCCACCGCCGGCGCCTTCTCTGCCATTTCCTTCTGGTAATGTAGAAGTAATTCCCCATTTCCCTCTCAACTTTGCGTCACTTTCTCGGGAAATTCATCTCTCTTGCTCTCTCTATCTCTTAGGTACGGATTCATGTTCGGTCGAGAGTCCGCCCGCAAAGAGCTTGGCGAGTTGATCAAAGATCTTCGCTGTGGAAACTCTGATTCTGCAGCTTCTTCTTCTTCGCCTCCTCCTTCCTGAATGGTGTGCTATTCTGTCTCTTTGGTTCATAATTCAATGTGAGTATTCTTAGTTTTTGAATTTGGTCGAAAATTTAGCTAATTGTGTTCTCAAAATTGGTTATTTTGTTTTGCTCTGGTTTGTGTTGTTTGTGATGAGCTTGATAGTTGGTATTCCTGATTTTGAGGATGCTAGGGTTATACGTAGGATTTCACAATAAAAAAGATAGGGTTTTTGTGATATGCGCTGGTAACTATGTGGGAGAAATGTGATAAGAACACTGTGAAAACAGTTGTGATTGTGAATTAGCCACTAGATTTCTGAAAAGCAACATGAACCTTTTGCAAACTCAGCTTACTTTCTTTTCAGAATCCAGGCATTGCTATCTTGTGGCCGCATAATTTTTGGTTTTACCCATGCATGTTCTAATGAAACATCTTAGTGTTTATGATGTTCCCATTAGGAATAGGTCACATAATTTGATGCTTTTTTCTGTAATATGGGTTTTAACTTCCTTTAAATTAGCGAGAAGGCCGTAACTGAAATGAGAAGGATGTAGAAATTCATCCATTGCTACCTTGTTGATCACAATTTTGTTTTACCCATGTATATTCTCATGAAAGATCTAAGTGTTTGTGTTGTTCCCATTGAGGTTAGAACGTTTGGGGCTGATGCTTTCCCTCTAGTATGGGTTTTAACTTCCTTTAAGATAACTAGGTCTTATGTGAAATGAGAAGGATGTTGTCCTCTTTGGAGCAGAACCTCTAAGAATGGTATTTTTTCTTTTGTTGCTCTTTAACTCAAGTTTTTTTAATGTGGTGGCAACATACACTTGCTATATAACAGTAAAGGAATTTGGGTAAAATGGTAAAGTTGCTTGGTTTAGATCTGTGATAGGTCACAAAAGACAGTTCCAATGGACTGAAATTTATCTGGTCTCTTTTCTTGAATGTCTGGATGTTTACTTATGTCCTGAACATAAATTAGCAAGCTTGAATGCCTGGATGTTATCTTGCTATATATCTCTGGCATCCATTACAGTAGTTTTTGATCTAGAGAGTCCTGTAATGCATTGTTTTTATGCGCCTATCCTTAAGCATATGGTTGAAGTTCGCAAGAAGTTGGTTGCATGATTTATTCCATAAGAATAACGTTTCTTCAAACTCTAATGTTTGAATGTTTGCATATTCAGGTGCTTTGTCAAAGTTCACAGCATCTAGAGGGCAGATATAAAAGAAATTTCATCCTTAAAAAGCTTGTAATTGAGTTAATCAACAAATCCCTTAGCTTTTCAGACAATTTTTAAACAGTCTCGGAGCCATCTCTAGCAGTGCATTTTCATGTTTGCTTATGTTATACTTGAGAATTTTGTTTTGCTATAGATGACATTTCTAAAACCTTGGCATGTTAACCTTACTTTGAGGATACACTTCTCCTGCTGGAAGATAGTTGTTTGATATTAACTACTACTCCTGCTGTAAGGTAGTTATTTGATATTAACTACTTTAAATGACTATTTTTTTTATTTATTTATTAATTTTTTTCTGAGAAATGTTACAAACAATACATGTCTATGCTTTTTCAAAAATTACTTGATTGTTGTTTGTTGATTATAGAAACGATGGCCTGGCTTTGAATTAATAGAAGGCAGTTCTTTCCATTTATGATGCATGTTTATGGTTGTTCTCTTTAAACAAAATAGCATCCTGTCCATTTCAAATGATTTGGGTTAACCATATTGCATTTTTATCCGTAGGAACCTATTGACTAAATGGGTTAATTTAAGTAATGGTCTTGGCTGCCCACCTTTGTGCACTTATTTACACATGATATCATTTAAGTAGATGTCCTCTATTTGCTTAAGAAATTTACATGTAAATAAGGAAATACTTCTATTCGAATTCAATAAAAAATAAAAATAAAAAATCCTAAACTTCAGATTTCCAAAGAACGAAGAACAAAATTAACAATTTAGCCAGCCTAGCAAAGCTTGAGCTTTTGACTCTCTGTAGGTATACCCACAATCTCAGAAGCTTAAAAATTATTTTAGACCTGTTTAATGAAAATAAAAAACCAGCAACTTTATTAAATAAATTAGGTGTTTGACAAATGCCTTTTTTATGCTAGTCAAACGCCAACTTAATGCCTTAGAAAAATTCAGGCTCCAAACTTTACAGACTATAGGTGTTGCAGATACAGAATTCTATTATTGTCTTTAACTCTGTCAGAGCTAAGCATAAGAGACTGAGGTTATAGTGTATAGGTAAGAGACTGAGGTCATAGTGTATAGGTATTATGGTCCCCCCCCCCGTTTTCCTTTTTTTCTCTACATTATAATACACTATGCATTATTACAACTTAAAATGCACAGATAGTCTTTATACAAGAGCAACCTCTTTAACATCCTTTGCATTCTTCTCTTTGATGAATCCAACATACAGGTTAGTCCCACTGGAGTCGCACTCTGAAAGTCTTGTGTTTCGACCACCTTCCGACATGCCTTTCACAAATTGCACCAGGTTCCGCCAATTGTTTTCTTCAAACAACCTCTTATTCAGTCTTAAAAACGTGAATGCACACAATCCATTGCCAGAATCCGACCTACTTGTTGCCAAAACTTGTCCATATGCACTCTCATCATACCTCTCCAGAGCATTCTCACCTGCAAGTTCTATTCTAGCACTCCTTGTCGCCATCTTTACTTGCCGAACTAACCCTTGCGGCGAGCAATTCGCATGCTCGGGCTGTTCTCCATCTTTCATTTCCATGCAAGTGAAGTTAAGTACAACTCCATGTTTGCCCATCATTCGCGCTATTGGAAGGTAACCGTCTCTATGTCTAGTGTTATAGTATCCTGCTGTTAGCTCAGCTGCATGGGACCTTGTTCTGTAATGCCAGTGGATTCCAGCTACTTTTCCAGAAAGTTTTGCTCCAGTTTCTTGAAATACTCCTTCTGCAGCAGCAAGGATTCTATCACCGTGTTCCACTAGCTTTCCAGAATACCACTCCAGAAAGAACTGTGCATATTCACCGTTCCATGTTCCTTCTCTGCGGAAAAATCCGGTGTCTTCAGGAAATTGATTGTATTGACCGGCATCGTGCGGTCCACTTATTCCCCAGTCGCTCTTCCCTTTTGCTTCTGCTGCCGCTTTTAGGGAAGCTCTAATGTACTGCATGAGATAGAAGCTTGTGTGAGAGAATATAACATAGTTTTGGGTCTCTCTTCTGTTAAATATTTAGTATTACAGTATTAGTCATTATCAATAGTTTTTTTCTTTTATTGTTGATGAGCTTTAGCTCAAATGGCACTTATACACTGTAATAACCAGGGAGGGAACAAGAATTTCTCATCTGATTGTTTTTGATAAGTAAAGCTTTTATTGAATTTTAGCCTTTTAGGTCATCATCAACGGCTGTGGCCCATGATTTAAACATACGTGGATTTTTCTTCCCCTTTAAAGCTTACGAGAGTTACCTTGTCATAACATTGAAATTCTCCAATTCCAGGAAACCTCCATGTTCCATTGCTCTCTGGATAAGAAGGATATCTGAGCTCCCCGCAAGGACCCATTCCCACTTGAATTTCCTGCAAATATTTGAACATCAGTTACTTGAGCTGAAAGCAATGATTTCCTTGTACACTTTGGAAATGAATATCCTGTCAATTTGGTATTTGATATCCATAAACCCTTTTAATGGCAAACTTTAGATTGTGATTTTGGGATCAGGATCTTTTAGATCTCTTAAGATAATAATATTTACAAATTATTTCTAACTACAATTTATCCAAATATAATTTATTTATGTTAGTTTTTTAGCATGAATCATGTCCCCACATGACTTGCCTAATTTGTTGGGTCATAAGAGTTTTTATCAATCGGACAAAGTTTTTCACCAATCGAGTTAGACAAATGTTTTTTCAATTCAACATATTAAGAGAAAAAAAAAAAATCAACATATTAAACCGACATCTGTCCTTAGAAGACGTGTACACAAACATGTGTAATTAGTAGCAACATGCAATAGGTGTTTAATTAAACGCGTTTGTAGATGTTTCTTACCACAATAACTTCGCCCAAGTAGTCTTCGAATCTTTCACGGAAGCTCCTCATGTAGTCTGTGTAGACCTGAATGGGTGTTCTTCCTCTGAGAACAGCCAGTGAATCACAACCCAAAGAGATGTACTCAGGATTCCTCCTACCTGATTTGTCTGTATAGACAAGGTCAGGGTTCCTGCTGATTTCTTCCAACACCCATGGAGGTAATGGAATGCTGCGGAGTTCAAAAAAAACAGAAGGCTCTTACTTAAAATTTCTTCCTACACTCAATTCACAATGTCCCGCAATTGAGATAAATATACATAAATGAATATTTTGTTTAGAAACAAGATTTTTTTTTTTTTTTTGCTATTTTATTTAAAAACATGCTTTTAAAATCCGTACCTGCAAGAGTCTCCAACATTTCCTCCACACTGATGAAAAGACATGACAACTTGGAGCTTCAAGCCATGCTTTTGAACCATCTGCACAAGCTCAGCATACCCTTCCCAGTTATACTTGAGAGGTCCATCTTTCTCCACCAACCCCCACCAAGCGTCCACCATAACTCCTTCCACTCCTGCACTCTTCAACGCCATCAAGCTTGCATTCATTGCTCGCGGCTTGTTCAGATTGCCTCCGTGCGTCACCGTGTCGAGCGGCAGCATCACGAACACAGGCACCCTCGAATCATTATTCGCGCGGTGGCGGCCCGACAGCGCGTGCAGCTTCTCCGGCGCCGCCCGCTCCTCATTTCTCCACCCTTCTGTGGAAATCGGGGCCTTCTCTCTCGAGAGCTGTGCCGCCTCCTGCATCATCGATATCTTCGCAGCTCGGATACGGCTTGACGGCTTTGTTTGTGCAAAGAAAATTGCATTGCTGGAGAACTCCTGATCAGGAGTTTTCAGGCTCCTGGTGTCTTTAAGATTGATGAAAGATGTTGATGAACGTAACGTTAAAGTCATATTTTTTTAAAAAAATCTTCTGTTTGGTGGTTTGATTAATGAAGAGGTAAACGAGAGAGAGAGATGTGGGAATGGATGAAGGAGAGTGTGGTGTATATTTATAAAAGGGAAACTCTGGTTTGAGTGTGTTTTTTTTTGAAAGAGACAACCTTGGTGGGCTCTTGTTTAAAAAGGAAAAAGTGCATAAAACCAACGGAGTCAGCTCACTTTTTTTCAAAGCCATTTTCTCTATACGCGTTTCCACCTTTTCATTCTTATCAATCTGAAAAAAAATAATAAAATAAAATTTTTAAAGGAATTGCTTAGAAGTTTCATC
This sequence comes from Carpinus fangiana, assembly GCA_006937295.1. Lineage (NCBI taxonomy): Eukaryota > Viridiplantae > Streptophyta > Magnoliopsida > Fagales > Betulaceae > Carpinus > Carpinus fangiana. The sequence goes on from CM017325.1 coordinate 6,120,294, forward strand.
AGTTTTTTATGGCTCTGACATATCTTATGTATTTCTATCTTGGGAAAGATTGAGAGAAAGGAAACTCCTCCCAGAAGGAACATATATATATATATATATTATGTATTATCATGAGTTAATTCGAATGGTCGACTCGTTTAGTTAATACCATGAGATCGGTTGTTCAAGTTCTTACTCAATTAATACACGGTTCTTTGCAGGCGGCCGGGATCATGTATCCAGGGTTTATCTGACAGAGATAGGTCACAAAGTGGCACTGCCTTAAAGGTATTCCACTTCATAAAAAAATAATAATAATAATAATTAAAAAAAAAAAAAAAAAACACTTTAAAATGACATAAGTCATCAATATTTGCCTTAGATTATGCCTTTGATTGTAGAAACATTTTGAAATTTGAATATTTTGACTGTTTCATTTTGAAATTTGGACGTGTAAAGTGTAAAGCACTAGTAAGTTAGTAACAAGAGAAACTGAAATATCTTAAAAGTTATACAAAACCTTGATATTTTGACTTAACCTGTCCAAGTCTAGGACTAGTCCAAGTAAAGATGAGGAAGCTAACCCCTGCCCTCATAGCAGAAATATAATATCTATGCCATACAAAATTCAAGTGCTCTTCAAGCCACCTTAACTATTTTATATGATTTTTACATAATATCTGATTCTGTATTTTTGTTATATATATATATATATTCATTCAAGAGCCATATTAAGCATTCACACTCGGCTAGCCAAAGGTTATTTTGGCTAGTTGGAATGCAAAGTAATTTGGGTGAAAAATATATATAACTGCATTTGGCTAATTACTTTAGTTCAAAAATTGGTGAGCACTCATCTCTTGATAAGACATGCACGCGACTTTGAAATGTATGTGGTTTGAAAATGAAAGAATATTCAAATGAAATAACAAAAGTGAATAGCTAATATATATATATATATATGTTTTAGAAAAGTGGGTAGCTAAAATGGGGGAGGGGGGAGGGAATAATTTTTTAGCTAATTAAAATTGAGAGAAAATTTGCAGAGTAGAGCGCGAATACTCTTTAAAGCTTGTTAATTTTGTGAAGAAAAATATGTTAGACCTACAACTAGTTCACAACTCTTTTATAACTTGTTGACACGTATTAACACATAATTGGAAGAGATCGCAGAGATGAATGATGATTCAATTTCTCAATCAACTATATATGGTTTTTGTTTTTCCACCCAAAAAGCAAGTTCTGTCCTAAATAATTATTAATTTGATGTGGATAAAAAAAATGAGAGCATTTGAAAGAATTTTCTTGGTTTTGGTTTTGATAGGATAAGAAAGAGTAGAAAAGACTGCATGTGGCTGTAAGTTGTAAGTTGTAAGTTGTAAGCAAAGTCTTTGCTTTCATTTTCTACTGAGGATCACCATACACTTTTTGCTAACTATTCGGCTTCATGGGCTCCATCTAGATGCTTATGTGAAGGATACCAACAAAAATCATCTCTCATGGATTTTAATTTATTTTTCCTACCACTGATTTTGAAGCATATATATATATATATATATATTATTATGTTTATCTCTAAGTACAAAGGAAAAGGCAGACAAATCCCTTTCTTGGTTGAATGAAGAAATAATTGGCAGATGCCTTTTTGTCTGCACTTTAAATGCTTTGGGTATGCTTATTTCATATGTGTACGTACTAATTAATTTGATTTGACTTCTAGTCTAGGTACAAAATTGATCACTTGCTAAAAACCATCTACTTTTCTTGTGCTTGCTCTAATTAAAGTAATAGGCTTAATTGATGATTTAATGTGATATAGACGTATGGGGTAAGGTGTTTACCTTATATCTTAAGGAAATATTTCATGTACGTGTTAAACTTCTTTTGATAAGAGACAGTTCAAGCTCACACGTGAATAAAAATATTGGAATGTTAATTTATACGATTAAATTCATAATTTCTTATCAACTTAATTAAACTTTAAAAATAAGTGGTAATCGATTTAAACCCGTTTATCTTAAACAAATTTCGTGTACTACTCAAACACAAAGTAGTCTAAATGACTTGGAAAAGAGAAAACAAAAGGAATTAACACATTTTTTCATATTAATTAAGTTTAATGTAATTGAGGGCATATATGTCCAAGCACATTTAATTTGTGCACCTTCATTTTTAACTTTTTCAAAACAAAAAACATCTGTGGAGTAATTATTATTATTTGAGAAAATTGGTAGCCTTCATTGAACTTATTCAAGGATTACAGATTGCTCATAAGCAAGAAGATCCTTAATACAAGTGGGTGGCTCCAGGATCCACACGTCGACGATAACTTTGCCAAAGCATGAGCTATCTAATCTGATTAGCCTCTCGTGGAACCTTCATAATTCTAGCTATCTGTGGAGTAATTATTGGTTAATGTAAAACAGCTGCATGATCCATAACTAAGGACCTCTTCCAGTTCAAAAATTAAAAAAAAAAAAGAAAAGAAAAGAAAAAAAAAAAAGTGATTGGGTGTGAATTAATTGTCCGTTGAATCAGACACGTGGAAGTATAAAAAATAAACACGTGGCTGAAAAGGTAGAAAAGGATAATTCCGAATATTTGGGATATGCTACACACGTGGATGGTTGGGTGTTTTTTATGCAACCAAATTCAAAATTGCAATGATTTTCGAGCTTAGCTTTAGCTTTGCCCACTTACTTCCCACGCCTACCGTTGTAGTTTTTTGTGGACGGCGTGGACTCTTATCTCTTCAATTTTCTGTCAATTTCCTACCTAGCTTCTCTCAATTCAAATAAAAATAAATAAATCCAGAGATTTAATAGAACGAAAATGGAGAAGAGATTATATATATATAAATTGTAGTTTTATAATAAAATGTAAAATGTAAGAAAAATAGCGGAAGCGGAAAGAGAAGGAGAACGAGAATACGCCAATGTCCACAAATTGGGAAAAGTCTTACAAGATTACGAGGTCGTTTGGCAAACGACATGAGGATTTCACGGTACTGGGCTCCACGGCATTGTTTAACAAGATGACATGTATAGTCTAGTTGCAAATTGGCAGGTTTGAAAAAATGAGAGATTCATATTCCTATTTTACCCTTTGTACCCACAACGATAAATCCTTCCCTCTTTTTCACACATGAGGGTTTTCTGATTTTTTGTGTTTCATACATGAGGGTTTTCTAGTTTTTTAACACAAAAGAAAGGTCTAACGCACACGTTATGAAGGGCAGAGGCCTCAGAGTATTCTGATCTAGAAACAGTGTTGTGGGGAATTAGAAAATATGTTGTACCTTGCCAAACAAGCCCTACATCTTTATTGAATGACCTGATTTATTTGCATAATGTCTATGGTAACCATTTTTTTTTTATGCCGACTAGTTTGCAATCAGATTAGTATTAATAAAAAGACAATATCTTGTGATTTCGACATCTAATGGATCGAGGAAACTTTTGTGGTAATTGGAAAGCTTATTCAAACGCTACAAATTTATATTTCATAAAGATTTTCCAATTACATTGTTTATTGGGTCAAAAAAGGCTGTCAAGAAAAAAACAAAAACACCACCCAAAAAACTTAATTCGGAAATGGGTACGAAATAGATTTTTTTATTTTTTATTTTTTGTATAGACTTCTTCATTGTCAAGACTCGTGCTATATATAAATATTAATGACGAGTCACAATTTTAAGCTTCCACTTGTCAAGTTTTAAACAATCTCAGCTAGTACTGATTGAGATTCTGCCATATATGGTACCATCATTCAATAATTGTTTAATAATTTGATACATATCTTAACTTTAACTTGCCACTTGTTACAATTCTAAGCTATACTCTTGAATATATATATATATATATATATATCTCTATCTGTGTGTGTTGAATTTGGGACAAGTTGGAGATGAATCCGGCCATATATAGTTGTCTAGTGCTTTTCACACTAGCAAACACATGGCTGTTGTACGTTGTCCTCTACCCAAGCTTTCTCGATCACCCCTTTGTTTATGTTGCATGTGGTGCACCATTGCTGAAACGTATTCACTTCAAACCCACACAAAACTCCTCATCATCACTGCACTTTTAGCATCCAACTTGCGTATCCTCGACCAGTTGCTTTTAGCATTTCATCATCAGTGACAAAATATCTTTGAATAATGTAGGTTTAGGTATAGAGTTAAATTAATACATTTTTGGAGGTGAAAGAGTGAATACTCAAGAAGTTGAAGATTTATCTCATTCGAATGAGATACTGTGGAAATTAAATTTCTAAAATGCTTCGTTTGCTATCTTGGTTGCTTCTTGTCTAGACGGAGGATCAAAAGGAATTCTACAGAGTTTCGCTCGGTACATTATTTGGTGTTTCATTTGATCGAAGTGTCACTCGAAATTGGTTTAAATGAAGCATGTTCATATATGCAAAACCCTAAATCTCGTTCGAACGAACTTAAATTCATTCAAACGAGAATTGTGGCAATTCTAAGAAGCCCTAGTTGACTGAGTCTAAAAAGCCTTATTTTTTTGTTGTCTATATATATAAGTCTCATATACCACGACTTTTGCACAACAAGAGAGGCATTATTCCTTTGTTTAGAGAGAAGTTTGTCATTGGTCTCGAGTTTATATAGATCATAAACTTCACCTAATTTCTTCTTAACTTTTCAAATTCTAGAAAGTCTTTCAGTGATCAGAGTTTTAATTTAAAGTGGACAAGGTTTGTTTATGTGAAGACGATTCACATAAAATAATATCAGAGGTTCTGATCTCCATGGTGGGTGGTGAATGTATTGTTTATCAAAGTTATGAGATTAGGTCTTTAAGTTTACAAAGGTTTTGTAAGTAAAATAATATGTAACGTAAATCTTTTTATTTTCTAAACTAGAAAATAAAAAATAAAAAATAAAAAATAAAAGGTCGTCTATTTGGGAAAAGCTGTGGCGCCCCATGACTTTGCATCACCGAAAGAATTATATTCAGAGCGCAGAAAAATGAACGGTCAATGTTGGGTTAAAGTTTGTTGCCGACATCATTTAGCACAAACTTGTACTTAATATTATTCTGCAAATTAATAACTTGTCCTAACTCTAGTAAGCCTACTAAGTAAAATTTACTAAAATTACTCCATCAAAGGAACAATGTTAAAAAAAAAGTGCATTATAATTATTTAATTAACATTTTAATACTGAATTTGGGTCATGTCGAAACATGATCCAAAACTATATAATTCGACTCTAACCATGTCGGATTTGGATCATGTCGAGATATGTGTATAATAAGATTATATAAGTTAACTCTAACCCTTAATAAGTGAAACTTAACACATAAAATCTTGAGTAATACTATAAGTATTCCTAAAGTTTTTCTAGAGTCATATCAAATGTGATGTGGCTTTTAAAATCACCAATAGATCAAAAGTCAATAAATCACATCTCAAATTCAACGTTAATTTTAAAAGTCACATTACATTTTGGATGACTCTAGGAAGTAGGAAGACTCTAAGAAGTCTTGTATCATTACTCTAAAATCTTTAATTGAAATAACGGGAAGTGAATTACAGTGACAAAATTCAAACTCAAAACCTTTGTTCTAATATCTTAAATCACAATTTATTTCATAACCTTAAATTGATTAAAAAAATATTAATTTAATAATTTAATTAATATTTTAACATAAATATTAAAAGGATAATCATGATTATGATAAGATAAGAGTGAAGAAACCCACAATCTAAATAATGTCGGTGAAGGGTGTATGAGGAAAAACATAATAATAATAATAATAATAATAATAATAATAAAAACACTAATATCATGAGCTAGTAATACATTGAACAGGATAAAAAGGCAGCAAATTGAAATGGGATATTTAGCCTGGAATGTCTTATAGTTCCTATACCAGATACCTATTAAGGTCACTGTCCCTGCCTTCTTAGAGTCCGAGAAATCCAGTTGGGAACATTTTCATGTCAATTAACATAAAATGTGGAGACACCTTATTTGAAAAATATCTGACAACCTAAATAAGATATTTCCACAAATCATGGCTGTGACTGCTTTATAAATAGCTCATACTCTTGGAAGTTTCTGAAATACTGATATTTTGGGGATATAGGGAGTCCTTATAGAACGCTGTTGTATCTATTCTTTTGACTTGTCCATCACTTCTTTTAGTTCATGTAGACCATTTGACTAGGAGTAATGAATATCCCATATTAATACTTCACAAATATCTCATTATGTTGTCGACATAGGGTCTACTAGCCATTGTACCATACTAATATCTCGCAAATATTTCATTATGTTGACGGGACAAGGCCTACTAACCATTATATATATTAAAAATAGCTGATATAAGGATTACTACACCATGTCACGTCAATATTATTAAATATTAGTGAAGTATATAGCATTACTCTTCTTCTACATGTCATTTCGGTTATCAATTTAATATCCCATTATGCAGATGTAGTAGGATATAGTAGCCCTTGGATCGACCCTTATTAAAAAAAAGATATATCCAATGGTTACTATACCCAGCCACATCAGCATAATGGGATATTTGTGAGTGAAAATATTCTACACAAAGTCGGTACTTACCGCGAGCATGATAACCCTGTAATGGAATATTACCCTTAACTCGTGTGTTCATTCAGGTTAACTTGACTGTGTATAGAAAGAAGAAGTTAAGAGCATTTGTATATGCTACAAGCACCATAGAAACCAAATTCCCCAGATATTAAATACCACACATTAAAAGGTGGATACACAGTAGCAGCCTTCGTCAATAATCAGATCATAATAAAAGATACATCAAAGGATACTTAGAAAAGCCATTATATATCAGGATAAGCTCCTTAAGGTTTCATTAGATCAAATAAGTAAATCTTAAAGAAATAATGGCTTTCATCATAAACCATAATTATACAATCCCAAACTTTTTGTTCATTTATTCTTACCGTCTCAAGAGTTTCTGGGTATGCATTCTCTCAGGACTACGCAGGAAAGTAACTGGACTCTGCCACCAGTTATTCAACACTCTGCTACAGGAAATGCAGACCCAATTCTGTCTCCAAGACGATAGCACTTGATATTAACAGGATATGGACCCAACTGAATGTGGTTCTCCTCCCCACCCATATAAAAACACAGGGTATATAATGCAATTTCAAATTCTGGGCTCACTCCAATCAAAGTGCTTGATACAGATTTGAGAACACCATTCCATTCAAACTGAACTGTAAGCAACTGGGTTTCAGAGTCTGGCTGCAAGTTGGAATAGGGGACATTAAAAACATTAAACAAGATGTGGTTACATTATAATGTAGGAGAAAAGTTATTCTGTTATAATATCATTTATCCTCAAGACAGACAACTTTTTCTCACTTGATGATAAAAATGCAATATATTTGTGTGCTGGATACTTCTCAGAAAACTTACTGGTCACTGTGTATGTAAAGCAATTCAGTATTCAGCAACACATGCATATTCACAATAATCAAAAGCGTCTTCTTACTGCCTAACATAACAAAATCCCAAAAGCTTCAGCTCTAAGAACTAATGTAAAAACATTATTATTGGTTCCACGTTCAGAAGCTGTTATGTCACGTTACATTGCTTTTCAAATTAAATTGATTAACGTGATACATCATCACTAACAAAAACTAACTAACATTTGCAATAAAGACTGATGTCAGGTGCTTATCACTGAGTAATGATGGTGGTTGTTTGATGGTAAAATAGAATCTTGAGTATATCAACAATGGAATGCCAATTCCCATCTGAAGCAATGCATTGCATGAAATGAATAACCATTATGTAATAAGGCAAGTTAATGAAAAATGGCATGGCATCTAGGAAAGATGAAAGACGTCACGTTAACAAAGTAATGATTCTAATAGGTCAATAATATTTTGCAATGAGTACTTTTGATTGAAGCAAAGTCAACTAGAAAACATAGAGGAAAAAATACAAACTTCGTTTAGCCTGAACAGCATCGGGTAATGTTCTCCTTTAAAGCAGGCTAGAAAACTGCTTCTTTTTTTTTTCCCTGATATTGTAGACTTTTTGCAATATGCGTCTTACTTTGGGGTGGCAAAACAAACCAAAACGGCTCTTTTCTTCACATGAGCAGCTACCAAATCTTCATAAATTCCATGATTGGAACAAGGGTAAGCTGGGTTCAATATCATACATGCGGTCCCTCGAGTTTTTTATATTGCCTTAAATTCATAGAATCTATTTCATTTTTCAACTAATAATTGAACATGTCTCTCCTTAAACATATTTAGAACTAATTTAATAATTAATTTACATAGTATAATCAAGTACATCATGGAACTGCTAACATTTAACAAGAATTTCCACAATGCAAGAAATAAAATTGCAAATATAGAGATCTTGCAGTGAAAAAGAAAGCACTACAAAAATATTACAGGAAAACAATAATGCAATTACCCCAAAAGAAACTGTAAAAATTTATGCAGACAAAATAAAAATATATGCCCAATTGGAAGCAAAGAGATGGTTAAAAAAAAAAAACACAACCAAGTTGGGGTTTAAATGTTTTTGTAAAACTTTTAGTTCTCTTTTTTTCTCTGTTTTCTCAACATCCAAATGGAAGAAAAGGATAGTCACTTACAATCTGCCCACGCCGTCGGGGAAAAATATAACCTTGATAGTCAACCCTCCCTTTAGCTTCTTCTAGGTAAAACTGGGAAGAGGAGAACAAATAACACAAATTATAATCACCCTAATTGAAAAATATTAACGAGTTTACAAGTTTTAGGTTGCTGGCTAGAGTCAATGTATTTAGGGTGAATTCATGACTGATTGATGACACAGAAAAACAAATAGTGCTAGAAGATTTCTTACAGCTGCAGACATGTTCTGAAAGGAGTTAATCCTTTACTATGATCATCATCAATTGCAAGCTTGTAACTTAGAATCACTTATTGTTTTCCAAGAAGAAAAGAAAATAACCCTGCTAGCTCATAACATCCTCCTACAGTAGTAGCTGTTAATATGAATAACAGAAACTCTCTTGACCATTTATGTACCATTATACTCTAGGGATGGATGATTACATAAAGTTGAAAATAGTAATATAAGAAATTGAAAGATTTAGTTGAAATTATTCCTTTGGAAAGTTCTTGAAAAGCTAATCATAGGTTCTTCTCTCTGTCAGAACAATAGGGCTGTTATGCTCATTATTGAACTTGTTAAAGAGATGAAATATAAAATCATTAATCAAATGCCTTCATTTATCGTAAGTACCTCTGTCTCGGCAGTGTTCTAACCTACTTCCCAATTAGGCTCCTATCAACATAAAATCAACATACCACTCCAGACTTAAGCATGAATTAGTTCAGACGTAGGAAGGTGTAAGTAATAAGGCTCACACCTGAAGCCAGTTATGGAAGCCAGAAACCTCTTGTTCACCACGTTGCTTGATTTCTCCAACAAACACATGTTCAAATGCAGAAGAGGAACCATGTGTACCACCTCGGCCATAGAGATCGAACCAGAGAATAGTCATCATTCTCTTAAAATCTTGATAGTTTGCAGATATAATGCCCTTGGATGAGAGATACTTTTGAAGATACTTGATTGGTGCAGTTCTACTAATTTCTTCTATAAATGCTTCTTGCTCTTGCCTCTCCTCAGATGTGACCACTTCTTTGCACCCTTCATCCGGGTTGTAATTGTCTAGAAGAGAACAGAAACGAGAAAAGGTAGGCCTCCTAAATATGTCATCGCTCACATAGCTAAATAGGGCTCCTTGTGCCACATCTTCCTTTTGGTAGACCTTCTTCCCTTCACCACAATCAATTTCATAGTCCTTACTAGGTACCAAACGGTTTAAATCAAGTTCCCAGAGCTTATTGCAAGCTTGTGACAGGTCAGCAAGCTCCTCTTCTGACGGCTCTACCTGAGAGCCAATTTCAACCTCCTCAGAGTATTCTTGCTCACTGGAAGGCTGTTTGTATCTGTGCCAGTGATCCATTTGAATCTGTCAATGCGTTGATCACAATGAATCACTTAGACATCAATAATAAAAATTAATATTCTCAGATTTGAAATGCAGCATCTTAAAATACTATTTCCATTGGGACAAACAAATCTGAGATTATAATCAGCTCAATATAGTTAAATGCAAGTGACTAATACATTTCTCTCTAACCCAACGTATGAACTCTGGCCCATAGTTTTCACATATTAAACCCAATCAAAAAAACATAAAATTTAGACCGGTAGTATTTCAGGGTAACATGTCCAAATTATCTTGCTGAACACCATCACTAAACCCCAGAACACTCAGTTCGAGGTACTGGAGCCTCGTTATCTAAACAAAAACCACCAAATAACACTACAAATAGAAACCAAACATTTTGGGCTGGTCAGAAAAAGAAGTCTCTATTTTAATGTAACAACATTTTCATCTCTCTCTCTCTGTGTCTGAAACACATGAGCATGCACCGTGTGTGCAGAATTCACAAATACAGCACTAAGCATAGTTTGCAAATTTAGCTGTGAAACTTGACAAGAAATGATGGTAAAAACCACCACAGAAATGGCTGATGCTGTCTGCAGTCATCAAATTCCATGGCCAGGATTCATTTAATGAGCCTTTTTGAAGTGTGATGATTGGAACAAGAAAAAAAACCTTGTGTTGCTGCCTTCGAGGCTTTCTGCTGACAGTCTCCCAACTGTCATTGTTGTCCCCTTCATTCTCCTGTATGAATAGCTTAATACCATCAAAAATACGTAGAAATATTAAAAATGAATTCCAGTATATTTACTTTAATTGGAGGATTAATAAAATCAACCTCTCTCTTCCAAGTCTTTTGGTGATAACTATGTTGCTCAACATCTTGGTAACCCTCTTCCACAGTCTGCATCTAAGGATTGACAGGAATACACAATGTGGAGAGAGTTCAAAAGTTATCAGAAGGAAAAAAGGCTAGCTATGTTATGCTGATCATTATATTAAATGCATAATACTTCAAAAAAAAATAATAATAAAACTTTATGATAGCATAGAGAAAAAAGTTAATAATAAAAAAAAAGAAGTATTTTTTGCACTTAAACACATGAAAATGTACAAGCACAAAGAGGGGTTTAGGCTAAGGCTAGTGTCACTATCAAGCACAAAGAGGTGTTAGGCTAAGGCTAGTATCACTATCAATGATCACAATTTGATATATGACTGTCATACAATTATAATAACATGTCATTCTCACGTGAGAATCACAATTACATATTGGAGATGCTACAATTATAATGAGTAATGTTATTTGGTATATTGATATATGATTGATGTATAATTGGCATAATGAGATAGTAAAAATCAACCTTTGAATGCTTTTTTACAAATATGAAATCAAATGGCTGATTTTTAATGTCACGTCATTAAATTTTTTGGTAGTAATATAACATTCTACTAAATAGACTTGCTCAAATATAAAACATATTTCAAGGGCATTTTGGACATTACTCAATCCCTCAAGATGTCACATTTAGTACAAATCCAATCAATCAAAATACAGCTATACAGATCAAAACAAATCCCTAAAGGTATCACCTTTTGGGGCCAGCTCGAATTCGAAGGTCTCGAACCCGCGACCTCCCACTCCTCACCCCCCAATTCACTCTTTTCCTGAGAAACCACATTTCCATTTCATTTCATTTCCACACTCAAATCTAAAAAATCGAATCCAACCAATTCACAACGAATCAAAACCAAACCTGTCTATTCCACGGGTTCTGATTATGACTATGAGCTCGACCTCTGGCACTGCTGTCTTCGTCCTTATCCTGCTCCCCGGAAACCACCTGCGCATTTTAGCGCCGGACACTAATCTAAGTTCAATTGTAAAAAGATAAAAGGCAAAAGGGCCGGGGGGGGTTGTGCTAACCTCAGCCCAAGTGGATCTGGACCGCTCGTCCCGGGGCTCTTCGTCGTCCCTGTTGTTGTGGCCGAGCGCCACGTCGATCAAGCCCTTGATCAGACCGTCCATATTTGTTGTTCAGAGAGACACAGAGAGTGGGAGAGAGAGAGAGAGAGAGAGGGAGTTGAATAAAGTCGATGGAATGGCGGGTAATGGCATTGTTGTAAAAATAAGGGGAGAGAGGTTTTGTAATTAATATGAATATCCGTCTCCGTCGTCACGGGCTCCACAGCTCCTTTCTCAATTATTTCTCACCGTGGGTCCTAAAAGTGCTGACAACCATTTATCTTCATCCTTCTTTCTTTCTTTTTATTAAAACAATTAATCAATCAGATCACATTTAATAAATTTGAGGTCATTAATTCTTCTTTTTTTTTTTTTTTTCTTGTGTGAACATATAAAATAAATACTTTTTCTTATAAAAAAAAATTCTGTAATATATATATTCCTTGTATTATGCTACTAGTCGGCCCCAACAGCTAAATTAAGTTGTTTTTGTTTTTCTTTTTTAAATTCAATTTGTAAATTTTTCAAGTCTTTTTAAAAAATATATTTTTAAATAGCATGTAAAAAATCTATATATTTATTTTAATAAAAAAACGTGTGTTTCTCATATAATCCATAAAATTATCTAATTATCATTTTTATTGGCACATCTGAGAGTGTACTTGAAAGTAAGAATGTATATAACATTTCTTTTAAAACATTTCAAAGTTGTTTTTGTTAAGAAGTAATTAGGCATCTAGAAAAATGGGAAAGTAACGAGTCTAATGACCACTTGTATATGCAAATGTTCCTAGTGGTCAAATATGATTATTTCCATTTCATGGTGTTTAACAGTATACATCGACATATGTGTTCAAAAAATTTAAATAATATGATATACATCTGACAATGTATATGATATTAATATGACATAATATACATAATACCATATTATTTAAATTTTTGTCACAGCTCTAGAATCTCATTGTTGTTTGCTCCGCTATGAAACGTACTATTCCCAATAGTGTCATATGTTACACAATGTTCCAGAACGAAAAGATATGACAAATTAATCCTACGTTAGCAACTCTTATCCTACTCTCATACTTCTAAGCTAATGTTACAATAGCCCTTGAATCAAGTCTTTATTAATTAGAAGAAAAAAAGTCTTTATTAAAAAATTAAAATCAAAGGCTAATAGACATTGACGCATCAGCCAAGTAAAAGTAATATAGAAGTGAGATATGAGATGAAAATTTAAAATTACTCAATAGAAAATATTACCACTAGCAAACGGGAAAGAAAAATGTTATTTTTTACATTCTCTCATACTCAATTGACGTTGCATCCTCAACCCATCCTTGGATCAATCTTAGTTGAAAATAAAAAAATAAAAATAAAAATTCAAGGATGAATTGAACATGCCACGTTATTTGAGTATGCCATTTCGGACAAACTTAGCTCGGACAAACTTGAAGCAATCAGTCTGTTCAGGGCTCTCTTGAGCTTCCAACCCGTCAGTTTGACCACCAGAAATGATCCACAGCTGACCTGTGAATCCTTTTCTGAAGTAGAAATTAGCCAAAAATAAAATATATATATATATATATATCTATATATATGAACAATGTCAATCAAAACTGTTTCTTTACATTTCTTTCAAAACTCAGGAACAGCATGAAAGAATTAAAATTCAGCAAAAACGCATTAGACTACAGATTGCTCAGTATTTACAATATTATACAAAATGGCACGAATTAGTTACAAATTTGAATTCATGGAGCTAAAGGATAAGAGCCACCAAAATTGTAAATGTTTTAAATATCTGGTACAAATTAACCACACCAAGGGGAGAACATGAATGGGAGGGAACCCCAGCCAAGCCAAGAAAATCCAAACGTATAAATTGGCTAACAGCAACTGGAAGAAATGAGCTAGAGCCTTATAGTGAACTTTTGCTATCTCTCTCTCTCTCTCTTCAGACATCACTTTCGGTGCCTCCGCTTTTGTTCAACTCTTTGCCTCTTCTCGTCATCCCACTCGCGGTCATAGATGCTGAGACCATGGTTAAGGACTTGCAATGGCAGGCGTCATGTCACTTGCTAAATTTAAAGTAAAAGACAATAATTTTAAGTAGATTCTGGCAATTATTTGGCAAAGGATCCTGATGGTGAATAATGTATGGATGTAAGTTTAATAACATGCGTGTGCATAAATATTATATATGTATATGCAAGATACCATGAAAACTAATTTTAAGGATACGGGTCTGATTCGCGACGGGTCATTTTGCTTGCAACTTCTTTACCATGAATCCTTAGACTTGGTTCATCCAAGTAACCTGCACGCTGAATCATTGCTCCCTTCCGGTCTCCCCTGTCTCTTCCTTCGTATGATTGTGACACACCAATACTAAGGGGAGGAGGTGGCGGAGCCACAGGTGAATACTCACCAGCTTCCCCTGATGGCATATGCTCCCTTTTAAGTTTCCGCCTCTTTGAAGCTGCACTTGCATCCATATCATCTTTTAAAACATTTGCTTTCTCCCTCTCTCTTTCCCGTTCTCTTTCCCTCTCCTCTGCCTACATGCAGCACTAAAAGAATTGAGAGACAACTTCATGTTTAAGCGTGATGAAAATGGTGATTGCTAAGGGCGTAGCCCAAAAACTAAATCAATCCATTCTAAGAATCAATGCATCTATCAGTAATCAAATTATATACATAGCAAGGCACCAATGAAATGGACAAATTATATGGAAAGCCAAAATTCCATGTATGACTAGAATATTGCTTTAATAGCTGGCCATTCCAATAGAATGTAATATCACTTGAATTCGAAGTGGGAAGGAAGAACAAAATACAAAATTTTTTTTTTAAAAAAAAAAACATAGAGAAATATTCAACTATAGACAAGCCAGTCAGAATGACAATCAGATAAGCTGTAGGCTACCATTTAAAATAAGGTAGTAATTTCATAGGAGAGATTGTCCACCCTTCAGAAAAATAAAAAAATAAAAAAAATAAAAAATAAAACCAAAAATAAAGAAGATTGATAAATCATTTCCATTGAAATGGTGATTTTCCATTATGGGCTTCAAGACCAAGTCCATTAAGTCAAAGAACATAAATATGAAGTTTTGGACTATTACTAAACTCACATAACCTACATATGACCAACTTAATTCGATTCATCATTGCGCATAAAACATCTAACAAGAAGCACAAATTCTAACTTGACTGTCAGACAATTCCCCAGTTACGTCGTCAAAGGGTTTGTTCTGAATGTAAATGACAGTTAAATTAATAAGGGCAGATAAATACCTTCATTGACAGTGCTTCTCTTTCCTCTCGCTTTCTCTCTCGGAAATCATCATCTCTTCTACGTTTTGCATCATCCTGTGAAGACAAGGAATTCTCTTCAGATCGTCTCCGTTCTTTCTCTTCATGCCTTGGAGATAGCCTTTGAGAATGCCGGGTGCCTCCAAACCTTCTATCAGCATCTTCATCTCGTCTACCAGTATTGACAGATTGGGGGACCACATTAGGCGGTAACGGTGGAGGTGGAGGCAAGCCTTGATTATGAAACCGATCGTCAATATGAGATTTTTCTGCAGATGTATCATTGTACCTTAATTTACTTCTGTCATCTTTGTTCCTATCATCTTTACCTTTGTCAGGGACTCTATCAAAACTCCTATCAGAACCTCTCTCTTGAACTCTCTCAACTGAACGCTCTGTTCCGTATCTTTCGATTGACCTATCCCTAGATTTTTCAGAGAAAATGTCATCCCCGCGGGACTTATCAGAACGATCTACTCTATCCCTATAGTCCCTGTCATATCTCTCATTGCCCTTTTCTTTTGACCTATCCAGAGGCTTATCCGTGGGCCTATAGAGTTCATCGGTTCCATGATCCACAGACCTCTCTCTATCAGACAATCGAACATCACCCTCTAAATCTCTTGTTTCAGAATCCCCTTTCCGGCGTTTACTTAGTCTATCAGGTTCTTCAGAAGGACTGCCTCTCTTTTGCAGCTTATCGCTAGACTTGGAGGCAATTACAGAATTATCATGCCTAGGAGAATGAACAACACGAGAAGGGGGCCTTGGTACATCAGAAACTTCAGCACCATCATCCTTTACAGCAGAAATCCTCATATCTGAAGCCTTGGCAGCTCCACTTTCAGCCTTCGATTCATTACCGTGAGTATCTGATGATGTTCTAGCAGATGGAGTTGAACCTTTACCTGAAGCTGAAACTGTGTTACCATTTGCAGTGACTGCAGAGGTAGAATTAGTAGCTCCAACCTGCCTGCCCTCTGATGCATGAGTTGAAAGATCCTTGTCACCAGTAGAAGAGCCAGAAGTCCTGGCAACAGCTTTTCCAGATCTACTATCATCTTTTACAAGATCTTGTTTTGGAGTCTTAGTAATTGACGCAGCAGACACTGACCGTTTTGCCAAAGCTCTCAACTGCCAATGGAGGAATTTTAAACATTACAAAGGGAAGGAAATATATGATTGAAAGAGTGAGAGACAGAGCATGGGAGAAAAGAACGATGAAAAAAAAATCAACAGCAGTTATGAATTATTAGATGATAAATCACAACATCAAGAAACTAACACGAAAATTGTATTATGTCCAACATAGGATAACTAGCAGATCACAGTGTGTCAAAGTAATACTCCCCCAGTATTCTATATCCACTTTGAACCCCAAACAATTGAAAAAAAAAAGGGAAAAATATAAAAAAGCCCCTCAAACTACCAACCGTTTACAATATAGCCCCCCAATGTTCAAAAAGTAATAAAGTAGCCCCCAAACTACCAAAATGTAACAAAAAGGCCACAGATTTTTTTATATTCCTATAATACCCCTATTCTTTTAACAAATAAAATAATAAAATAATTGTTTAAAAAATCCAAAAAAAAAAAAAATCATTGGGCTAATATTTATTTATTCTAAAAAACTTTTTTTTTTTTTTTTTTTTTTTTTTTTTTTTTTTTTTNCTATATTGTAAACAGCTCGTAGTTTGAGGGGCTTTTTTATATTTTTCCCAAAAAAAAAAAAAAAAAAAAATTAAGAATGTAAAGATCACAGCAAAGCACAAGCAAATTGAAGATGATAAAGTTTAATTTTATATTGCTAGACACATCTTCACAACATTTAAATTTAACAAAAAACTAAGTCAGGTCAAAGGACATCTAATTTGCCCTTCAAATAATGAGGTAGTACGGTAGTTTTATCTTAATTTTTCTCTAATTGATAAGAGTGGCTCATTCAACACAGTTGAGTATTTTCCGGTAACATACCACCAAGAGTTTTTATCCGTAAGGACCCAAATTATGAGGACAAAAGGAGAGGAAACCCATTCCAGGAGCGAGCATGAAGCACAGGTTTTAAGTAAAAGTGGAGAAGCAACCAGCACTGTGAGAGAAGTTTATAACAAATACTACTAACAAATTACAGATGAGATGTTGCACTTATTGCATGTAGGAACAGGGAAGCACCATCTATCTGTACTCTATTAAAGCAGGGCCACCTTTAAAACCACAATTACATACTAAAATTCCCATTGTTCTTGTGGATTATTTGGTGCAATGAGATCTATTTAATTGTATTAAACACAAGATATTAGATAATACCTCAGCTTCTGTAGAGTTCTTTGGAGCAAGTTTCGCCATGTTTTCATCCAATGTTCTTGAGGATTCATCCACTTGCTTTGGATTCTCTATTGATCTTGATGTTCCAGATTGTACAGCGGCTGAGGGTAAGAATGATTGGGAATCAGATGCATTACCAGCTTTTAGTTTTAGACTTCCAGGATCAGACTTCGCAATTGCAAGACTTTCAGTTCTTTCCGATCTCCCATCTGCTGGTTTTGTTTTTAATATCTGTTCTTTCACAGAATTCCCAGAATCGGAATATAGGTTTGTTGTGGCAACTGTTTTTCCCCCAGCAGTTTCACTTTGAGAAACTTTGGAAGAACTACTTTGCACAGGTACTGAATTACCAGCTGAAGACTTTGAAGAAGGCGGTAGGGCAGGCTTATTATCAAGATAGCCGTTGCCAAATTCTTCATCCGTAACCCAGGAAGGCTGCAAAATGATAGAATATTTAGTCCATGTCGAAGACTGGGCAGAAAGCACACAACAAAAGAAGTAGGATACCTTTCTAGCAGCCAAAGCTGCAGCGACACCTGTTGCCAACACCTTGAGATCCTCTCTTTCATCACTTTTGATCTTAGCTACCTGCATGGAAGGAAGAGATATATCAAAATGCTCTAAATTGACCAGAAAGAAGCAGATAATTCAAGAGAAAAAGCAGAACATTCAACATATCTCTTACCCGCTTTTCAAGATTTATACCAGTCTTTCGAGTAACAGGGAAAACACTAGAAATCTTTGTCAACATTATAAGAGCATTTCGAATTTCCATGTACTCAGTAGATTCCAAGCACTGAATTAATAGCCTTGTTATCCTTTGACTCCATTTCCAATGTACCTATCAGCAATAGGACAAATTAACAACAGTCTATAGCAAAGTGCAGGAAAATACAACCTAATCAAAGTGGGCATAATGATAAGTAACAGTACCTTTTTGCACACAAAGAGATTGAAGAAACTAGAAATTAATGTATCACATAAGACTAGCGCCGAATTAGCAACAGAAGAAAGAAAAGTAGACAGCAAAGTTCTAGCTCAATACTTCACCCATCCAAAGTTCCAGGACAGGTTCAGCAGAAAAACAAATAAATCACAGGAAGAAATTTAAAAAGATTGAAAATCAGTTCAATCAACAACTCCTCTATCACATGCACAAAATAGGAAATCGTTGACCACCTTCTTTTTTTTTTTTTTGATAAATAAAATCGTTGACCACCTTAATGACATAAATGACGCTGCACAAAGTTGTCACAATCTTTGATCAAAATCTAACACATACAAAGGAACTGCTAGAAGACCCTGATAAACATGTGGATGGGTCTCAAGTTGGAACCTATTTAGCATATCCTTCTTCAATAATACCCGTGTTGCTACAGGCTTCACCCTACCTTTTTTTCACTCGGACAACTTCAACTAAATCTCTCTTTCTCGATAGTGCATAATAGGTCTATGTTGTACAAGGCCAAATCATCTTAACCGACTCTCTCATATTTTACTCAATAAGAGATTTTTTTTTTTTTTTTTTTTTTGATAAATAATTTTACCCAACTAAGTTTGAGACATGATGACCCGTAAGGTTGAAGAAGAAAAAATTTTAAGTATACTGAGTTCAGGAACACTAATAAAGCTCAAAAGAACCTATTAAGATTCTAGGAAAATTTATAGAGTTCATAGATATATAGATGGGTAGTTTCAACATACATAGACAAAAGGGAGACAGAAGGAAACGGGGTGGGCAATAAAGAGGGGTTCGATACCTTTAAGAAAAAATCAAACAATTACAGATGAAGTGAATTGAACTGCTTATGTAAACTTTAGAGTTCTTAAGCATTGTGGAAATTAACAAGGAAATTTTAAATAATTGAAAGGTCCAAGAAAAAGAACTCACCCTAACGAACTGGCCATATGTAACTCGCTGGCTGTTTGGATATCTATAATACACAGCAAAGCCTGGCATATTTCCACACTCACGCTCATAAATAGATTCATCACTCTGCAACCCCAAAAGACAGAAAAGCACTGGTCAATGTCAAGAATTAAAGGTAAAAAATGGGTAGAATATGAAATTATATTCAATTGCTTTATTGAAATGCCGCCCTATATATCAAAAACTTCCAAAACTACCGCAAAGGAAACAAAACTAAATTTTGCACAATAATTACAAAACCAACATGAAGTGGTAATTTACCTTCCAATAGTAAGCAATCTTTAGCGTCTCACATAAAAACCGTCCAAGTCTACCCGCTTCATATTCAGTGCAGCAGCATATCATAGGTTGTAAGGTCTTACATATCAGAACATCAATGTGGTTCACCGTGTTAAAAAATGGTGTTCCGAGGGAATGAAGAGTGTGCACAAACATGGCACAATAGACAGCATCTGGCATACTGAAAGTACAGCGAGGAAAAATACAACGCTGAAGAAACTCCATGTTGATCTTCGAAGTATCAGGGCAGGAACTCCACCACTTGTCTTTTTCACGAGAAAGCCGTTTACGAACAGATGCAACATTTTCTTCATGCTTATGGAGTTCAGTAGTCAAGCGATCTAGAGATTCTTGAATTCTTTCTTTGTCTTTCTTCCTTTTGGCGATTGCTGAACTTGAGTTATCAGATAGCTCTTCCAGAGCCTTAAGAGCAGCATGCTGCTTGGTAATTTCAGACTCGTAACGATTTCTAGGAACATAGAGATCATAGAGTGTAAGCCCCCAAAATGTAGCATAGAGATCAGGAGACAGACTATTCCAGGCTTTTGAAGGCAACATGGTTCTAACGGTATCAAGAAGATCAGACCACCTGCATAGAATGGTACAAACATTGAACAGGAAGGAAAAGACAACTAGTCAGAAATAGGGGTAAATAAATACTACCATTCCATGCTAACTAATGCCATCAATGTGAGCAAATCAAAAGACCCGATGTGAATGTTAAAATATGACATTTTCTTACATGTTTGCAACTGTACCTACAACAGTGGCACAAAATGTTAAATTCTCAAGCCAAGCAATATGTCAAAAACAGCATAATAAGATGATAATGGTAGAGACTATTACATTATAGGCTTCCTTGGAGAGCCAAGATCCAAAACCACATTTCCAGCATATTCAGTAGGTTCAATCGCTAAGTTTGTGGAAGCAATATTTGTAGCATCACTGTCATCTAAAGGCCAGAAGTCATCAGAAGTCCCCTGACACTTGAAGAGCCTCATTACAGGGCGATATATCAAAAAAGCAACCTATGTGGGGGAAAAGAAAAACATGATAAGAAGGATGTTACTAACTCTGTAGCATAAAAGCAACATAATACTCCATGGAAGCCATTTGAGGCAAAATTTTACACAGCATTAAAATAGAGAAAGAAGAAAATAGAATTAAAAAGAAAAAAAGAAAGCTTTCTGAAAGTAAACAGAAAAAGAGATAAAGAAGCCATCATAAGTGAAGTGTTTTATCAAATAGGGTAGAGAGTAACCACATAGAGAGAGAGAGAAGACATACCTCAGGATCAAGGTGGTAAAGATGGACAAGATCATCAAGCGAAGGAATCAACTGAGCGTAAGCCAACGCTGGTGTCACTGCACTGCAAAGGAATTCCACAAATTGAAGAAGAGTACCATGGCATCTATCAAACTGCTCACAAACCATCTTTATGTAAGGGGCATCTGCATTTATGACGACCCTGCAGAAAATAATAGAATCAGGTGCTGTATCCAAGTAGCTTTTGTTTTAGTTTTAGTTTTTCCTCACTGACACTCACTACTTGACATATTATGAATCTTATGGCAATCAACTTCGGCAGGCAAAAAGTATCCAAGCAAATCATGCACAACAATCTGTCAGGACCTGATAAGAAAACATTAAGGGTAAAGGACAAAAGAGAAATGAAAGACCCGGAATTAAATAAGGGGAAGCTAACTAATTTGAATGCTAAGATACAGTTACTCGTTGAACGAAAAACACTATTAGCTTATGTATGATTCTTTAAACCTTCATGTGTTTTACTGCAACAAGTTTCATAGAATACGTAAACATGAGCACAAAGTTCATATGAAACAAAGTACAAACGAAACAACAGACCAAAAAAATAACTCTTTGAAACCCTTATTGAATTATAGAAAAAGTGAAAAAAAGGCCCAAATTTCATAAATAATCATTTTTCTGTTCATAACTCAATCGGCTTTACAAAAAATCAGTGTAGCCTGCACATGCCTGCTTACTTTTCAACTCACGTCAGCCACTTCAGCCATATAAATTAAAAGACAAATTGGCCATGTTTGATTGTGATGCTAAGGTCAACAACATGAGATATAACCCCTTTACTCTCACCCAAATCAAGAAACCAGAATACACAATAGCAATAGATTTCTAGGTACACCAATAGCCAACTCAGACAACTTGAATATAGTGCCCTTATGTCTGCTTTCTATAAAAACAGAATTGCTTGGGAGAAGAAAATGTAGACTGTTATTTTGAGTGATATTTAGCAAATAGATTTCTAAAGCTTACACAGAACGATGTTGAGCAATGAGTAACAAAAGAGGAACAGCCAACTTTGGTTCATCTTTTGAAAGCAATGAGTCTCTTAGCCTGTTAGTTGACTTGATCAAGGCCTGCATAGAGAATTATATGTTAACATCTTAGCATTTCAAATACCATGATAGTAAACTCAGCATGCTTCACTATTACAAAACCAAGAAAGTCAATTTAACAGCACCAGAAGTTCAAGCAATGTGTTAAAAACAAGAGTTACAAATTCATGACATTTTGGCTTTGACTATTTTTGTCTACCAGCTATATTAGAACAATGAGTGCTGCATATTTTGCAACATTGCAATTTTGCAAAAACCAATGTGGACTTTAGTGTACGACAAAAATTAAACCACAAGTCTCAGAGCATCTGGTTTTTTTTTTTTTTTGAAAAGTCAAATAGAATATATAAGAGCGCAGAGGGGCGCAACCCTTGGTACACTGGGAGTATACAAAGGGGGACTAGGGGGGAGGGGAGAAAAGAGAAAGAAAATCAGAAAAGCTAATCACTTGTGGGGCCAACCACCCCTCAGTCCAAGTGAAAAGCGTAAAGAAAAACAAATGGAGGAGATCCTCATGGGATCTCGATTTGTCCTCAAAGCACCTATCGTTACGCTCCCTCCATATGCACCACATAATGCNTAGCTAGTCCTAAGTTTGTTCGCCACTCTCTGAGGGGTGAAAATTCAGAACTTGCTAATGTTCAATCGTGCTCTCTTAAATAAATGGCTTGGGTGCTATGTGCACAAGAAAAATGCTTGGTGGAGAGTGGTGGACTCTAAATTTGGTAGTTCGTGGGGTGGGTGACGGTCTATTGATCCTTCTAGAGCATTTGGGGCGGGGTTTTAGAAGAAATTTTCATGTCACACCAAATTTGAGGAGGGAGATGGCTCCAAGATTAGATTTTGACATGATCAGTGAATGTGGGGATGTAGTGGCAGCCTTTTCAGATTTATTTGGTATTACTTGCGCAAAGAATAGCTTTGTTGTGGTTTCACTTGGAATTTCATGGTGGTTCCAATTAGTGGAATGTGAGCTTTACTAGAGTGGCTCATGATTGGGAACTAGATATCTTTGCCTCATTCTTCAAGGCGTTGTATTCAAATAGAATGAGACAAGAGAGTAAAGATGGAGTTCTTTGTCTTCAAATATTTGTCTAAGGGGGCTTGGTGGAGGGTTTAATTTGAAGCGAGGAAGAAGCCCTCCACATACGCTCTCTTCTCTCTCCTAGGTTTTTCTTTCTTCTCCCTTCTTACGCCCTAGCGGTGGCGCGTTTTGTGCCGCTTGCTGCGGCAAACGCAGGTTGGGTTAGCGATGGAAAGGCGGTTCTCAATTGAAGCCAAAGCCTTCTGCTTCACAGCGAAGGAAGGGTCCAATGATCTTCGGTTAGAGGAAAGGAGGAAGGGTTTCGTAGGGGTCATTAGAGTGGATCCGCAGAGTGCGGTTTGGTTGGCGGCAAAGGTGGAAGACGCTTGTCAGTCTCAAGCGAAGAAGGGTTCGGTCTCGGACTTTCGGGAGGACAAGAAATGCCTTACGGTTCGCGAGGGTTGTAATAAGGCAGGCAGATTTTTAGAGGTGGCTATTGAAGCTGAGGGTGGTTGAATTGGTTCGATCTGGCTCCCAGAGGGCAAAAAGGGGTGGGTTTGGTGCCGGTTCATAGGGGAGATGAGTAGGATGCTGTAGTTGCAAGGGGGTAAGATTGGGCCTACAAATGACGATTTTCCTTCTCTGCCAGGTAAGCGGGTAGAGGTTAATGCGACTGCTACTTATCGGTTTCGTTTTGGACGGTCCTTTGCGAATGTGTTGCGGGCTACGATGGGTGGGGTGAAGCGCTTGCCTTCATGCCTTCTCGATGTCTTCATGCCTTCTCGATGTGTTCCCGGTGTTGGAATGTTACGAGGTGGAGCTAGGCAGAGCAAAGCCGTGATTAGCTGTGGACTGCTACGCTATGGAGGCCAAGCAGGTTTTGTCGAAGGAGCTCTTGGTTGCTCCTTCGCTAGTGACTCCGTCTTTGGCAACGGCCGATTCGTTGAAGATGAAGGAGTGGGTGAAGCTTCAATTAGGGTTTTTTCGCAAAGAGGTGGATCAGGCTTTAGTTGAGCTGATTGCTGGGCTGGAATTGAAGCCCAAAGAGGTGCAAAACATAGCTAAGTTGGTTTATGGGTCGGTTCATGGACCGGTTCATGGGTTGGTTAATGTATTGGTTCATGGTCCTGTTCATGGGTCGGATATTGGGTCGGATCCGAATCTTGATTAAGATCCTGGCTCGGATCTGGGCTTGATCTGTTGAATCCTTTGCCGGCGGCGAGCTCTCCTGGGCTGTCAATGCAAGACATTTCTCTAGGCAGCGGGATTCACAGGGATGAGTCTTTTCGTAACGCAAGTAAGGAAAATCAGGATGCAAATTCTGATTTTCATGAGGTGTTGTCCTCTGAGGAGGACCGGGATTTGGCGACTACGAAGGAAGAAATTGAGGGTTCTAGAAGGACGTTGGCTTGGGTCGGCATTGGTGCCTCCAAAGGTTACTGATGCTCTTGTCTCGGTCCCACTCTCTTCTACGCTATCATCTGGGCAGGTTTTTCTACCGGAAAATTAGGATGCAAATTCTGCAGGGGCGCTAGCTTTGGGAGAGAGGTTACGCTTGTCTCTGGGCAGTAGGGCTCCTATACATAAGCAAACTGTGAGATATTACCGAAGAGCTAAGAGAGAAAGTGGAATTCGGGTGAATGATTCTCTTCTTCTTCTTTTTTTGGATAAGTAATGTTGCATTCCAAAAAACCCAAAAGGGCGCGACAAATACAATGGGTATACGGCACCAAGCTCATAAGCAGCCCCCCAAAAAAAAACCCTAGAAACAGCAACCCAAGCAGGGAAACAACCCAACCAAGCCCAAAAAATCAGCCCAAGAAAAACACCCAAAATCAGCCCAAGAAAAAACAACCCAAGAAGAATGATTTTCTTCTTCTTGAAACGGTGGAACCTTTTAGTGCTCCGCAGATACATTACCAATCCAAACCAGTAGCGGGGTTTGCTGCTCAGACTTCATCAGAGGTTGCTCACGGTCAGGTGGCTGATTCGTCACCTACACCCCGGTATTGGTGCCTCCAAAGGTTACTGATGCTCTTATCTCGGTCCCACTCTCTTCTATGCTATCATCTGGGCAGGTTTTTCTGCCGGAAAATCAGGATGCAAATTCTGCAGGGGCGCTAGCTTTGGGAGAGAGGTTACGCTTGTCTCTGGGCAGTAGGGCTGCTATACATAAGCAAACTGTGAGATATTACCAAAGAGCTAAGAAAGAAAGTGGAATTCAGGTGAATGATTCTCTTCTTCTTGAGGTGGTGGAACCTTTTAGTGCTCCGCAGATACATTACCAATCCAAACCAGTAGCGGAGTTTGCTGCTCAGACTTCATCGAAGGTTGCTCACGGTCAGGTGGCTGATTCGTCACCTACACCTTTAATTAGTGTAGGGGATGTTGCAGCTCAAAGAAAGAACTCTAATCTGATGAGGGGCTTTCTATGGCGAGGGTTTCTTAACCCAAGTCCGAAAGAAAAAAAGGAGTCTCAATCTTCATCGCTTGTGGCTATTAAGGATGATGATGTAGAGGGTGGCAGCTCTTCAATTCTGTAGGAAGCTTTCAAGTTTGGGTGGGATCGAGAAGACAACAATTGGGATGGGGAGCTGTCCCCCGATCCCCTTGATTGGGTGTTGGATTGCGACGAAGAGGAGGATCCATATTCGGCGGATGTTCTTCGGGTTATGGACATCGCCCGGCCTAGGGCTAAAGGAAGAAGGCTAGGAATAAGGGCAAAAGGGAGCTGTTAAATTTAGAAAGCTCCATTAACTATGGCATTGCTAGTGCGTCCTCCAGGAGAAGGAAGGGCAAGATTAGTGTCATAGTCTTTTGTGAAGGGGCGAGGGCGTTTAGTTAGTGGGCTTTGCGTTGGTGTTTTTGTTTGAGGGTTTTTGGGTGGTTTTTTGGGTTTCTCTGGGTTGTGTTGAGGGTTTGCTGGGGTTTTCCATTGGGTTTGCTTTGGCCCCTTTTGTATACTCCCTGTGTAATTAGAGGCGCCTCTCGCTTTTTTCTTTCTTTAATAAAACTTCTTACTTATCAAAAAAAAAATATTTGCCTAAGAAGACGACATAACTTCATTTGTCTTCAAAGATGAAGTACCACCAACAATTCCGCCCGACTCCCCGTCTGACATTTCGGAGGTAGAGGTGGGGTGGAAATCCTCTAGCATTCCAACTCTGGCATAAGCAAATAGTGGAAATGGTGTTTCCAACTCCGATGGAGTCAGAATACACCCCTAGGGATAAGCCTTCATTGTTCAGTTTTGAAATCTCTAAATACACGAGGAAAATATTCTATTACATTTATAGAAGGTTAATACTTCACCAAAAATAATGCTACTAGGTTTGGCACATATTGATACATCAAGCCACTAAGTACTATCTGGGATTCTTTGATTCCGAGATTCAAAAACTATATCATAAGATTCCTCAGAAAGAGGAATCAGATAGGTTTCAAATCAGTTAGTTAAGATCCAATTTGAAGCCTAGAAACTTAACTATATCAGTATCCAGCAAATTCTAATTCATCTGACTTCAGGAGCTATGGGGCTCCAAACTTTTTATATAAGAAAAAAATAATCAAATTCAACTTTCTTTCTCAAAAACTGCTGCATCTCTGTCACAACCTCACATAACCCTAACATAAAGAACTCGGGCTCCAAGTCACTTAAAATTCAAAAATAAAACCCCACTTTATTGGACCCCTTTCTTATTCCAACACACAACCTGGATCATCACAAACAAGCAATAAAATCATGGAAAATGACCCATTTACCAAGAAAATTCTAAGAGTGCAAAAATTATGAATATATCCCCAACTCAAACATAATAAAATCTAAATCTAAAATAGAAATAGAGCAAATCAGCCCCTTAGTGGCTCCCCATTTTATCGCTAAAACTTCTCATCATCTTTAATTGCATCACAAGCATAAGATGACATATTATGAATGATGAATTAAGTCAGCGTCCACCAAAAAAAAAAGAAGCAAAGTACCTTGTTATTTCGTGCAACTCCAAAAGAAGTTGCCTGATACCGGAGAGTCTCACCACCTGCCATGGCATCCAGCTGATCCTCAGTCAGGTTCTCTGTGTACTGGACATTTGCCATTTGTTGAATAAGCTCCTGATATAATCATAAAACTCCAATCAATCATTATAAGGCTTGGTAACAATTACGTATCAAAAATGATGCAACTTTCAGACCTCAAAAATACCTGCAAGAGAACAAGCTCAATTCCCTGCCCCTTTTTTAACTGGTTCACAAGATACTGGAAAAGACCCCTCAATTCCATTGATGGGTACTTCTTACACCTATAAAAAATGACAGTGAATTAGTGAAAAGTAAAAAAGGTAACCATGGAAGGTTCTATGCAATCTCCAAAGTTAAAAGTGCATGTTTGACAAACAACTATCCACACAGAGAATAATGACAACAACAATTAGCAAGTATGAATCCACATGAAAAAGAAAGAAAAGAATATGGCATCTCCGTCACATCATCAATAACTACCAGAACTTTCCAAATGTCAGATGAATCAATAGAGGAAACTATTATCATTCACCGCGTAAAGCATCCATAATTATATGTACAATATAATAATTGAGATACCATAACTCTTCCAATATGTCACCAGCAGAAAGCTTGGATTGGAAAATTGAAACAAGTATTTGCAACAAAAAAAAAAAGGCGCACACAGAGTACATTTTCTTTTTTTGATAACGAGGAAACCCCTCCAAGGCAGGGCCACTTTGTGTACCCACCCCTGCTAGGCAAACTTCGGACTCGTGGAAAGAGCCCCCTTTACACAGATCGGATAATACTCCGGCCTCAAGGAATTGTTTGCACCCAAGGACTCGAACCGTAGACCTCATGGACTACCACAAAGACCAAGGCTCTTACGACTTGAGCCAGCCCCTTGGGATTCACATAGACAGCCAGTAGATTAAGAAAGTCTACTAAGGAAGCATAGTAGACTCTAAATGGATAAGTTACTTCAAGATATTAAATAATAGTCCACCTAGGCGAGGTGGTCACTTAGTAAGTTGAAGCTGGTTTCTAATTTCCCTAAAAACCATTTTCAGTGAATGGAGGTGCAAACTATGCTAAAGAAACGAAACAAGAAATGGAAAATGCATCGTTAAATCATTCAGTCACTGATAGCATTGAGTAGCATGCCCCACTAGAAGCAGTGTAAGAACTCTAGTTGCACTCAACATAGCAAACTTGGGATGATGGCTCTTTGTGAAAAAGAAGGAACACAATGGGACAATTTAAAAGAGGGTGAGATCTATTGCTCCATCACACCCACCAATTTTGTAGTTCTCCACTCATTTTTTCAGTTTGGATTTATTTTACATAACTCCTACAGGTCTGCTTTTACAGCTAAGTGCAATATAATGTGCTTGTGCGTGTGTATCAGAAAAAATTCCATAATCTTCAAGGCTTTTATTCTTTCAAATTATAATGGCATATCTTTAGCTACTACTAGCAACCAGTGGCCTACTATCATTTATCAACTTTTTCGAAGAAGGAGACCAACTTCTTGTCGGGTTTTTAAATGAATAATGTCTGTCAAGTACAGAAAGGAAAACACAGTGAGATCAATAAAATTCACATCTAATATTTTGCTTTCAAGCTATTCAAGCATTTTAGTCTCAAATTTAACAACATAAGTGTTTGCAGTTCTTCAACACTTCTATAAGCAAACTCCACAAGTAAATGGAAAATACTCCATCTAAATTAGAAATAAAAAATTTGAACTAATCAACAATTTCAGTGACTTTCAATCTAGTAATTCCTTTCTTGAAATCATAAGTGGCATATTTAAAAAAGCCAAAGGAATCCACTGCCACAAGAGTATAACTCTCCCATGTGAGAAGTACCTGGCACAAGATAGCTTAAAATATCCAATTCAAGAATTGTACTTATACTAAACCCTAGAACCTATGAAATCCTTTGCTAAAAGCAAGTATCAGTGCATCCATATAAAAATAAAAATAAAAAAAGGAAACGCCACTTCTTTGAGATTAAGAATAGAGGCTAGGTAATCAAAATGCTGCAGGATTAGGGTTTACGAAAAGTTGGCCTGGATAAGATTCATTGCGAGTCAAAAAAGTACATAACTTGTATGAAAATAGATGAACCAAAACTGCACAGGTTTTTCCTTTAATGTATCAATGACCAAACAGAAAAAAACTTATTAACATTTTGGGGACTCATATTCAACAAGAAAATAATAGAACCGAAAAAAAAGGGTAAACTACCAAGTTCTGTCCATTCATGAAATCAGCCAAACCTTTCTCCCGGTAGTTCCAGTACACATTATACATTTAGAAGAATCTACAGAAACATTCCGATTGAGAGGGACTTCGACAAAGTTCCTCACATAGAGATTCTTTTTCTTTTCTTTTTTTATTATTATTTATAAGCCTCACAGAGAGATTCAGTTCCTAAAGAATATTGATTTCTAATTCCATCCGCAAGAAAGACAAAAGCAAAGTGATAAGGTTTTCTTTGTTGAACAATATCCTTTTTCCTGTTAGGGGACTATCTATCTCTTGTAAGCACATTAAAGTGGTACAAAATATAAGCCTCACATTGCAAGTACTATGCTTCTGTGGATATACATGGAACAGAGAGGGGGAGGGGGGGAGAGACAAACACAAAAGGAAAATAGTTTGGTTCCAAGTGTAAACCTAAAAGTGTATTCATGAAATGGCATATTCCAGTTGGCTAACATGTTCAAGATTTTTAAAGGCTGAGACGACGCAAAAGCAATGGAGATGCATGAAGCGTAGCACAAAGTTATGACCAATATAAACAATTTACGCACTAGTTAAACATTCATCATCGGAAACTACCACTTCAATTACAGAACCATATTAGGACCATGCGCATTCAAGAAAGAACGCAAAACAGACTCAATAAGATCTAGTAAAGAAAGACAAGACAACTGAGAATTTATATCCGACCCGAGCAATGGAAAATTAAACAATTAAGAAACATGATCATGATGTGACAATATAATTACAGAAATGAAGATTTAATTTTTCTTATCAGTGAAAACCTGAAATGTTTTTTAATCAAGAAATGCTTCAAGCCACTGATATCTTAAATTATTGAATACAACCGATTCGTATAACTATTATCAATGAGACACAACTAATGTCATTTCAACACTGATTTATAATATATCAAACTTAATATGTATAAAAAGAGTGGATACTTATTCAGGATAAGATTTTAAAAAGATACAGGTTCTGCTACATTCTTCAAATCTATTTCTTGCATTCTTGCATGTTCACTAAAAAATGAAAGAAAGAAGCCACTTTAAATGTACTGGAATGATCCAGCATGACGATGTAGGAATAAGGCTTGGGAGATTTTTTTTTTTTTTATAAGTAATGTTTCATACATCAAAAAGCGCAGAGGAGTGCAACCCTAGTACACAAGAAATATACAAGAGAACACCTAAAAAAAGAAAAGACAGAGAAAACAAAAAGACAGCAAAGAACCCAAGGAACCCAAAACAGACCCATAATAACCCACCACCCAACACATCAACTGCCAAAAAGACCCATAAAAACCCACTACCCCACAAGGACTACACCAAACCCAAAACCTGAAGGCTTAGGAGAAAATATGGATGACAATAACCATGAAAACAACCATCCCAAAACCATGCTTTTCTACGAATCAAAATTACTTATCAATTCAGTGTTTCTCCAAGGTAAACCAAAACGAGGTGAAACTCCGTCAAAATTTAGTGCAACAAATTGAAGTACTGCCGAAAAGACAGAAATCAGCAATAACACTAGCTTGGCAGTCACCACCCATCACTAGCTCCAAACTCCACACATTGAGAAAGTTACCAGGAATCTGATTTCCAATTATAGTCCCCATCTTCCTAAATTTAGAACACTTCAAATAAATCCAGTATTAAATAACTTACCCTCCTAAAAGAGCAGCATACGCAAAAGAAAGGCAACCCACCTAGATTTATTTGAAGCACCATAAAAGAAATCATCTTTTCAGAAAGATTTGGAGTTTCTATGCACAGTTATTGCAAGTATAAATCCAATGTGTAACAAATCTTGAATTGTAACAGTCCAATAAGTGCGAATGGTGGTTCGAAATACCCCTTAACATCACATCAGTAGCACAATAGAAGTCCAACTGTCCAAGTGTGCAACAAGGGTCCTTTATAACGGATTAACATATGGTGAATACAGTTGATATGTATAATGAGCCCTCTCCCAATAGTGTTAGAGCCTCCAATTTGTACATCAGAACTACTTTTCTAGCCCCTTGGTGACACTTAAAAGTGCAAGCCTCAACAACCTCTTAAAAATATTCATGATTAGGACATCGTTTAAAAATACAGACAGAACATTATTTAAACAAAAACTCAAAAAAAAAAAAAAAAAAATCCTCAAAAGATTCCTATAAAAAATAAAAAAGTAAAAAATGTCATAATGAAACAAACAATACAAATTGAGATTTTAACTAAGCTGCTTCTTTGTTAGCCATAAAATTAATATCAGTCATTTTTCTCAATTCTCAGTGTGACTACTTACAGAACATGAATTCCCACCCCCTTTCCCCAAAAGAAAAGGGTGAAAAAGGAAAGAAAATTTCTTCAACTCTGACCAAAAGAAAAAAGATCCTGGTCAATGTACAACAACCTCAAAATCCTTGAGAGCTTTGACAGATGAAGCTCTATAAGAACAATGCAGCCTGCAGACTTCTGAATGGTGCCTCCATGGACATTGGATTTACTGCAGTAGATCAGTTGCACTTTCTAGAATCTACATCTCACATATTAGGAAGTAATTGTTGGTCTCTTTCGATCAAAAGGCAGAAGTATGCAGAATGAACGGACTACGCAATCATGAAGAACTGATGACATCCTGAACTATAAGATAGAACCACCTTGAGAAACAGCTAATGAAGCTACAATCAAATCAAAGTGTTCACTTGATGGTGCCACCTCTTATACAGGGTTCACTTTTATCGAAGAAAAGTCCCAGCACGTTTGACTCATCTATGGAAAAATATTACAGAGAACAGCTTGTCAAACCAAATAGCTAATTTTCAGGAATCTTTCACCAT
Source organism: Carpinus fangiana (assembly GCA_006937295.1). Classification (NCBI taxonomy): domain Eukaryota; kingdom Viridiplantae; phylum Streptophyta; class Magnoliopsida; order Fagales; family Betulaceae; genus Carpinus; species Carpinus fangiana. The sequence continues at coordinate 6,152,581 of CM017325.1, forward strand.
CATGAGAGGAAGCAAGCAATCACTAACAGGAAGGAGCACAAGACGGAAGAGGATTTTGACTAAAATCAGTGATACAGAGAACCAAATGCATCTTATCTTCAGGCTCCACCTAGAACCGTGTTCTTCATAAGGCAATCATTCTTTCAGTCATAAAAAGTGCTTAGTGCTTTGAGAAATTCAACTCCATCTACTCTTTCAACCATCCACACTACTGCAAAATCGTTGAAATTACTATGTATACACCCCAGAACACCATTTAAGTATGACCACAAACAGACAGACCAACTTCTTTCCTTCATATATTGACAAGCTAGCAATCATTGTAAATGACACCAACCTTCTAATGTTGTGCAAGAAGGATCAAGGGCTACAACCCCCGCAGATAACTTACTTTTGATTCAATCCCATTCGGTGGTGCTGATACATCTTTAAATCTCATTTAAGCAATCCAACAAAAGTGCCTTTCTCACTTCTCAGTTTCCAGTATACAAAAACTGAAAAGCTAAACTTATGAAAACCAATCAAAGTTTGCAGTGTAATCCTGATCAACCTTGCCCTCTATTATGTATCTCTTTTTCACACTCCGACCATCTGTCATCAAACCTCTGTTACCATATCTCATACAGTTCCCAGAGTATGCCTGCCCGTTCACAAGCAAGGGCCACAGAATATTTTTGCAATGTCACATTATCCCAGCTCCAGTCATCCTGCTTTTGTGAGTTTAATCTGCCACCCGGAAACTTAAGTAAAGCATCCCCAGGATATGTCTTGAAATCTATAGTATGGTTAAATGTTCAATTACAATACAAGTCATATCAAAACTTACAATATAAATGGCCAAAAATACTTGAAAATCAGCAAAATGTGGAAAAGAAGAAAATTAAAAATTAAAAAAAAAACAAACATATACACACAGTCACACACAACCCAGACATGCTCAGATGGGTTGGCACTGTGTGGAAAACAAAGAAATTAAACTTTTAGACCAAGACATCTTAACCACGTATGAAGTACTAAAATTTGGCATCAATACAACATTATACAGAAAACAAATGAGACTGGCAGAAATAAAAAATAAAATAAAAAATATATACATTAGAGAAAAGAGAAAGATTGATACATACAAGTGACCCCAAAATGAAGCCAACGACTGAAGCCAATCTGACAAATTTAGGCCGTCCTCTTTTAGCTTATCACGCCCACCTTGTGCTAAACGCTCAATCACAACATATTCCAAAACATCATACTCGAGCTGTGCAGAAAAGTAAGCATTTATCAATGATCAACACAAAATACTGGGAAAAGTAGTCCTCTTTTTCTTGTAAGTTAATATTTAATGATAAAAGAGGGGGGATATTTGTACACAGGCAGTGTATTAAAGGGTCCTAAATAGTAAGAGAAGAAGTGTGTGTTAGTTGGAAAAAAAATTTCTTATGGGAAAGGAAAAAAGGTGGAAGATCAAAATATCTATTTCAAGTACTGTAAAGACCATACTCAAGAAATTGTAAGATGAGAAACTTCGTAGTAGAGGATTATAATATGCTTAAATGAACTCATAGCAGCAAAACAAATACCAGGGAAATGCCAATTATAATATAAAGGCTTGGGTAATTATGTCTAATGAGTAGGGAGTTCACATGTGTAGCCAAATTCATCTTTGTGTAGAAAATGTATAACAGTGAATGGTAAATCACATTGACAAGAGAATTACTTGTATCAAAGCAGCACTGCTTCCCTATATACCAAAAGTATACCATACAGGCACACAGTTACATAGATGTTCTCTTTATTTTACACCATGATGGTTATGCTGATACACCTACACCCTGTCAGGGAGATCAAAGCTGTTTAATGTAGCAATATAAAATTAGAGAAAACTTCACTTTAGACCCTTGAACTACCGCTCGTTTTGAGAAAACCACCCAAAGTTCAAAAACTCTCAATTTGAACTCCTCAACTTTCAATTCCAGTCAATTTAAACCCCTCCGTTAGTTTTTAAACGTTAAAAGTGATAAAATGACCATTATACCTCTGACTTTTTTATAAAATTTCAAATTTACCCCTAATTTTAAATTAAAAATTAAAAATTAAAAAATCACAAGACCCACGGTTGGGCCACCTTGTGACCATTTTTTTCAAATTTTTTTTTTAAAAAAAAAGAAAATCGAAGGATAATTTTGTCTTTTTAGAGGTTTAAATAGCATCAAATTGAAAGTTTAAGTGGGTGAAATTGAGAGTTTTTAAAATTTAGGAGAGTCTTCTCAACACGCACAATAGTTCAGGGGTCCTTTGTGTGAAGTTTCCCCATAAAATTATAAGTTTAGTCACAGCCTGTAGCAAGAATTTTAATCTTAATTTAGGTTTCAATTTGGATTTTGGTGTATTAGTTTATGTTTTATTTACTTTTTATCAATCTTTTATTTTTGTAATTCAATAAAAGGAAATTGTAGGTGTCTTAAGTTATGTCAAGAACTTGAACAAAATTATGTTAGGCAAGTTATTAAGTGGGCATTGCCCTACAGTTCAGGTTAGGGTTCAAGTTGTCTCTTAGCATATTAAAACATAATTTTCTGATGTAATTGACAGCTTATGATGAATGCTTTTTTTTTTTTTTTTTGATAAGTAATGTGTTATATACCAAAAAAGAGCGCAAAGCGCCTCTAAGTATACAAAGAGTACACAAAGGACAACCCAAGAAACCCCCAAAACAAAACCCGATACAACCCCTAAGAACCAAAGAAAAACTAATGAAACCCAAACCCCAAGACCTACAAAGGGACCAAAAACAAAGAATCCAACCAAACACCCTATCAAGGGGAACCCTAGTGCACTTGGGGGGAAAAGAAAATGCATTTTTCGACCCCAAAAAACCCCACCAATGTTGGCTCTTCACCGGGGAGATGGAGCAATCCAGATTTTTGAGATCCCTCATCCCCTTAACCTAGGTCACAGAAGCTTCAACCACGGGCTCATCAATGACAATAAGCATGTCCCAAAGTTTTTTGTCTTCACCTCCCCAAGACAACTCCACAGCAGAAGCAAGGTTCATCGCATCAAACACCCTACCCTCCCCAATCACTGGAATATCAACCACAGCCTCAGCAAGCAAGTCCTTGTTCTTATTCAATTGCTTTGCGACCTTTTCCTTCACCCCCCGGGAATACGACCGTTGGGACGTGGAACAGGAGGAATTAATGGGAGTACCACTTTCCTTCCAAGTCTCCATCACAGCTGCCCCCATCGGAAAGGGAAGTAGTTGAGAAAGAAGTGCAGACCTGAGACGAAGGCAAGGAGGCAGCTGCAAGGGAATGAATATCCAACTCAGCCACCCCAACGATAGGCAAGACCATCGGCAAAGAGGGAGAGACAGAACTCGAACCTAGAAACCCTCAACGGAGGAATAGGGTCCTTGCCCTTGGAAGACAAGGAAGCCTCCTTCAACACCACCGGAGAGGGAGAGGCAGCTCTCGGACCAAAGAACCCACGACGAAGCAAACCTTTCGCCAGAGAAGAAGGGCGAACAACCTAGGTTTCCTCCACCCTAGAAAAAGTAACTTCCCTATCCCTGCAAAGAAGGCTTGCCGGAGCATCCACCTCCCAAGGAACAGAGAAGGCCTCTTTGAGAACAGAAAGGCGCATCAACTCAGTAAGCTCCAAAGCAGACACACCCAGGCAACTCTCTGAAGCAGGCACCGAAGAGAAGTAATCCTCCCATTCCTTGCTCAGAGGACTTGCCGGTAAAACCTCTGCAGCGGGGACCAACAAAGCATCCCCCTAAATAGACCCATCACAGCAGACCCAGCGCTCTCGCCCAAAACTCGCACCGGAGAGGGAGGGAACTCCATCGGAGAAGACCCATGGCCGGACTCCAACCCCGTCACTTGCAGACTCCTCGAAGACCTAGCCATCGGCTCCAAAGACAAAGAACTCGAGACAAATTCGAGCTTTGAACCCAACCTCGATCCTGGATCCAAGTTTTGACCCGGATCCTAGTAAAAACCCGGACCCGAATTTTGATCTGACCCTTCTTCAAGGACCGACCCGGAAACCCAACCACACCAGACTTGTTTAGGCCCAAGAAACGAACCCTTTTCCTCTTGCGATTGAGCTTCGAAGCAAGCCCAACACGAACCTGGTCCAACTTACGTTACATTTGCCCTAGAAGCCTCAACAATCCACTAATACCGATCTTGCCCTTCTTCTTCTTGCTCAAACTCATAGATCCAGCAGCCACCGCCAAAGGAGTAGACAAACTCTCCAACGCAAAGCAGTCCACAACAAAATGCACCCCAAGACCGTCAGACTCCGACTCAAAGCAAGACGATGCCGGAAACAAATCGAGAGGCCTCGAGTATCACCCCTTGAAACGTACTGCTCTCGCCTTGACGCCCGAAAAAGAACGAAGGACGTCCACGAAGGACCTCCCAGAGACGACCCCCAAAAAAGGAGCATCCAAAATAGGCCCTGCCGAAGAAGCAGCCCCATGAGTCACCAATAGATGCCGAAGCTCTCCCGCAAAATGCCGCCAACCCCTCCCAAAGCAACCCTCGAGAAGCCAAATGACTCCCTTGCAACCACCATCATCCATCACCAACACCTCCAAAAACCTTCCAGCCTTATTACCTCCCCCGTGGACCATCGTGGCCTTATCACCCTCACGAAAAGTTTGGGCAATTTGTTCCTTCAACTGAGCCAGAATCGCCGCTTCCACCGTATCCACCAACCACAGCGAACACTAAATGCTCGCAAAAATATACCCCACAAATCCTTTTCTCCTTTCCTCTAGTCGAAAATTAGGATACCCATCCTTTGCCGAAAGGCAGAAGGTTTTCGCTTCAACAAAGAAGCTACTTTCCAAAACACGCGCGCCGGACCCTAGCGCGCAACGCCAACCGCGCCACCGCTAGGGTTGAGAAAAAACAAGGAGGAGAGAGAACAGAGCTTTTTAGAGTATCAACAAAGCGTGGGATAATTAAGATAATTAAGAAAATTGAGATTGATGGTTTGTCAATTATCACCCCCACCCCCCTTTTGTTTCACAATTCTCCCCCTCCTTTGGGGCCTTTACGCTTCTCTCCCTTTATTTTGCTGCCCACATACCCATCGGGTATCCAACATCCCAAATCAAACACAAAACACAAAAGAAATCCCACCCATTTGCAACCCGAATGCAAGAAATCCCAAACACGCCGCTGCACAGGTCCACCATTGTACTCCATGGCTCACAGCACTCTCGCAGCCAGCATCCCAGCACTGCCGCTCCGCCCTGACGACCTACTCCACTGCTAGACCACAACCCCGAGGCACAGCCATCTGTTGGCCACCGTCAAAGCCTCCTTATAGCGAGCAATACTAAATAATTCCAAAGAAGATGCCTTCAAGGGCTGGTCCCCACACCACAAATCATGTCAAAACCTTATCTTAAACCCATCTCCAACCTCATATCTGACAAATCTAGAGAAATTCCCCCACCCCCTCCTAATGTTTTTCCACACCCCAACCCTGAAGGACCCAACAGCCTCATTGAAACACCACCCTTCCCACATGCTATCATAGTTAACTTCCACCATCGGTCTCCACAAGGCCTCCCTCTCCGTGGCAAAACACCATATCCATTTCCCCAAGAGAGCTTAGTTAAATTGAATCAAGTTTCTAACCCCTAACTACCAGATAAAATCATAGTACAAATCTTAGAACAATGGATTAGATGGAATTAAATTCATCACCAACTCAACCCCACAAAAAATCCTGCCAAAGTTTCTCAACTTAATTATCAACACCAACAGGGATGTGGAAAAGGGACATACTAAGTAGGCAAATTGGAAAGAGTGCTTTTAATCAGTATCAACCTACTACCCAAAATCAAATAAAGCTTCTTCTCATCAATCAAATGATGTTCTATCTTTTTTTTGATAAGTAATGTTATGTATATCAAAAAGCGCAATGCGCCTCTAAGTACACAATAAAAGCGCAAAGCGCCTCGAAATATACCCAGGGAACCCAACCGACAGCCCAACAAAAGACACCTAGTAAGACACCTTAAAACAGAACCAACAAAAACCCTAGAAAACAGCACCCACAATAAGAACAAAAAACTCCCAATACAAACCCCAACAACCCTAATGAACTTCAGGAGGGAATGTAATGGCATATTTAGAACCATTTCTCCCCCGCCTGCGCTGGCTCTTCACCGAGGAAACGGAGCAATCTAAATTCTTTTTTTGAAAAATTCAATATATTAAGAAAGCGCTAAGGGGCGCAACCCTTGGTACACTGGAGGTATACAAAGGGTTAGGGGGGAGTGGAAAAGAAAGAAAGAAAATCAGAATAGCTAATCACTCGAGGGGCCAACCACCCCATAGTCCAAGTGAAAAGTGTAAAATAAAACAAATGGATAAGTTCCTCCTGAGTCCTCGACTTGTCCTCAAAGCACCTATCGTTGCGCTCCCTCCAAATGCACCACATAATACACAAGGGAACCATTTTCCAAGCAACCGCACTCCTCGCTCGACCACCCGTCCACCAGCTGGCATAAAGATCTTTTATTGTGCTAGGCATAACCCAGCAAAGCCCAAATCTGGTGAGGAAGGAGTTCCAAAGAGTCCTTGCAGCCCCACAATGAAGAAAGAGGTGGTCAACCGACTCCCCATCCGACTCACAAAGCCAACATCTATTCACCACCACCATCCCCCTCCTTCTAAGGTTGTCCAAAGTGAGGATCTTGCCCCTCGCAGCTGTCCAAACAAAAAACACAACTCTCGGAGGAGCCTTTGTTCTCCATATGCTCTTCCAAGGAAAAGCACTATGCCCATTAGCCGAGAGGGCTAGATAAAAGGTCTTCACCTCGAAGCTCCCCTTGCGTGAGGGCACCCACCACATCTTATCCCTTCCATCCTCTCTTAACTTGCAAGAGTACAAGCACCGATAAAAAGAAGCTAACACCTCCACCTCCCAATCATGGATCAAACGAGTGAATTGTACATTCCAATGAATAATACCATTTGATCTCTCCACATTATCTGCAATAGACGCTTCCTTGAACCTGGCAATATTGAACAACCCAGGGAAGGCCATTCTAAGAGGACTATCCCTACACCAAACATCCTCCCAAAACCGAATCCTAGAGCCATCCCCCGGATCAAACCTAATGTGACTCTTGAAAGTTTGCCACCCCATGCTAATATATTTCCAAAGCCCCACTCCATGCGCCCCTGCAATGGCACCGGTATGCCAACCACCCCACACCGATCCATACTTGGCAACCAAAACCGACCTCCACCATGCCCCCTCTTCATGAGCAAAACGCCAAATCCACTTGCCCAAGAGAGCTTGATTGAATCTCCTCAAATTCCGGATACCAAGCCCACCCTCATCAATGGGAGAGCACACTTTTGCCCAATCAACCAAGTGGAATTTGGCCTCATCATTCATTCCCCCCCAAAGGAAGTCCCTTTGAATCTTCTCAATCCGCTTTGCTTCATGCGCCGGAATAGGGAATAACGACATCATATAAGTAGGCAAATTTGATAGCGTGCTTTTAATCAATGTAACTCTAGCTCCCTTGGAAAGATACAACCTTTTCCAAGGAGCCAACTGTCTTGCCATCAAATCCTCCAAATCTGCCCACATCTCTTTAAGTTTGAAAGAAGCCCCTAGAGGAAGGCCCAAATACTTCAAAGGCAAGTCACCAACACCACACCCCAACACTTCAGCTAGCTGGCCCACCTCACCCTACGAGCCAACCGGAATCAAAGCAGACTTAGACATATTTACCTTGAGCCCTGCAGCCGCTTCAAAGCAAACGAGGAGAGCTCCTACGTGCCTGATTTGGCTCTCATCGGCCCCACAAAAAACTAGGGTGTCATCTGCAAATAAAAGATGAGACACATTAACCTGATTCGGCTCTCTTGCGCCCACTGTGAACCCCGAAATCAGCCCTCTCGAAATAAAAGCACCAAGCATCCTACTAAATGCCTCCATCAGCAAGACAAAGAGAAAGGGAGAGAGAGGATCTCCTTGCCGCACCCCCCGAGAGCTCCCAAAGAAACCAGAAGGCACACCATTGATCAAAACTGAAAAACGGACAGTCGAAATGCAATGAGTGATCCACCCACACCACCTCTCCCCAAACCCACATCTCCTCAAAAGGTAAAGAAGAAAATTCCAATCAACATGGTCATATGCCTTTTCCATGTCCAACTTGCACAACACGCCCGGATCTCCAGATTTAAGCCTGCTATCCAAGCTTTCATTTGCAACAAGAACTGAGTCTAAAATCTGTCTTCCTTTAACAAACGCATTTTGAGACTTAGAAATGATCCTATCCATAACTTTTCTCATTCGATTAGCTAGGACCTTGGCAATGATCTTGTAAATGGCACCCACCAGACTAATAGGACGGTAGTCTTTGATTTCCTTGGCCCCATGAACCAGAGCAATCTAAATTCTTAAGCTCCCTTAACCCTTTAGCCTTCCTCTCCCTGGCAGAGAGCAGGTCCAGCATCTTCTTATCATCCCCACCACAAAGGCCATTTTCAACGTCCTATGGACCTCTTTGGAATAGTCCTCCGCCCCTTCATCCAGGTCCTCTACCAGCAGCTCTTTGTTTTTGATTAACTGCTTAGCAACCTTATCTTTGACCCTCCGAAAGTATCCCAATTCAGATTTGGAAATACCGGAATTGGAAGACACCGAAAGGCTAAGGCCCCTATCCAATTCAGCCGTCCCAATCGACAGAGAACCCCAACGGATCAACTCACACGCCTGGTCAAGAAGGCTATCAACCACAGCCGTAGAAGAAGCGGCAGCACGCGGCCCAAAAAATCCCCTTTTGATCAAACTCTTCACCGGGGGGGAAACCACAGTCACAAACTTTTCTTCCCCCGACAAATCAACAGCAACCGGCGACCCAGAATCAGACTCGCCATTGGAGCTCACCGACAACGCAACCTCCCAGGGAAGAGGGAAGTCAGGAAAACTTACCTGGAGCTCACCGTTGGATCCCTCTCCCTGCGCCGAGATATTACCCACAACCCCGATGGATGCCTCGACAAGAGTTCCATCATCAGCGCCCGAGCCATGGATCAGAGTGACCTCCGGCGAATGCTCCGGCGAATTCGGCGATGTCTCCGTCAATAACTCCGGCGACAGTGACGATGGNACAAACTTTTCTTCCCCCGCCAAATCAACAGCAACCGGCGACCCAGAATCAGACTCGCCATTGGAGCTCACAGACAACGCATCCTCCCAGGGAAGAGGGAAGTCAGGAAAACTTACCTGGAGCTCACCGTTGGATCCCTCTCCCTGCGCCGAGATATTACCCACAACCCCGATGGATGCCTCGACAAGAGTTCCATCATCAGCGCCCGAGCCATGGATCAGAGTGACCTCCGGCGAATGCTCCGGCGAATTCGGCGATGTCTCCGTCAATAACTCCGGCGACAGTGACGATGGCTCCTGATTCAACCCAGAAACAGCTCCCGGCTTCCCCGAAAAAGAAACGGGCTTTAAATCAGAAACCAGAACAAAACCCGGATCTAGACCCGAATTTGGACGCGGTACCAAACCCGAACCCAAGTCCGGCTCCGAACCCGAAACGAAACCAGGATGCAACACTGGGTTCGGCCTAGGATCTGAACCCAGATTCGGCCCAAGCTCTTCAACCACAGGCCCAAGCTCCTTCTCCCCAACAAAATCAAGGCCCAAAACTCTGCAGTTTTTTTTCCTCCAGCGGGTGGGCCTCAAGGAGAGCCCAGAGATGACCCGGTCCAATTTTAGATGGAGAAGCCCTAGCAGCTTCTTCACCCCTTCATCACCAGGAGCAGACACCCTAACATGCCCAGCCGCCTCCACCGATCTCGGCCGAAGACCTTCCAACGCCGCACAATCTACGGCCACTCGCAGCCCCTCTCCATCAGTACATGATTCAAAGCACGTCGACACCGGAAAAAGATCAAGGAGCCTCAACGGATCTGCTCTCTCCTCGGCGGCCGGGATTGCACACAAAGCAATCCCGGCTGTGATGTTCTATCTTTTCAATAATACCATCCCATATCAATTTAGCCTTATACAAAGCACCCCCAATAGAAGACTCAAGTACTTCATAGGAAGAAAGGACACCCTACAACCAAAGATATGAGCCAAACCACCAACGTCTTCCACAAAGCCAACAGGGACTAACTCTGAATTAGTTAAGTTACTCTTTGACAACTTCAAACCATAAGAAGAGACAACACAGATGACGAAGATGATCTAGATTTCCCTTACAAAAGATCAAAGTATCATCCGCAAATAAAAGATGAGACACAAGGAGCTAGTCATTATTTCTCAACCACTTTGAAAAACCTGCTAGGAACCCCCTATCCATAGTGGCAAACAACATTCTACTCAAAGCCTCCATGACAACAACAAACAGCAAAAGGGATAAAAGATCCCCGTCTCGGGCCACGAGAGCTATCAAAGAAGCAGGAAGAAGCTCTATTAATCAAAACAGAGAAACGCACCATGAAAATACAATAAGTTAACCAATCGTGCATTTCTCCCCAAAACCACATCTCCTCAATAGATACAACAACCCCAATTACCAGGATCACAAGCTTTTTCTACTTCCAATTTACAAAACACACCAGGATCCCCGAATTTGATTCAACTATAAAGGCATTCATTAGCAATAAGGAGTGAATCTAAAATTTGTCTCCGCTAATGAAAGCATTCTAAGACCTGGAAATAACATTTTCCAATACTGTTGTCAGGCTGTTCGCTAGGACTTTAGAAATGATTTTACAGGCGACACCCACAAGACTAATAAAATGGAAGTCCCTAGTATCCATAGCCTCAGCTTTCTTGGGAATAAGAAGCAGCTTGAAACTCATGAAAGACATTCATGATATTTACTTTAAGATAGAAATAAAAAGAAATAACAAGTCTGGAATTTTCTCCTTCAATAAGTCTGCTCAAGCATCCTTTAAATCTAAAAACAGAACTACACTTAGATCAGCACTTTTCTTCCCTTTTCATCTACCAATAAAGCTCATCAATTTTAGTTGCATCAAGAACCTAAAATCATGATAGATGGCTCTGATCAACATAATTCTGGTCAGGTCGTTGTGCTGACAAATTTGTTGTCTAAAAATGTCAATTCAATAATCAGAAGTCATGCAAACAACAATTTTTTAAATACAAAGGTGGCAAAGAGAAGGGGGCAGGGGGGGAAAGTGAAGAACAAGAAGAAGAAGAATAGATATATACTTATCAAAAAAAATAATTGGTAGAGACCAACTTCTACTACATGAACAAAATTTTAAGAGTAAATGGGGGGAATAAGAGAAGAACATGAAGAAAGAAAAATCCTGGCATACAATGCCCAAAAAAAATCTTCACCTGTGTTAAATACTTGAATGCATCTACTACAGGGGTGATCATATCCCTGTATGCCTCAATCTGCACATCAAAGTTTTCAGACCATTAAGTTATCTTATGTTATAAAATACAGAGCAGCAAGAAATTAAAAGAGGATACTCCCAATTAAACAATACCTGGTGAACAATTGTTCGAAGTACGGTCATTGGATTGGCATGAGCTAGTTTTGCAACCATCCGACCCAACTGCTTTAGATTTTCCTTTGCAAGTCTTTTCAAAATTCTTCGAGTGTCCAACTGTAAAGCAACATAGAATAGCAAATGACACTTGTAACGCACCAAGCTTTGCAAGACACAAGATTAACTCAACTGAATAAATAAGTATACCTTGGCTGTTTGCCGTGCAGCCAAAACCATGGGAATCCGCTCATCGTCTTTTTCCCATTCACCATATAAACGATAACGCACCTTAGAAGACAAGATTCATCAAGCAAAATTCTCTACCACACCTAAAACTTTCTCAAATGAAGAATCAAATAGCACTAAGGCCTACCTCGTATGGAAGGAGACTCATAACTTCCCAGATCTCCTGGCCAACTGCAGGATTTGCAGGTATCAACTGCAAAGAAGGAAGTAAACATGTTCCTAAGGCTTCCTCTATCCTTGACCTAGCTTCCTTCAGGTGCAGACGTGGAAGTCGATTCCCACCAATAATAGATTCAGGATTCAATGCTTCATCACCATTGCCTACAAGCTCTAATGCAGACAAGTAGTAGCCTCTTAATACTCTGCATACCTACTCAAGAAAAACATGACCAGCCAATCATTATGAGCTCAAAAGTAAGAAAAAATATGAATAATACTATTATCAGAATATCAGAATGAAACAATGCACCTTCTGAAGCAATAAAGTATCAAGGTAAAGATAAGGTCCAGCACAAGCCAGCATCTGAAATAGCTCACTGGGAAGATCAACAAAAGACCCATGAACTGATGAATTTGTTGTATCCATGATATTGATGCTGGCTACTGAAGAAGGCCCAAAGCTTTGCAAATTTGCTTGACGTACAGTGCCATAGGCAGAAGAGATTGATTTTTCGATAAGCCTGAATACATACATCACAAATTTATTAATGATGCAAATGTAGATGGGCTACCATTGAAAGCCAATTATGGCCAGAGTAAAACTATTAATGATAAATAATGCCCGAGTAATTAAATTGAATTTAAAATTGCACTTGAAAAAGTAACAAGAAACCAACATTGTGAAACTTGCATGTTCTTTTTAGCATGCATGTCCAGGAACATGTGAGAACAGAACCAGGAGTGAACACAAAAATGAATCAAAAAATCTATATATTAAATTTACCTAAACAAACTGTTACAGATTTGAATGTGTTCCACTGGATTGAGTGGTGAGAGACGATCAAATAGTATATGCGCGTGGTACCTGGCAAAAATAGCCCATCTTATAGATAAACATTAAAACATAAATAAAGAGAACTTTATTCATCAAAAAAAGAACAAATAAAGAGAAGTTTGGTAACTTTTACACACGAGGGGTAAAAAAGAAAGCTCGGTTCAAACATACTAAACCCAGAAGTGCAAAACAGCAAGGATTGTACCACCTCATCTCAATGTGCGTTAGATACATTAAACCAAAAAAAAAAAAAAAGGAACATCAATTAACCACCTTTATATGAAAAATAAAGAAAGAAAAACGGTTAAATCAATATGCTTATAACTTCTTAACCATGGTTACATCAATGTGTTTATAACTTCTTAACCTTTTGGAATTGATGTAGCCCCTTCTAATGTTATTCATTATTCAAGGATAAGTACTTGCTAAAATATTAAAATTTTGAGATAAAGGAATCAAAGGTACAGTTCAGAGAATTTTTTTTTTTTGATAAGTCAAAAGGAATAAAAATTAAAAAAAAAAAAAAAAATCAAAAGCGCAAAGTTTTTTTTTTGATAAGTAATGTTGATTAAATCAAAAGCGCAAAATTTTTAAAAAATCTTTTTGATTTCCTTACTCGTTTTTCCTTTTCTAGTTAGGTGATCCTTTTATATACTCCCTGTATACTTAGGGGCGCCTTACGCTTTTAATAAGATTGATTATTACTTATCAAAAAAATAAATAAATCAAAAGTGCAAAAGGGTGCAACACATTTACATGGGAAGTATAAAAAGAGGGCGCCTAGATAGAAGAAGAAAATCATTAATGGAGCTAACCAAGCGGCCGTCCAAGTGAAAAGAGAAAAAAAGAAAAAAATGGATGAGGTCCTCTAAAGTCCTAGTGGAATCTTCAAAAACTATCATGGGTCAGGATTTTGCCGAGAGCCGCAGTCCACCCGAAAAAAGCAACACGCATAGGCACCTTGGTACACCAAATACTCTTCCAAGGAAACACCTCGTGATCTAGATTGGATAAGACCTTGTAGAACGACTTCACCTCAAACGTGCCCTTTTTGGAATGGGACCAACAAATACGGTCCATATTACCATGAGAGATCTCACAAGAGTACAGCTAATCAAAAAAAGATAAGACCACATCCAATTCCCAGTCCTGGATAGAACGCACAAAGATGACATCCCACTCAACAATCCCATTCCTCTAGATAAAGTTGTCCTTCACCCAGACTTCTTTGTATCTCGCAATACTAAACAACGATGGGAAAGCATGCTTCAACAGTTGATCACCACACCAAATATTATGCCAAAAACAAACTTCCGACCCCACCCCCACCTCAAACCGTAGCCCTTTGGCAAAAATATCCCAACCTCTTCTAATATGCATCCATAAACCAACACCATAAGGACCCAAAACCTCCTTTGAACACCACCCACCATCCTGATCTTCATACTTAGCTTTAATAATCTTGTACCACAAGGCCTCATTCTCAACCACATATCTCCAAAGCCATTTCCCCAAGAGAGCTTGATTGAACTTATGCACGTTTCGAATACCGAGACCGCCAGCCCATACAGGACAGCATACTTGATTCCAATTAACAAGATGCAACTTTGGCTCATCTCCCATTCCTCCCCACAAGAAATCTCTTTGGACTTTCTCAATTCTTTTGGCTACACTCATAGGAACAGGAAACAAAGATAGGAAATAAGTTGGAAGATTAGACAGCGTACTCTTAATAAGAGTTAAACGACCTCCCTTCAAAATATACAACTTCATCCAACCAGCCATCCGACGTTCCATTTGTTCAGTCACACTATTCGACATAACCGTAGCCTTATACGACGCCCCTCAAAGCAGGCCTAGGTACTTCATAGGCAAAGCCGCAACACTACACCCAAGAATAGTAGCTAGAGCCCCAATGTCTTCCACCTCACCAATAGCAACAATTTCAGATTTCCCAAGATTAACTATCATCCCCAAAACAGCCTCAGAGCATAAGAGCATAAGGCGCACATAACAGATTTGTTCAGGGTGAGCTTCACAGAAAATCAGGGTATCATCAGCAAATAAAGAATGAGAAACCACCAAATCTGAGAAAACCCTTTCTCCCTGTCAATAAACCCTGCTCAATTGTTGCATTCACCATCCTACTCAAAGCCTCCATAACCAACACAAAAAGTAACAGAGAGAGGGGATCCCCTTGCCAAATCCCCCGTGAACTATTAAATAAACCTTCTGGAGTTCCATTAACCAGGATGGAGAATCTTACCGACGAAATACACCACTCTATCCAAGCCCTCCATCTCTCTCTGAAACCACATTGGTGCAGCAAATACAATAAAAACTCCCAATTAACATGTTCATAAGCCTTTTCCAAGTTCAATTTGCAGATAACACTTGTTGCCCCCGATCTGTCCAAACACTCATTTGCAATGAGCACAGAATCCAAAATTTGACAACCCTCAATGAAAGCATTTTGAGACTTGGAAATGACCTTACCCAACACAGTTTTCAACCTAGAAGCAAGGACCTTGGATAAAATTTTATACATACCTCCCACCAAGCTAACGGGCCGAAAATCCTTCATCTCCATCGCCTCTTTTGGAACCAAGGACACAGAAGTTGCATTCATGCTCGTCACCAGCTTGTGTCTTCAATGGAATTCAGAAAAAACAGCCATAACATCATGTTTCACCACCCCCCCCAACAAGATTGAAAGAAAGCCATGGTGAAGCCATCCAGACCCGGAGCCTTGCCTCCCTCCATACCTTTAACCACCTCCCACACCTCCTTTTCCTCAAAGTCAGAGAAGAATAAGTATATATTATACAAGCAACTTTCACAGCTTTTGCAAACCAAGTACAACACTAGAAAAATGGTTATGGCATTAAGCTACGGAGAAGAAGGCTTTGTAGAGATCAATGGTGTGGATCGAATATGTTGGAACCTTTACTTTCCAAATACTCTTCCAAGGTAAAAGAGAACTTACCGGAGTAGATAGCACATGATAGTAAGACTTCACTTCAAACAATTTCCTTTTAGAAGGAATCTAGCAAATTTTATCCTCACCTCCTTGCCTTACTCTTTGAGAATATAACAACTAAAACAAAGCAAAGCAAAGACCACTTCCACCTCCCAATCATGCATAGGTCTTGTAAAAAAAAAAATATTTCAATGAATATTTCCATTATGTAACAATATATGATTCGCCACCCATGCATCCTTACAGCGTGCAATACGAAATAATTCTGGATAAAAAAAACTTCGATGGCTGCTCCCTATACCATAAATCATGTTAAAAACGCACCGAAGATCCATCTCCCACCTCATACCTAACAAAATTAGAAAAACCTTCCCACCCCCTCCGAATACATTTCCACACTCCCACACCATAAAGCCCCGCAACCTCCTTAGAACATTGACCTAAAATCCCACTGAAGTAGCCACTCCTACAGAAATAGAGAAAATGGACATAATATGACGATAAAATAGAAAGTGTGCTTTTTATCGAAGTCAACCTACCTCTCTTAGATAGATAGAGCCTCTTCCAACCCGCCAACTGATGTTTCGTCTTCTCAAGAATGTCATTCCAAATGGTAGAAGACTTGTAAGAAGCTCCCAAAGGAAGACCCAAATACTTCAACAGCAACAAAGCCACTCTACACCTAGAATGCTAGCCAAACCCTCTACGTCACCCACATCACCTACAAGAGCTGTTTCTGATTTGGACAAATTTATCTTCAACCCTGACACCGCTTCAAAGCATAAGAATAGACACCACAAGTTACGAAATTGTTCACAATTAGCCTCACAAAAAATCAAAGTATAGTCTGCAAACAATACATGCGACAGTATCATCTCCTCATGATTTCTCAATCCCACCAAAAATCCCAATAAGAGTCCATTGTCCGCAATAGCAGACATCATCCTACTTAAAAGCCTCCATAACAACCATAAACAATAAAGCAGACAATAGATCCCCCAGTCTTAAATCCTCATGAGCTACTATAGAAACCAAATGGAGATCCATTTAACAAGAATGGAAAACTGCACTGTAGTTATGCAATGTTCTATCCAAACACGCCATCTCTCCCAAAAGCCACATCTCTTCTACAAGCATAACAAAACTCCCAGTTATCATGACCATACGCCTTCTCCAAACCTAATTTACACAATATTCTCGAATCCCTAGACCACATCCGACAATCCAAACATTTTTTTTTTTTTTGATAAGTCAATGTATTATATACCAAAAAAAAGCGTAAAGCACCTCTAAGTACACAAGAACGAGCGCTTCAAGCATACATAGGAAACCCCAAACCACTAACCCAATGAAAGCGCAAACACGCCTCTAAGTACACAAAAAGTATACAAAGGAACCCAAAAACCAACCCCGAAACAACCCAGAAACAGCAAAGGACCTAACTAACACCCTAACAAAAACATCCCTAGAGCTCCTCAGGTCACCCTAGTGCACCTCCGGAGGAAACGAAAATGCATCTTTCGATCCCAACCAACCCCGTCGCCTCTTGCTCTTCACCGGAGAGATGGTGCAGTCCAGATTTTTGAGTTCTCTCATCCCCTTAACCTTAGGAACAGAAGCTTCAACAATATCCCGAAGTTTCTTGTCTTCACCTCCCCAAGACAATCCCAAAACAGGAGCGAGGTTCAAAGCGTTAGCGACGACAATCCAAACATTCATTCGCCACACAGAGTCCAAAATTGTTCACCTCAAATAAATGCATTATGAGAACTTGAGACAATCTTCGCCAAACTTCTTTCGGCTATGAAACTCCTTCAAAACTTCAAAACTGCCATAATGTATTCTTTTAGTACCTCCCAACACTTCAATAAAAAAGCCATAGAAAACTTGCTAGGTCCTGGAGCCTTTATCTCCATTGATATTTCTCACCACCTCCAACACTTCACTCTCCTAAAAAACGAAAACCTTACAAGCATTAAAACATTGACAAGGATAAGATAAGTAGCAAGCCAGAAACTCCCATCGAAAGTAAAATCATTTTTTGGATAAGTAATGTTGTATTCCAAAAAACCCAAAAGGGCGCAACAAATACAATGGGTATAGGGCGCCAAGCTCATAAGCAGCCCCCAAAAAAACAAACCCTAGAAACAGAAACCCGAGCAGGGAAACAACCCAACCAAGCCCAAAAAATCAGCCCAAGAAAAAACACCCAAAACCACCCCAAACCCCCTACTGCACCTCAGAATTACTCAGCTCTTAAAATCATGTTTCTAAGAATTACTCAGCTCAAGAAAGCACATCACTCCAACGCAAGTACACAAGATCATATATCACAAATACAACATAAAAACAAAAGGCAGATACTATAATAACCAATGTAAAGAAGAAAACAGGAAAAAGGCTCTCAGCTAAACAAAAAATAAAAGAATGAATGAAATAATACAGAAACAAAACAAAGTCAACCCTAAGAATCCCCAAGTTCTCCACCCCCCAATATCAGAAGTTCTAATAAAAACAAACCTACCAATCATCCACAGAAAGGAATCCAGTAAGTAAGCCCAATGTTTGATTATTTTCAAGCTCTGGGGATCGTTCAGCAACTGCCTCAGTTTCCAAGTCTAATGCAGCAAAAAGATCTATTGTCACGTCTCCTTGTTTCTCATCATCCATTAAATCTTTCCCGGTAGCCGCAAGATTTATCTTTCCAATTTTATTAGCCTGCAGAAATTAGTGAAATCCATGTTAATATGAAAAGGTAGCGTGGTCTAAATTACAGGGAAGAAGCTTATAGAGCATCCAATAGAGCAACAGAGAAACAAAGGATGCTCTCTAGAGTAACAGCAAGCACCAGATAGATAGAATAATAGATAATACTTGGTCATCAATACAACCGAAATTATATGAAGAGTTAAAGAAAGAAAGAACATATGACATTCTTCTTCTTCTTTTTTGTACAAGTAACTGACAAAACCTAGGCCTAGCATCAATATACTACACAAAGACCAAAGAAGTCCCAGCCTTTGTAAGGAAATATGCAGAAAGACTTTCATAAGAGCAAGGACTTCTGATTAAAATGGATACAGAGAGAAACACCCATTCAGTATAGTACTACAGGAAATATACCTCATCAAGTCGCTTGGCACAAAAAGCATTATAATGGTCAAATGCCTCATCATCCCTGGGAAGTAAATGTGCATATCTGGAGAAGACATTTATTTAAATCCAATCAGCGAGAACAGCAGAATCAGAATAGCAATTCCATGCAGAGAAGGGGAAGACAACAAATAAAATGACAACACAAAAGAGCATATTTGACAAATCCAACAAACAAGCTGTGGAAAATAGAAAGGAAAATGATAAGTAAATTTCAGACTGCAGCAATTATTTAAGCATTCAGAAGATATGTTTTAATAGGCATTAACAGAAATACAGAATAATATAATCACAGCACCAAGTATCTCCATAAAAACACACCATCACTGAGGTTCTACTTTTAATCTAATGCTCAATTGTTCACATCGAGAAAATATAGTAATAAACTGACTAACATGTTTTTACTTAAAAGATTCCCTTTTCACTTGCGTTCTTTTTTTTGATAAATAAGTAAGGATATCATTAAAAAAGCGCAGAAGGGCGCAACCCTAGTACACAGAAAGTATACATAGAAGCCCACCCCTTCAAAGAGAAAAAGAAGAATAAACTTCTACAAATTGTTGCATATTAGAAACTTGAGGAATGTTCAAAACCCCCGCCCAAAAAAATAACAATTGAAGAAATCTATTGCTAAGCTCAGCCATTTTCATTTCTTTATCTTCAAAACACCGAGCATTCCTCTCCCTCCAAATAGTCCACATAAGGCACAAAGGGGCCATTCTCCACACCCCCAACACCATTTTATTACCTCTTTGACCTTTCCAGCATGCCAGGAGATCAAGAACCCTCC
This sequence comes from Carpinus fangiana, assembly GCA_006937295.1. Classification (NCBI taxonomy): domain Eukaryota; kingdom Viridiplantae; phylum Streptophyta; class Magnoliopsida; order Fagales; family Betulaceae; genus Carpinus; species Carpinus fangiana. Next base: position 6,172,281 of record CM017325.1, read on the forward strand.
CATTCATTACCCACTTCACACCAAAAAGAGAAAAAAGCACACTCCAAAGAGTACGAGCCACCTCACAATGAAGGAGAAGATGATTGATGGACTCACCACTCCTCTTGCACATACAACACCACTCCACCACAATCAAACCTCTCTTGCGAAGATTATCCAAAGTGAGAATCTTACCAAGAGAAGCCGTCCACACAAAAAAACTAACTCGGCACGGTACTTTAACCTTTCAAATGCCCTTCCACGGGAAAGAAGAACACACCGCCCATACCTATCCAAAGAAATGGAAAGCACACCAAAGAAGGAGCTAACCTCAAATAACTTCCTCTTGGAAGGACTCCAACAAATCCGATCCACCCCCCCCACATGGCGCCGGGTCTCATACAATTTACCGTAAAAATCCATCACCACCTCCACCTCCCAATCCTGAGCTTCTCGGATAAAATGAACATTCCAAATGGGCCAATATTCCATTCACTTGAATTTTTAAGATTCTTATTCTTGGAACAGAAAACTATAAATAACTTGTAACGCATTCCATATAGTAGTTGGCCGAGGAACCGAATAGAAACATGTGCGATTCATTCATCCCAGTCCAAACACATCAACAGTTCCTGATGGCATACATGGAACCCATGCCACTATGGAATACATGAAAACATGTGACTGCCAAAACTGTGGGAAGGATCCACCCCACAAGCCTCAGACAAGACCGGAAGAAATCCACTCCATTTTTGTTTCTTGGAAACACACTATGTTAGGCTTCCATTTTTATTTCAAAAAGTCACTAAAAGAGAGATAAAAAAAAGAGGATTTTAAACATAGCATGTTGGACTTGCAGTCCTCAAATAGACATTGATTCCTAAAGATTCCTACACGCAGGAAAACTAAAATGTCACTTCTTCACAAATTGCTTATCAAAATGACTGCAGGACACATTTAAATATACTCCCTCAAAAATGCAATTCACTGTCACTGTTCAAAAAAAGAATATGCACTAAAGAAACCATAATCATGCAGACCATAAAAAGAACATCTTAAACAAACAAAATTTAAAGAATCACTATATTACATAACCAGAAAGAGCACACAAACTACTCACATGCTATCAAGATCAATAAACTCTTCCTTCACCAGTAAAGCTGTAAGCTTATACAGCCCAAACGGTACAGGACTATTTACTTCCATTCGCTGATAATATTGAAATTTAAAACCAAGAATCTGTGAAGCATGAGACTGCAAAGCATAATAGAAGTATTAGTAAGTAAACTAAAGGTTTATTCATTACCTGTAATACTAACCTGTATATCAGACAACCAAAAATACATCCTTACCCTCGGAAAAATTGGAATCAGTTCTAGAAAGATTTTGTTATCCGGCTGAAGTTCAAAACACTCCAAAACCTGACCAAACAAAATATCCAAAACCATAAATGGGTCTTATACCATCAGACTCACCAGATACAATAAACAGTGAAAAATAGATACAGCCATAAGATAGCAGGAAAATAAGTGCTGCATGGAGGAAACTTACAATATCAAACGCACGATTAGGATCCAGATCGAAATGTCCAATTAATGACTGCAGGATGTATTAATAAAGAAAAAAAGTTAAACACATGAATGCAGAAAGAGGGACAACAATGTAGGTAGAATCAAAACCTTAATAATGCCTATTGTTGCTGCTGATACATTTTGAGCTGAAGCTTCAGAGTCTCGGCAAAGAAGGGTAACCTAAAGATCCACAAGACAGTGAATACCCAAATATAGAAAACTATCAACCCTGTGAAAACTAATTAAAAAATATCACCTCAAAGATTAGAAAAATAAAAAGATTCAAAAGAAAAAAGGACTCCAAACAATATTAGCTTAGCGTTCTGCTATGCAACATAACCAATACATCTCACATCAGCAGCTTATATGAGACTCAACTACAGTAGCAACATGCTAGCAGGAGAATCAAATTTATGCCTTAAATCTGAATTTTTTTATTTTTTTTTTTGATAAATCAGTAGAATATATTAAGAAACGCAGAGGGGCACAACCCATAACCAAAGCTTTTACCCCACACCACAAAAAATAAAAATCGTAGTTCATGACTTTTTTAAAAAAATAAGTAAAGCAAATTTATGAAAAGCACAAGGGCATAACCCAAGTACACAGGAAATATACAAGGGAAAAACATCCAGCAAGATCAAGAACAATGAAAAAGAGCACAAAAATCTACAAAATTAGAGGCATTGAGAAGGGCATTAACAGAGATCCACTTAGAGAGGGATTTAAGAAAACAAAGTTGGAGATCCAAGTTCCTCTTCTCACATGACTTGCACACTCAAGTTGTGCATGTGAGTTCACATTTAAGCAGAAAACCATAAACCAGAACTTTTACAGTGCCAAGTTTCACCAAATAAGTTTTATGTTTATGAATCAAGAAAAGATCGACGAAATTTTTTTTTTGATAAGTCAAAAGGATTTTATTAAAAAGCGTAGGCGCCCCCAAAGTACATAGGATATATACAAGAGGAACTCCTAGCTAGAAAAAGAAAAGCGGGAATGAAAATCCGCATAACTAAGATACGAAGGGGACAGGTAAGCCACAGTCCATGAATACAATGAATACAACAAAGAGGCTAAGATCTCTTCCAAAGAGCTTTCCAAGTCCTCAAAACACTTATTGTTTCTCTCCCTCCAAATAGACCAAAAAATACAAATAGGCACCATCTTCCAAACCACAGCACTCCTAGTCCTGCCAGAGGAACACCAGCAGGCACATAGATCCAAAACACTACTAGGCATAACCCAAGAGAGACCAAGCCGGCTAAAAATATTGCACCACAAAGCATAGGCCACCTCACAATGAAG